>OV725077.1:226930679-227530679 GCA_928085145.1 Nezara viridula | reverse complement strand
GTAACAGAAGGTCGGTACCAGTAAACTTCAGAAAATTCTTAAATCTTTATTTAACTATTAAGATAAGATAAAACAAATGTTCAAATTACTCTTAGCAAAACTGTTAGTAGGGAGATATGAAACACACTGATTTCAAGAGTACTATAGAAACAACTATGATAGGTATTTTGAAATGTCCTATTGGGGAACGTTGTTCATACAATTGCCAATAGAGATAATATTTCTTCAATCTAGAAAAACCTGGAACCTTCAAATCAACAAGGAAGCTTATTATTTACATTTAAAGTCCAACCTGTCCATAACTGGTGCGTTCGTTCATCCACCATTTTAATCATTTAATTAAAATTATTATTATATTATATTATTGCTTATCATTTAATTATTAATTTTAATTTAATTATTCCAGTAATAATTAAAAATCATTGAAACTTGCATAGAGTCTCTTTTGGAAAGAATTAAACTTCTAGGCCCGTTTTTGAACTAAAAAAAGGTCGATCGGTTTTTGTTTCGGAAAGAAACAATGACGTAAGATTCGAGGGGAAAATTCATAAAAATTATACTATAAAAAATTAACTTTTTGTTTACAATAAAATAAATTCATTTTTAATTTTCATTTTAATAAAACGGTTAAAAAATCCTTTGATTTTTTTTAATACTTAATAAATGTAAGTTTTATTACATTCTTGGAAAAAATTAACAGGTATAATAATTTGTTCAGTTTTTGAAAAAAAAAAAATTCCATCGGATTCATAGGGTGTTTTCACATGAGGATTCATACTTTCAATTTCCATGAAAATCTATTAGGTTTTATTTTGTAAATAAGCAACTCTTACATATAATCCTAAATATTGAAATATTTGTGAATTATCAAATATTTTTTAAGGGATCTTCATATTGGATAGATTATTGGAACATATGTGTAACTTGCCCTGAGAATGAATGTCAAATCTTAAAATGTTGATTTATAATTAAGTAAAACGACTCACTTGGAATCCTCATACCAGAATGAAACGACAAGAAACCGCTCGACGTTTCCGACTACTCCACTACTTACTAGACAAACGCTCTAAGCTTTCAACCAATTACAAAAGACTCATTTACATGACAATAATAAGACCTATTTGGACTTACGGAGTTGTATGGGGCTCCACTAAACTATCGAATTCCTCTCGTATCCAATCCTTACATTCCAAAATTCTTCGTAAAATCCCCAACGCTCCTTACTTTGTCACAAATAAAATCATCCATAAAGACCTTGATGTTCCATATGTTTCCGATTTGGCCTAATCCAGATACCTATCCTTCCATAACAAACCTTACTTCCTCCTCGAACGAGTCGAATCGAGTAACTGAAGTGGTTTTGCCTGTGGATTAAAATATTTTAAAAACTAAAAATCGGGCCTACATATTGTTATTGAGGGGAATGTTCATCATTTCATCCTCTTTGTAATGAGCTGTTATACAAAATTGTTTCTTAATGTAACGCCGTGTTAGATTGGCGAAAAGGAAAAAATAGTGTCGAAAACAAAATAATAACGATTTTTTTGGACAGTATGGGTGAAAATATCTCAAAAATTAAAAATCGGACCTGCATACTCTAAACGAGAGAAATTTTCAGTATTTCATCATATTTATAATGAGCTATTAGTTATAATTTATATTTCATATTATTAATCTCGTCTTGTTAATGTTTTCACTGCTATCTTGTGGTGTAAAGCACACACCTTAGTTTTTTAAACTATTTTTTAGTTAAAATTTTTAAATTATATTTTTCAGTTAATTTTTTAAAAATTATTTTGTTTAGTTCAAATTCCAACTAAAATCCCATTCATACTTTTAAATTATCATACAATAAAGATTGTGGTGACTTGACCGCTAGATTTTTATTCGTAATTAATTGCTTTAATAAAGAGAACCTACTTTATAGAGTCTAGATGTGCCCCAGAAGTATAGTCCGATCACGGGATTTGGTTTACGTCTGGCTCAACAGAATAAATAATTATTTGCCACAGCCGAACTCGAACCCAGGAACCAAAATATATATGCTCACTAGCTTCAGTCACTAATTTCAGTTCTTTTCTTCATACAATATATAAATATTTTAAGTTAACAGGAAATTCAACAAAAGTTACTTGTGAGGGGTTTAATTTATTTGTTCCACAATTATTTATTATTGTTTGTTGGTTTGACATTATATGTTTGATATTATTTTTTCTTAAATCTTTAGCTTTTCAACAGTACATCTTACATTTACATACACGTTCAACTACAGAGTTTCATTTCAAAACGTGATCAACTAAACAATCAAGCCTCGAGGACAGTAACATTAGTGAGGTTGTTGAGGATGTAATTTTAATTTAACGTTACCTTCGTATTTAAAAAAAAAAAAAATATTGATAAAATTAGAAGTCGAAAAAAAATCTATAAAAAGATATAAATACTGTGGATATGAAAAGATACAATAATATACAAATGATATTATTTATAAATTTTAAATTTTATTATGAGTAATATAATTTTAAATTATTTTTTTTTTTTGTAATTTAAAATTGTATTACAATATTTCATATATAGGTATGTCTGTATTTTTTAAATTTACTAATCTTTAAGTTATTTTATTTTTATATATTGTAAATACTTTTTGATTATTATTTAGTTGTATTTTTTCTTCTGTTTATTTATTTTTTATATTTTACACTATATTTATTGATTGATTGACAGAATGTTATATTATTCAATAAATAAATTTTAAAAATTGTAGTTAGCCAAAAAAAAATGTTGCTTGCAAAATAAAGATATTGGAGAAAATTATAATCAAGCAATATTACAACACCAATCAACTAAAAAATATATATATACTATATTAAAAAATAAAGTCAATAATCAACAATTCGCTGATTGACACCACTCAACTGTGAGAGCTACCAATTGAAGTTTAAAAATAAATGAAAATTATTTTAATAAAAATATGACACAGTTTCAAAACGTACCAAAACTGACAATGTTCAGTTTTTAAAATAATTTACAATAATAATAATAATTTTACAAGAATTTTTCACCGTATATGAATTTAAAAATATTTGGTTCCCTTAATAAAAATTTAAAAAATATTGAATTAAGAGACATTGCGAATGCATGGAAAACATAGAATGCCTATAAATAAAACGTAAGACAGTACGTCTGCCAACTGACTCATCCTGCATAAATTAGCCAGTATTAGTGATATGACTACATGATTAACACTTTTAAAAAAATTAAATATATTAATTTTTTTTATACTTTAAAATATATATATATATATATATATATATTAATGTTTTTAGGTTGGAATTATAATGTTTGAGTCAGAAGAGCGAAGAACTCTGTTACAGATTAAATTGCTTTGTTTTTATTTTAACTAGTAGAACAAACAATTATAATATTTCAAATTAGAGAATAGGGTTTTACGTATGTTTTGTTACTTTCACTTATTTATATATTTAATATATATATATAAGTATATAATATACGATAAGTATTGCTATCGTGAAAATTTTTGATTCTGAGTTTTCAACGGAAATACACGTTTTGAGGCACCCTGAGTCCAAATAACCAAGTTCTGAAAAATGGTTTGTGTGTATGTGTGTATGTGAACACTCTAGCTCGAAACCAAAAACTCGTACGAATCTGATATTACATATTTAAGATAGTTATATGCCTTAGACAACTGGTTCCTGGCAACTTTTTCCTTAAAATCGGTTAATCGGAAGTGCCACTTTATATAAACGCTGAGACACATTTTTACAATTTTCTCAAAAACGGCTCTAACGATTTTTATTAAACTCGGTGTATCATTGTATAATTAAATGGTCTTTAATATCAATCAGGCATTATCCCCATTGATGTCACTTAAATGCCCAATGTTCATATGCGTCTTCCTCTAAAGTACCTTTAGTATGGTCAGTTTAAATAATCAACTATCTCTCATTATTAAAAGTTACGAAAAAAATCTAATATAACTTTTGAAAGAATTTGATAAATGAATAAAGAAGAAAATAAATAAAAATCCTTACCCAGATCGAAAAAGAATCTCGGGAAATACTATTCAGAAGGTATACGTATAATGTACCGTTGGAAAGCGGAGAATTTTAGAAAAAAACAATATCTAATATAGAAAGTTGTAGAAGGTAGCGGAGAGTGGCAAAAACATCATAAATACTAATTTTTGACAACTGATAATATTTAACGTAAATCACATGTTTTCAAGGAAATTAAATGGAATTTACTAACTAAATGTAAACTTTTAAAATATTTTTAAGTTTGAAAAAAGTATTTGAAATCCACCTTATCAAAGCAATGACATTGTTTAAAAAACTATTTCATTGTAATTGTGTGAAAGAAGAAGTAAAATATAAAATTATTTCATGGATGTATAAAGCATATGTTTATAACCTTAAATATATTTACTGTAGTTTAATAACTCTAGATCTGATATTATATTTAAATAATTAGGTATCAACCTCCGTTTATTCCGAAATATTGACATGCAAAATTTTAAATTTAATAATTGAATAATTAAATTAGTGAATAATTTGATGAATCTTCTTTGTGATATTCCAATAGTATCCACTACTATTTCATTGTATTTGTATGAAAGAAGAAGTGAAATTTAAAAATATTTCATAGATACATTTATAACCTTGAATATATTTGCTGTAGTTTAATAACTCTAGATGTCATATTCACTTTAAATATCTAGGTATCTATCGTCCGTTTTTTCCGAAAAATCATCATGTAACCTTTTAGAAAATCAAATTAGTGAATAGTTTGATGAAATTTCCTTTTGTGATATTCCAACAGTATCCACTTACAATTAGTGTGACAACTTTTAACCTTTCTAAGATAGACAATGCAAATCTCTTCATTCCGTTTTAGTTAACTTTACAATGGAAAATAATAGTTTAATAACTAATAGTCGTACAATCCTTAATCAACAGATCGTGCGATCCATAATCAACCGGTGATATAAAAAACAGGACTTTTGTTATTTCAATAGTATTCATGATTTGTTATCTGTAATTTTTTTGGATTTTCCTCGTTTAAAATTCAATTCAAAAATTTTATAATAGTCCAACACGACCAGAAAATAATTTCTATTCAAAGTTGAGCGGTAAGTGAAAGTTGTGTTTTACGCGCACCAGATTTTTTAGAATAATTTATGTTGAATTTTAAATATAGAAGTGTTTTATTGAATTATAAAATTGATTTTCAAATATAGAAATTATTTATTTTTTTTTAAATGATGAATTAATAATAAGGTTGTGAGTAAGATGTGTTTATTTCGATATGATATTTATGAACTGTTTTAACAATACATAAAGATAGTTTACTAATGTAAATTTTAATTTTGAAAAATGTTAGTTTAAAATGTGAAAAAAGTTTAAAATAAATATAACCTCATTAGGGAGGTTTTAGTATTTGACTTAAAGTTATATTGACAAGGGCAATTCAGTCTATATTGATTTTAATTTTTTTAAATAGGTATGTAATATAAAATATAAAATGAAAATAATTAATAAGAAATTGTAATTAGGCTGTGATGATTGTTTTATTTTTTAAAGGTTTCTTCCGTTGAAAATAGCCTAAGGACTGAAGCGTTGATGTAGAAAATTAAATAAAGAGACTACGTGATCAAATATGTGTTTATACTATTACTAAATTGTTACTTTAATAATGTCGGTGAATGAAACTCCATAAATTCTGTGAGTGAAATAGACTATTTCGATGTATTATATTGTATATACGAATAAACTGGTGTCGTTGATATAATGTGAGAGTTCTCGTTCGAGTATACTCAGCTACTTATATTTCATTAAATTGAAAATTAAATTCGAGACATTATATTTTTTAAAAAGTTAAATAAAATTTAAATTAAAAATTATATTTTTTAAAAGTTACGTAAAACCATGTTGGGCTATTATAAGTGTTTTTAATTGTATTTTTAACCGAGCCGAATCTAAAAAAAATACAGCAAACAAATCACAAATACCATTGAAATAACAAAAGTCCTGTTTTTTATATCACCGGTTGATTATGGATTATATGATCTGTTGATTAAGGATTGTACGACTATTAGTTATTAAACTATTATTTTCCATTGTAAAGTTAACTAAAACTGAATGAAGAGATTTGCTTTGTCTATCTTAGAAAGGTTAAAAGTTGTCACACTAATTGTAAGTTGATACTATTGGAATATCACAAAAGGAAATTTCATCAAACTATTCACTAATTTGATTTTCTAAAAGGTTACATGATCATTTTTCGGAAAAAAACGGACGATAGATACCTAGATATTTAAATTGAATATGACATCTAGAGTTATCAAACTACAGTAAATATATTCAAGGTTATAAACTTATCTATGAAATATTTTTATATTTCACTTCTTCTTTCATACAAATACAATGAAATAGTAGTGGATACTATTGGAATATCACAAAGAAGATTCATCAAATTATTCACTAATTTAATTATTCAATTATTGAATTTAAAATGTTGCATGTCAATATTTCGGAATAAACGGAGGTTGATACCTAATTATTTAAATATAATGTCAGATCTAGAGTTATTAAACTACAGTAAATATATTTAAGGTTATAAACATATGCTTTATACATCCATGAAATGATTTTATATTTTACTTCTTCTTTCACACAAGTACAATGAAATAGTTTTTTAAACAATGTCATTGCTTTGATTAGGTGGATTTTAAATACTTTTTTCAAACTTAAAAATAGTTTAAAAGTTTACATTTAGTTAGTAAATTCCATAAAGGTTTATTTCAGTTTACTGAAGTTAGGACCTACCTATTTGAAGCGTATTGATAACCATTTCGTACAAGAGTTGTGAAAGAACTGACTCACTGACCTAACTCACAGGAGACTATATACCGCCATATTTACAATGCCATATACTTATATTATTATATTATATAATGTTATGTTATGACTGACCTGATATGACGTACTCTGCAGCTACCATTTTGCCGCGACGTACTGAAGCTCTCGCGACCGACTGAGTTAACTGCTGTCCCCTACCACTCTCCAAGCCTCGGACCTTCCTCAATGTCTTTCATCTACGTCCTGGGTGGTGGGGAGTAATTAGAAACATCGATATCGATAGCAATATCGATCGATTGTAAATAAGTATGCCATTACTGAGTTTATTTTTTTCTTTCAACTTGTTGACTTGAGTGTTTCAAGTTGAGTGTTCAACCACTTTGGATCATTTTAGCCTTTACACAATATTTGAAATCACAAACAGAATAAATCATAAATAATTTACATTAAGAAGTCAACAATAATTTTGAAGGTCCAAAACATTAATCATAATAAGTACGTGATAACTTTTTATGAAATTATTAAAATCCGCTTGAAACATCGTGGATAATTTCATCTCATCATAACCTACAATATTTTTAATAACAGAAATTCTCGGAATCGAGTAGTTTTCAATCTGGAGATCGGCAAACTTAATCTATTTAATTAAGAACAAAAAAACTCAACACCCATTTGATTTTTACTTGAATCGTAAGATAAATTGATCACAAAATCGAGAAAAAAGATGGCCTACAAAAATATTGGGCCGTTTGGCGTAACCTCAACACAATGTTGCCGTTTAAAAATTTATCTATACAGAAAGTGAGTAAATTGATTCTAGAGGTGGTGATTGCAGTGTTGAAATATAGAACTGTGAATAAAGGTATAAATTTAGGTACTTATTTCTTATAAAAAATGTTCTCAGGAAAGATACTTTATTAAATATCTGTAGAAAAAAGGTTTTTAAAGTCTCAACAATTAAAAAGTATATTTTAAATTTATCCAAATTTTCGAAGGTGGAGTCCTCAAACTTTCCAAAAAAACTTTCCAAGGTGGAGTCCTCCGAATATTCCTACAGAAAAATATATGTCCCACATCTCAAAAAAAAAACTCCAGTTTCGGATGAAAAAAATCTTATTTTTTAGAATTATTAAATAAATACTGCAATTACAAAATATTGTACACAGATGCATCAAAAGCCGAAAACCAAGTGGGATTTTCAGTCGTTACAGACAGTGAAGAATTCCTGTACAAACTTTCAGGAGAATGTTTTATTTTTACGGGAGAAGCCACGGCCATAAAAGAAGCACTCTTGCACATCCGCACCAACCACTTCAAAAACCATGCTATCGTAACCGATTCAATGTCCGTAATAGAAGCCATAGAACAATCAACGAACCAGCATCCTGTTATAACAGACATTTTTAACATATATGGTGAACTAAAGGAAGAAAATAAAAACATAGTCCTTATCTGGGTCCCATCACATTGTGGTATCCTGGGTAACGAGAGAGCCGATGCTGCTGCCAAGTCTGCCCGGCGTCAAGGAACTGCACAAACCACAATAATTGATGCTATTCCTCGAGAAGATTGGACACACCAACTAGCCTGCTCCTTTCAAAATAAATGGAACGTTGAATGGGAAATGAGTTCGGCAAAACTTCAGGAAATAAAAACAAAATGTATCAAATGGAACACATCAAACAGAAAGTCTAGACGAGAAGAATTGATACTATGTCGCCTAAGAATTGGTCACTGTGAGTTTTTCCCATGGATACCTCCTGCGAGGATTAGAAGCTCCAACTTGCACACATTGCCTAGTACCCAGAACAGTAAAACATATACTATTAGAATGTAGAAGGTACACTAATATAAGGAAAAAATTTCAAATGGGAACAGAAATGAAAACAATTCTGCAAGATGGGGAGAATGAAATAGAAAAACTGTTCAAATATTTAAAGAATATTCACTATTATCAACGAATATATAATGGAAACATTAAGCCAATGACCCTTAGGGGTAGAGGCTAAATAAACAAATAAAAAAATAAAAATTTTCGCCTACTCAGGGAATAAGCCAGAGACCATATCTTTCCTCCTAATTGTCCGATTTTAACGATTTTTTTTTTTTTTTTTAGGAAATTCCATAAACTTACAAAAAGTTCTTCAAATCCGCCTGTATACCAATCAAATTCACAAAAAGTGTATACTTTTTGAGTTATTCGGAATTTAATTTTACCATCCCTCGTAACTTTTTTCCAGCTTCTTTTCGTTGAAGTATATTATATCGATAAATTAAAAGGGTGTCGAGAAAATGACTTTAGCGAAGTTTCATTTAAATTAGTACACTCATTTAATTTCGTTTCGTTTGTTTGGATGTCTAGGCGCAAAACATCTAGGTTATCAGCGCCCGATTAACTAAATAACAATTTGTAGGAAGCTTTATAATTTCAATCGTTATAATTAGAGTATATAGCTGAAACATGCATATCAATATTTATGTCCCAAAAAAATTATATTCCCTTTTTTTTTTTTTATTAATCCCCCATAATAATTATTAATCCCCCACGAAGGTTGTAACGGCAATGACTCCGAGATTTTTTGTATATACGCCATTGGAGTTCTGGCAGTGGCCAGTTTCTTCGCTCAACTCCCGAGTGTATTTGGCTTTAGCGTTCTCACTCAGCCTCCACTGACTCAGTGATACGACTGGGATTGAAGCGATGGGATCTCTTTTAGCCCTGCTTTTTCTTTCACATGAGAGCGGCAAAGCATGGTTCAGCGTTCTGCAAGCTGTATGTAAATATTTTATAAAGGAATGAGTGTAGCAAATAATTTTTTTTTTTCATTTTATTATCCATTTATTGTTTTTTTTTTACAAGTATTTTATATTTTTGTTATTATTTTATTGTGTATATTTTTTACTTACATGTTTTTTCTCATTTCTTTTTTCTCAATTTGTATATAACAGAATGAATGTCCACATAGAACCTTTACACCCAATATCCTTCTTTTTGGCAGATTGCATTATTATTCTTTCAATAAAAATAATAATTAAAAAATGTCTTATATTTTCATTTGTTTTCAGACTAATATTCTATGAAAATTATTCGTATAAGCTAACTAACTACTTAGTAGTATTTTGACTGCCTACAGCCTATAGCGATTTGCATCTACCAAATGAATTGCACTACCTCATTATTTTTTTGTCAAATATAATCCCTTCATATGTGGAGTACCTAATTTAAATTAAAATGCAAATCCAAATCCTTGTGTCGCCTTTATTATGTAATTTGGCTAAATATTATGACAGACACGTGATCAAAAATAAACATTTTTATAGTGTGCTAACAGTGTGGAAATCGTCTTTTTTTATTTTAATAATCTCGTTTTCAGAATTTTACATTTTTTTTAAATTTGATAACTGATATTTTATTATATTTCAGTAATAATATTTTAATATTCCGAATTATTCAGATTTGTCTGGAATCAATCCTTACAAAAAGAAACGCTGCAAACATTACCTTCCTAGTGACAAAGAAAATGAAACAAAAAGTGATTCCAATTATTGCGCTAAACATTTTTTTTTAATCATTACTAATATGCTAAAGAAATTAGCATTACTTCAGAAACACATTCAAAAATCAAAAACCAAAACAAAGGATATAACTTTGGCAGTGTAACATCCTAAAGAAATCTAGAGACAATATCCTTACTCCTAATTGCCCGGTTTTAACTTCTTTTTTTTAAGGAAATTCCATAAAATTTTAAATAACCATTTAATTAATTTAATAATATAGATAAATTTAAATAGCATCGAGAATAAGACTTTAGCGAAGTTTCATTGAAATCAGTAGATTCGTTTAGGCGCTACACTCTATAGCAACGTAGGTTTTACGGTCGCCATCTTGAAAGGAAAAGGCGGATAGAAATGTCGATGAAGGAGTATCATCCTCGAGTGACCTCTAATTTTAAAGCCTAATTTGAAAACATTTGATCCAGTAGTTTCGGAAAATATGCTCGGACGGCGGACGGACAAAAAAATTGTATACGTTTTTCGAATTCTACATATCCTGTACATACCCTCAATTTTTCGTTTGATCACAATCGTTGATTATTGAAAATAGTAAACCAAAAATTAATTTTAATAGGTTTCTGTTTTGTTTTTTGAATATGCATTTTCCTTATGCATGTTCTCCTATTTTTCATTTTCCAGAGATATTCGATAAAATCTTAAAAGCTTCTTCGTTTTTAAGGATTCTTACATAAAACCAAATATATAACATGAAACATAAATATTTTCTATCCAATAATTATACTATTGCCCAGTATCTTTATATTTCTCACTCAAAATGTAAACGAATGAAAAAAAGAGGCGAAGAAGAAGCGAAAATTTGGATAAATTTGAAATAAAAAAATTATTTATCGATACTGAAAAGGCCTTTTTCTGCTAATATGTACATTAAGATAAATCATTGACTTATTTCTATAATTGGGAACATACATAAAAATATCGTGGGTTTATTGGAATAAATCATTATGTAACATCTCATAAAATTTATATAATATTATATCCTATCATAAATAAGTACTATGATGAATTATCTCTCTGCGAAATAACAACACAGAATCCTTAGTGTTACTATATCTGATACATAATTGGATTTGTGTCATTTTGATCCATAAATTAAGTCAGAATCCACAAAAAAGTTACTTAGTTTAGTTACATCAAATATGTACATAATGACTTTTTGCAATAAACCAATGACATATTGCTTTAAATGAGGTTAATCCAAGATAAAAACCACAAACTCGTAGCAAGTGTTAGCTTATCTGCTATTGAACTCAAGTGAAGGATAAAATATTGTTTTGTCTTGTCCTATACCAAAAAAAAATAATAATAAAAAAAACTATATACATTCTATATATATCACATCCATAGGGATTATAATTTTTTACATATGAGTCATTATTAGTCAATTGATATATCCTCAATCAGACCACACCTAATATTTGTTTCGGATCTTTTAAACTATGCTTAAGATGTCGATTTTTTTTAAATCTTGAATTTTTTCAAAAATTCTATATGGTTAGTGTGGCCCGAAATCAGTCTAGGTCTTGCACTTTGACTAAGACCAAGGCCGCCTAACTGTTACAAGACCAAGACTAAGACTGGTAAAAAAAATTAATTATTTTAAATAAAAATTAAGACAAAATAGTTACTAATACTTGACAATCTTAGTTACTATATGTTAATTATTGGTATAACCAATATATTTTGGCATTTAACTCCTCTAATTTTTTATTCGGGCTTAGGTTTCTCCTATCTAAGAAATTACAGTATTATTGTAATAAGCTAATAGTTAACTGCAAGACTATTACGAGACTCTTGCGCAAGACCAAGACTATGACTAAGACTGAGTTTGCAAGACCAAGACTCGTTTCGGTCTCGCATTTGGGCAACGTTAAATTTGGTAGATGACAGAATTTTAGTGTCAAGTGGTTATGGATAATAAATTGACTGGCAACAAAAATTTTATTAAAATTATTCCTTTTTTGTTATTCTTATTTTATCGTAATTCTTCATTTCTACAAATTTATGCAATAGGCTCTCTAACGCTGTATCTGGAAAATTATTTTTCCTTTTTTTTTCCTTCCTTTTTAATTTCTCAAGATAACTAATACCAGAAGAGTCTGAAAATGACTTAAAATAAAGCATATTAAAGACACTTTGAGAGAATGGCATTTTGAAATTCGACATTTAAGTCCTCCAAGACTATTTCAATAAAGATATGACCAACTTGATATTAAATATCAAACCATTTAATCGTACATTGATGTTTTCGGCAAAATCCTAAATCTGATAATAGGAGTATATTGTTTCACTCCCGTTAAGTCTATTTCTGTGATATCATAATCATATAACATACTTTAAATACGCTATTTCGATTTCATTTTCAGACTGTTCGAACCATAGGCGTAGACTTTCTTTTTTTATTGGGGGGAGATGGACAAAAAAAATATAAAAATGATGGTAGTTCATATTATGTGAACAAATTCAACATAATTATTGTGAAACAAACATAATACTGGATATTTAAAAAAAAAAATGATTTACGTGTAGACAGTTATAGGATTTTTTATGCTTATGAATATACTTGAAAATATCTAAAAAAAAAACAATTGGATGTATTACAATTTGTATAAACTTGGCGGTAGGGGTCAGCCTTAGTGATAGTGAATGTAATTTTTAGGGATCTTAAAATTTATCAGGATCCCACTGGATAATTATTGATGGCAATTATCCAGAATTATTTTTAAAAAATTAATAATAAAAAATTAGTAAACAAAATTTGGGTCCAGGATTAATTAATTGAATTTCTTTTCTTAAAGGCTGGTTTGTGTTTATCATGCTTTCTAATTTCCAACATTACCTGTAATCATCATGATATAAATAGGTGGCAGAATTAAAATAACTTTTACTAAAATACTTAATTTATTTATAAGTTTAATAAAGAATAATATACAAATAACATGGAAATATTAATGTGCAAATATTATATACAATACACTAAATAAATGATTCAAAGAATTCAATCAATGACAGTAAAGGTATGATTTCAGATGGATTGTTTTGCGATTATTGCCATGAAATATTATATCAGTGGGACTCGGAATTACAACTTAGCTATTATAGTATGTGAAGTGGTGTGGTTAGTATGTTTCATCGCTGCTAAGTAGAGATCATCTCGTCAAACCAAGGTCCAAACTCTGTCAGGAGGCCCATCTTCATGGTCTATGTAGGGCCAAGGCTTCAGTTCCCAAGCCGGAAGAAAACATAAGACCTAGTTTTGGGGTGTTTAATTTTATTCGGGATGCCACTGGATAATTATTGATGATAATTACACAGAAATGTTTAAAAAAATTTAATAACAAAAAATTAGTAAAATAAATTTGGATCTATAACATATTGATTGGTCCAGAATTAATTAATTGGATTTCTTTTCTCAAAGGCTGGTTTGTGTTTGTTATGGTTTCTAATTGCCAATATTATCTGTAATCGTTATGATATAAATAGGTGGCAGAATTAAAATAACTTTTACTAAAAAACTTAATTTATTTCTATCTTTAATCAAGAATTATATACAAATTATATTAACAAAAAACTAGATACATGATTCGAAGAATTTATTAATAGCTGTGAAGGCATGATTTTAGATGGACTGTTTTGAGAATTTTCGCCATGAAATATTATAACATTAGGATTCGGAATTACAACTCATCTATTGTCTATGAAGTGGTGTGGTTGGTAGATTTTCATCGCTGCATCTGCTTCCAAAAACTCCTCCAAGACGTAGGGCCAAGGCTTCAGTCCCCAAGCCGGAAGAAAACATAACCCTTATCCTCAACGCCAGAAACTAACAGAAGACCTATCCTCAAGGCCGGACATTAACAGAAGACCTTTACTCCAGGCCGGAGATTAACATAAGACCAGTAGATTTTATAGAAATATTCAGGGTGGGGCAAGAATGGTTCTCATTGGTTCTTAACGTCAACCTATTACTCCACAATAACTGGTAACACCCTAAAAGGGACCAGTTACTTAGCCCATTACTAGTTTTTACTCTAAGGAACGGCTTTCCCTAGACCCATCGGTCGTTATCTACCTGTTCTCCCCCTCGACGCTGTTTTTAATGTTAAAAGTCGGTTTCATTCAACTTTGTCTTCCGCAGCCCATATTAAGTTTAAAAGATTGCTACCTGCCGGGTTCAATACATAGCAAAAGGTACATTTCTAGAACTTTTTCAGTTTAAGATGTATAATGTTAAAAACTGAAAAATACTTATGATTACTTATTTAGTACAATCTCCAAAAAAAAATTAAACGTTTTCACAGTCAAACTAGTTATGTAAAAATGTCTATAAAAACATCTTCTATAAAATATATTTATACTTGTACCTGATCAATTGTTTTTCCCAACTTAATAGCAGAAAATTTATTTAAAAATCACATGAAAATAGAGGTGTCTACATGGAGAGATGAATGAATCATAAAATCCTAGGATATGTTACTATATTATTATTACTGAATATAATTGAAAATTTAAATAATATAAATATTTATGTCGTGATTTAATAGTTACTTACCTAATTATAAGCCTTAGCTTAGCCAGCTAGTCGACTTTAGGTTTATTATTTTCAATAATGAAACATTGTGATCGACCAAAAAATTCAAAAACATAACCCCCTCTCAAAATTTGAGGTTTCACGTTTCAAGACGCGTAGAATTCGAAAAACGAATAAAAATTTTTTTGTCTGTCCGCCGTCCGTGCATTTTCTCTGAAGCTACTGGACCAATTTTTTTCAAATTTTGATATAAAATCAGAGGTCACCCGAGGATGATCCTCCTTCATCGACATTACTCTCCGCCTTTAACTTTCAAAATGGCGGCCGAAAAACCTGCGTTGCTATAGACTGTAGCTCCTAAACGAATGTACAGATTTCAATGAAACTTCGCTAAAGTCATTTTCTCGAAGCCCTTTAAATTCATCTCTATAATATACTTCAACGAAAAGAAGCTGGAAAAAAAGTTACGAGGGATGTTAAAATTAAATTCCGAATAACTCGAAAAGTTTTTACTTTTTTGTGGTTATTGTATCTCTGGTTTGTTTTTATGTGTTCTACTCCAAATGTTATATCCTTGGTTTGTTTTTTAAATTTTAAATGTGTTACTGAAATAATGCTTTTTTTTTTTTTTTTTTTATCATATTACTAATGATTAAAGAAAAACAGTTTAGTCCAATGATTGGAATCACCTTATGTTTTGTTTTCTTTGTCACTAGGAAGGTAATGTTACTTAAGATGTATAATTGTTTGGAGATAATAAACCATTGTGAAATCATTTGCAGCGTTTTCTAATTTTCTTAATATATATTTTAGTTTACGTATTTTATTCTTAATAGCTTATTTGTTACTAATTTAATATTTTTACTTCAAATTATTGGTGGAGGGGTACGATATACTAGCCCCCTGAACTTTAGGGGTTCAACTTTACTCTACAGAATAACAATCTGTGTACTCTTTTTAACTATAACAAATATACAACTTAGTATCTGTAAAGAAAAAGATATTTCAAAAAACTTATCCATAAAAGAATTATTGTTATGCAATCTCCATTCTTTTATTTTTGTACAGACCTTCAAGGACCACTTAAACACCATTTTATACACGAGTAGTTTCTTTCTCTGACAGTGTAATAAACGTTATTAAAAAACGCTGCAAATTATTACGCAATGGTTTATTATTTTCAAACAATTTAACATGAAGATTAACATTACTTAACATTAACATGTAACATTAAGAAAAATAAATAAAAAGGGACTCCTAACATCGGTCTATACAATTCTCTATTTTATCGTTGATAATTTGCTTAAAAAAATATACTACATTGATAAAGTTGAAGTAAAACTTTCAAAAAATTAAGCAATATAACATACAAAACATATTTATAGCACCATATCTTCACTCCGAATTGCCCCATTTAAATTTTTTTTTTTTTGTTTATAGTAAAAATCCTAAACTTTTAAATAACCATTAAAAACAGAATGCATGGGAAATATTTAGTACTCATCATAAATTTGTAAACTTTTAAGTGACCATACAATAACTACAAAAAACTGTATACTTCTTGAATTATTTGAAAATCTAATTTTACCACCTCTTGTAGCTTTTTCCAGCTTCTTTTCGTTGAAGTAAGCTATAAAGATAAATTTAAAGGTCATCGAGTAGAAGACTTTAGCCAAGTTTCATTGAAATCGATACATTCATTTAGGCGTTACAGCAACGCAGGTTTTTCGGCCGCCATCTTGAAAGAAAAAGGTGGATAGTAAAGTCGAAGAAGGAGGATCATCCTTGGCTGACCTCTAAATTTAAATCCAAATTTGAAAAAAAATTTGAGAGTTCTTGAATTTTTTTTTTTAATTAAAAATAATGAACCAAAAATATTTAAAAATTGCGATATCTTTACTAGTTGTGCTCTGATTTCATGAAACTTTCTTGTTTTTTAGGAAATTTAAATACCTTTACGACATCTTATCACAAAATCGAGAAAAATGTCGATGGATGGTTAAAAAAAAAAGGAATCCTCAAACTTAGTATTAAAAATGAAGGTTTAAAATACTTAATTTATAGGTTTCTTAGCCACCATCTTGGAAGGAAAGGGCGTATAGTAATGTCGAAGGATTATCCCTGGGTGACTTCTGAATTTGATTCCAAATTTGAAAAAAAATCGGTGCAGTAGTCTCGGAAAAAAGTCGAAGATGGCGCACGGCGTACGGCGGACGACAAAAAATTTTGTATTCGATTTTCGACTTCTACGTATCGTGAAACTTAAAACCTGAAGTTTTGAGGGAGGGTTAAATTTTTTAATCCAATATTTGATAGTTGACTGTTGCATCATAAAGGAATGAGATGATCCGGGGTGGCGGTCATAAATAGGCTAAATAGTGGTAAAACTATTTTATTAACAGTTCAACCAGACTTTGCAGGTCTGATTCAGGGCTATGACGGACAAAATACAAAAATATAGAGAATTTTGGAAGTTACATAATATTTGGACGAAAAATTATAAACATTGTGAATAAGCTTATTAAAATTATAAGCAGTAAGTACGTTAAAATATAAACAGAATAAGCTAAGTAACAAGATCCTAAACTGAAGTAAATAGATGGTAACAATTGTTGTAGTGTAATATAAATTCCTGTAGATCTGTAGAAGTATATTCATATTTGCATTTATTATATATTACACTACAACAATTGTTACCATCTATTTACTTCAGTTTAGGATCTTGTTACTTAGCTTACTCTGTTACTTTAAATGTTTTAATTTTTTGGACGATCACAATGGTTCATTATTGAAAATAATAAACCAAACATTAAAAAATTTAAACCTGGTTTACCTCATGTATTCCAGCATATATTAAAGAATTGAAGTATGATAGTAAGCGGAAGTCGTTTGATTTTTCACAATCCACCAGATTTTTCTAAATATTTATATTAATCCTATGACAAGAGACATATTAACCCTGAGAGACCGGAAAGGAGAAGATCACTTCCTCTACCAACGGAAAGATGTTATCTACTGAAGACTGATCTATGACTGCCGAAGATAGTTGGATAAAAGAACTCGACCTCGCATCGGATCGCCTTGCTTCGTCGCGAAGGGCTTATCCTTCTAATCACAAAGGCCGTGGAGGGTTATTAAGTATTGGTGCTTCCTCAAGTTATTGCACTGCAAACATTTTCTTTTCGTATATGTAATTATATATGTATATGTAAATTATATAAGAATATAGATTGAATAGAAATGTTGTTATGTTATTGTAACTTAGTAAACTTATAGACTAGGAGTTACCGACTATTTCATTTAACGGTAGGACTTAAACTAGTAACCATTTTATATTCTAGATAAACCTCATTTAAACACACAACTACGGTCAGTCGGTTGAAAGCCGTTACTTTCTATGTGAAAATTTAAATTAAAGAAACGAAATTTCACGGTCCATTTAACGGAAGGACATATGGAAATTTTGATATGATGTCAAGAATATGTCCCTAAAAGATTATTCGGTAATTATTTACAAGTGGTACTCCTTCGGCCATCTTGGTTGAATTCAGGTTATTCACAATGTTTCAGATAAGGTTTACAAAACACACCACCAGGAAGCGCCACTAGTGTGGAGGGATTGTCTTGTCATTTCTTGTCCCCTCCACCTTACCATCATTACAAATAATAAACAAATATAACCTTTACAATATATATTAGCAGCATTTTTTTTAACTTGTCGATTTTTTCGTATCTTCAGTATATCGATTAAGCAACTTTATATTTTCGATGTTATTTATAGACTCATATTACCACGATCAATTTTTTTTTAATTATATATTTCTGATATTATTTATGATTATTGTGTTTATATATGCCTGTTTTTGTTTTTTTAACTTCGAAACTTATCATTATTAATGCTTTTCGGTTTCTTTATCCTAAATTTAAAAAGTTGATTAACTTAAGTTTTGTTTTAATTGTGACACTTTATCTGTGATTGTATTATTTCTAACAAGAAAGTTAAAACAAATTCAAATTTTGTTTTCCACCAATGGTAATCACAAATCCCTGTACTTTTTCGGATTAGTATCGGCAATAACAAGGAATAACGATAGCTCTTTTAATGAAACAGATTGTATATGACAGCTTGTAGCCCATTAGACTGAAAATCTGTTTGATTGACAGAATATATATAAAAAATATAAGCATAAATAATATTATGTTGATAAAATGGAAATTGAAATTTGTGTTCAATCGACATTTATTTTGTAAGAGGTGAAAATGGTGGAATGCTAACATTAAAAAAAAGCGGGTAATATGTAACCTAAACGATATAATTTCTACATTTACTTAAAAAGGAGGTAAGGTGGAGGGAACAAGACAACCCCTCAGCAATAGTGGCGCTTCCTGGTGCTATATTTTGTAAGTCTTATCTGAAACATTGTGGATAACCTTGATTCAACCAAGATGGACGAAGGAGTACCACTTGTAAATAATTACCGATAATTTACCTTTACTGGTGATGTACTCGGTTGCGTTTTGAAATCCAGCTTCTTTTTGTTTTTTTATATTTTATAGGGATGCTGAATTTGAATTTGATGTTTCCAAACGAAAATTTTCATTGCGTTATATATAAAAAAAATATCAAAATTTCTTAACTTTTTTTAGGCTTTCGGGCATGACTCCGAAACTATACATTTTTTTCGAAATTATTAATACATACCAAGTTAAAGTAGATAAAATTTTCCATCAATTCAAATCAATACGAAAACAGATATTTCTTTTGAAATAAGCAGTAAATATTCTCTAACTCCTTACTTGTTGGTCCTACATCAAAAAGCTGTTTAAAATTGACAGTAAATTTTCTCTACTTTAACTTTGTATAAAATAATAAATTCGATAAAATACATAGTTTTGGAGTCACGACCGAAAAACTAAAAAAAGTTCAGAAATTTTTCTGTTTTTTAATATGTCTCCGAACGCAATGGAAAATTTCGTTGGCGAACATCTAATTCTGATTCAGCATCCCTATAAAACAAAAAAAACCAAAGAGGAAAAGTTTAATTCATGGCTTAATATTATAAAATAATATTTTTTTTTGGCTAATCTTCTTTAGATGATCTTATCTGTTAAGTTCTTATAAAAGAAAATTGACTATGTAGGTATTTAGGTCAAGCACCACTTCTGTGCAATCAATTCAACAATAATTTCGCCCATCTAATCTACAGTCAATAATTTGTATAATCAAAATTTTAATAAATATATTATTTTTTATTTATAAATGAACTTTTTAGTCTAAGATACTACGACTAATTACTCAACCACCATGGCACTTTACACATCGACTTACACGTTCAATGAACACATATGAACTTACAATAAAAGATTTCATAATATGTTAAATGGACACTCCAACCACTTTTTAAAAGAAATGGCCACAACTGGTATGCCCGAGAACTCCAGAAGATGACTGGATGAGGGGTCTACTTAAATATTTTTTTAAGTAAATAAAAGCCATGGAAGGGATGTTATTGTTCCACAAGTCTTGATAATGGGTCTTGTGTCCAGTCGGTAGATTCTAGATAACTATTTCTAAGCTATCAGAGATAGCTTGACCCGAATATCTTGGGATAGTTTTGTGTTTTTATCCTTTGAGTCATGAGAATCGTCAATACAATACATGATTTACCAATTTCCATATTTAACAAACTCAATTATTAAAATAAAAGTTAAATTAATATAATTATTACTATTATTTTATTTGTCAACACTTTTACAAAAGGTTTTTTTTTTGTTTACTTGAGAGGGGGAGAATCAACTCCAACCACCTCAGGTATGTTCAATTTTAATTACTATTGAATGTTGAGAAAGCTTCTTACAATTCTGGCAGTATTCAGCAGCACCGCTTTCTGAGCTTCCTTTATTACATGAGTTGGGAGGCCCAGCCTGTCAGTAGCTTCCACAGTAGACACCGGTACCAGGCCATTGCTGGAGATCACAACGCCCCTAACGGTTACTTTATTAAGTTTATACAAACTTTTTAACTCAGATGCTAGACCTTGATATTTCCGAATTTTTTCTGTACAGACTGAGTTAATGTTTCCGTCATTTGGCACAGCGATATCTATAATTTCAGCCACCTTAATGTTGCCGTCAATTAACACAATATCAGGTCTGTTGTGGATCACGAGATGGTCTGTTATAAACGATTGATTCCAATATAATTTTAAGCCATCTTTCTGGCAAATACTTTTAGGGCAATATTTATAGTATGGCATCGAGTCGTTTAATAATTTAATTTTTAGACCAATCGCCTGGTGATAGACCTTGGCAACATCGTCATGTCTTTTCAGGTATTCTGTACCTGCAAGAGCTCCGCAGCCTCCAGTTATGTGTTGAATGGATTCATATGTGCTTGCACAGAGCCTACATTTGTCCGATACATTCTGTTGCTTCAAGACGTGTCGCCAGTAGGATCTGGTAGCTATAACCTGGTCCTGGATTGCAGTTAAAAAACCTTCAGTCTCGGGGAACAGACTTCCTCCTACCAGCCAGCTAACAGACTAAGATTTATCTATTTCATTCTGCTGAAAAAACCTTCCATGTAATGCTTTTGACTTCCATTCTTCCAGGCGGTCTTTGTCGGTAATAAAGATTGGCGCAGTTTCATGAGAGGCTAATTGTAGAGCAGTGTGCCCGCGATCGAGATTGCAGATTATCTTATGGCACGGCACTGCGCTTTGTTTAATAATAATAATAATTATTATTATTATTATTATTATTATTTGTTACGGATTAATTCCATTCCGTAACTATTCGTTCAAAGCTTCGTGGATAGCTTTATCTTATCGCAAACTATAATGAAAATTCTCATAAATAGAGCGTTTTCTCATTAAATTGATTAAATTAATAAGATACTAAAACACTCATGAATACTCATTTGCTTTCCACTTGAATCGTAAGAAAATTTGCTCACAAAATAGAGCAATATTTTTACTTTCCTACCTATACTAGGTATGGAAAGTACTGCAATCGGGTCAAATTTCGGATATGCGGTTTTCAACGAATCTATACGTTTCAGATCCCTCTGAGTCCGAAAAACACATTTTTAGCCTGTCTGTCTGTGCCAAGATTTTCTCGGGAACTACTGAAACGATTTTCTTTTTTTATTTTGTAGGGTTTTGACTACAGATGCTTGTGACAGAAAATCGGTGTTTTATGCGCAATAACTTGCACGCAATAAATGAAAAATAATGTTTATCTATAGACTGTAGAGCGAAAACGGCTCTAACGATTTTGATGAAACTTTCCTATAATGTTCTAATAATTTTCCTTTAAATTTTCGTATATGAATTAAATTCCCGAGAAAATACAGGAAAAAAAGTTATAAAGAAAAGAAAAATGTTATGGGGCCTAGTGTATATTATACTGTAAATTTCATAATATAACTTTTGATAGGCAATTAAATTACCAACGAAACAAAAAAAAAAAAGCATTGGAATCGAACCAGTATTAGCGATGATACAGCTTATTCTATTTTTTACACATTTTTTAACTTATTACTTTCCTACCTATACTAGGTAAGGATAGTATTGAAATCGGGTCAAGGGACCAATCACCGATATACAGTTTTCGACGGATCTATACGATTCAGATTCCCTACAAAGCCATATAAAAATCGTTCATTTTTACGTGGACAACTATTAATGAAGTTACAGCTATTCAATTTCAAATGTAAGATTAAGGTTTCATATCCTGGTGTCAGAAAGGGGTGAATGAGAAAATAAAGATAACTAAGTGAAAGAAAGAAAATCTATTGCCCGCATCACACAAGCTTCTCTATTTCCTCTACTTTTAACAGAAATTATTGTTTGACAATACTAAGCTATGCCAAAAAGTTTTTGATCAGCAATATTAGAGAGTATTGCAATTTTTATACTGATCTACTTTAAGCAGGTTTACATTGCTTTAATTTATCAAATGAATCGTACCCAAATCTTCTCTTTTCAGGAAAATAAATCTAGTTCAATTTTTTTGTTTAGTAATTTTTGTTTCTTCATGAACATATGTAAAGATATAAAAACCTATCTGAAATAGTAGTATTGCTTTTCCTCACGTCTATCAAGCATTTTAATTTTATTTTTTTTATTCGCATGACTATGCCAGCACATCTGCTGATTGTCGATAGTTGTAATTGAAATGTGCGGATAAATAAAAGAAAGTGCCAAAAAATATATATATATATTTATTCTTGTTTGATTTGTACATGATTGTAGATTATTCAAAAATAAATTCTCTTCTACTTTATATTCTTAACAAGAAAATAATTAAGAGGATTCCATTGGGCTCAATTATTAAAGAAGTTGAGTAGTGCTTCTTTCATATCCAGGCTGCTCCGCACAATACTCTTCGAATCTATCGAGATTAGATCGGCGAACTGATTGATATTCAGGCACGGGCGAAAACTTGGCCGCTGAAACTATACAATTGGCAATGTTTACCTCACTCAGTGCCGACATTGCAAACGGGGTAGATTACATCGGAACAGATTCCGTCAGTGGATGGTCGATTGTGAGGCAAATATTTGCCAACGAGACCCAAATTATCGACACCCGCTATCTCATCTTCGGTCTGTATTGGTCCTTTATCGTGGCTCTACGGCAACTGCTATGGTGTCATCCACCTCTTTGCCTTTGAGAATAGTTATTAGGTGGTATAGACCACAGGCAGATCTACTGGGGGGAGGATAGATTTCAGGCTGAAGCCGCCCCAAAATGGTAAAATGTAACTATTTAATGGAAAAAAAAAATATTAAAAAATAGCTCTTTAAGTATTATTGTTCGTGTAATTAATTACATTTAATAGGACTTTAAGTATCACTTAATTATCACAGTAGTTTCTTTTTTACTTTCACTTACGTATATATGTAATATATAGTAAGGGTAAGTATTGCGATCGTGAAAATTTTCGAATCTCATTTTTCAATGGAAATACATGTTTTGAGGTCCCCTGAGTCCAAATAACCAAGTGTCGCAAAATGGTCTGTGTGTGTGTTAACAGTCCAGCTCATAATCGAAAAGTTGTACGAAACTGATATTAAGTATTTAGGGTTTGTATATGCCTTAGATGTGACAGCAACTTTTTCCTTAAAATCGGCAAACCGGAAGTGCCACTTTATATCAACGCTGAAACACATTTTCACAATTTTCTCAAAAACGGCCCTAACGATTTTGATTAAACTCGGTGTATCATTGTATAATTAAGTGGTCTTTAATATCATTTAAGTCTTATCCCCATTGATGTCACTTAACAGGGCATAAATGCCCAATGTTCATATACGTCTTCCTCTAAAGTACTTTAAATATGGTTTATTTTAAAAAGTTAATCATTTCACATTAACTTAATATAAAAAAACCCTGTACCAATACAATCCATGAAGGGTCTTGTGTTCATTTTAGAGTAATATCTAAGGAAGTACTGTTTCTTGGTCTACGGTTGTGCAAGGTGGTGATTTGACCGTGATCACGCTCAACCGCCAGGATTATTCCTCCATTAATTAATATTTTATATTATTTTGTTTTGAGTTCTACCAATGGGTAGTTTCTCTTCGTGTTGTACATGTCATGTTAACAATGTCACATTTACTTGTTGTATTTTTCATGTAATAAAGTTGTAAATTTCATTAAAATAAAATAAAAAAATATTATTTTGTAGAGGCTGAGTGTGCCCAAGGTGAGTCTCCCAACCCCAGGGTTTATCCAAGGCTGATGAAACAGAATAAATAATTACCTGCCATCAGCAGGATTCGAGCATGTGACCTTGAGCTTTAGAAGTCAGTGCTCTACCACTGAGCTATCCCGCTCCCTTAAATTTTGCTTATATTACAATAAATGTTAAGGAATAAATCAAAAGTGATATTTATTTTATAAATATTTAATAGTTTTACATATTGTTGAAATATGAGGATGTGATTAATTGTTATTGTTGTTATAAAAAGTCTAAAAGTTAAAAGGTCTAAAATCACTTTGTAACTTTGTAGTGCAATAAAATTGAGTTTATTTCAAATACAGAGTACTCAACTTTATTATATTTCGAACCTAGGAATTAGATTTAACGGTTAGTTATATATTTACCCTAACCCGAACAATAAACATGACTTTCTGACAAATTAATGCGATAAAATACTTTTTTCAAAATTTTTCTTTTTCTCGTTGTTCCACCGGCGCGATATGTAGTGAAATAGGAACAAAATGTAGCTATAATTACTTCTTGCATTGTAGAGAACTAAACATTGCGGCTTAAATATTTCATCCGTAAAATCTTGCATCCACGACAAACTGACTATATTTCACAGGCCAAAATCCATCCGTTCTTCCTCCTTGTTACATTATCAGATCAAATCTTTGTCTCTACGTCATCTATGCCATGTTAAAAACAGATTCATCCTTGAAGCTTACAATTGAACTCAAAGAAAGAAAACAAGTAAAGAAAAATAGCCTTCAAATAATTTCCTCGTTAGTACAAAGAAAACGTTCAGCCTGAATTAGAAAACGACTATGAAGTTCAGATCAACAGGTTTTTGTTAAAATGGCTATAAAATAGTAGCCATGTTTATTTAACTTACATTGCTAGCCCATATGATTTGTCTAGAAGTGTTTTTTGCGCATGCGCTATAGCGCTATGTAACTATCTTTTTTTTTTTAATAGAAAAGAAATTCTATTGAATAAAATGTTTGCATGTCGAATCGGCAATAAGGGCTTAATATAATGCAAGGCATTATTTTACGTTGATAAGAATGATTACCAATTAGATAAAAGGAAAAGAACATGTTTCACGAAGGAATGGAAATTCGAGGAAGACCTTCTTTAACAAGAATCGATTGCGATATCAACGGGAATCGGATTCTCTGTATCTCTTTCATAATATTAATCGATATTATAATTTTAAATTCTGTTTACTTTTGTATTTGTGAAGAGAGGATGCCCTTTTTTTGTAGCTGATTACTTTAAAATATCTAAATATTTCCAATAACTCTTTGTTGGAAAGAGTGCACCTAAGCACTTTACTCCTCTCCCTATCTTTTTTTTTACTTTCACTTACGTATATATGTAATATATAGTAAGGGTAAGTATTGCGATCGAGAAAATTTTTGAATCTAAGTTTTGAACGGAAATAGACGTTTTGAGGTACCCTGAGTCGAAATGACCAAGTCCCGAAAAATGGTCTGTGTGTTTGTATGTTAGCAGTCTAGCTCAAAAACGAAAAGTCCTACGAAACTGATATTACGTATTTAAGATAGTTATATGCCTTAGATGTGACGGCAACTTTTACCTTAAAATCGGCAAACCGGAAGTGCCACTTTACATCAACGATGAAACACATTTTCACAATTTTCTCAAAAACGGCTCTAATGATTTTGATTAAACTCGGTGTATCATTGTATAATTAAGTGGTCTTTAATATCAATTAGGTCTTACCCCCATTGATGTCACTTAACAGGGCTTAAATGCCCTATGTTCATATACGTCTTCCTCGAAAGTACCTTAAATATGGTTTATTTTAAAAAGTTAATCATTTCTCATTATTCAAAGTAATGTGAAAAAATGCTAAATATAACTTTTGAAAGAATTTGATAAGTTAATAAAGGAGAAAAAAAAGAAAAACAGAAAAACCTACGTTGCTATAGACTGTAGTGCCTAAACGGATGTACCGATTTCAATGAAACTTCGTTAAAGTCATTTTCTCGACACTTTAAATTTATCTATATCACATGCTTCAACGAAAAGAAGCTGGAAAAAAAGTTACGAGCGATGGTAAAATTAAATTCCGAATAACTCAAAAAGTATACACTTTTTGGGTGATATTGTGATAAGATGTTTCAAAGGTATTTAAATTGCCTAAAAAACAAAAGAAGTTTCATCGAAATCGAAGCACTATTACTAGAGATATCGCGATTTTTAAATATTTTTTTTTAGTAAGAGTTTTCACTAATAGTGGGTTTCCTTAATCTAAACCTTGGATGGCTTCTTTCCATAATGTCCTATCTAAGATCCATTTTTCCCGTAGACTATGACCCATCATGGATTCCTCCACTTCGTTTTCCCAGATCTTCCTCGTCTTCTTCTTTCCCTAGTTTTCCATAAATGCACTTCTTAGGGTAGTCTTCCTGCAGGCATTCTTTTCAAATGTCCATAACACTTCAGGCGTTTTATCTCAATCTCTTCCAGAATGGTTCTTTTAGCCTCCATCTTTTCTCTGATGGTCGTATTTCTGACTTTATCCATTTTGGATATTCCCGCCGCTCGTCCCCAGTAGTCCATTTCGGTGGCTAGAAGTTTCTTCCTGAGGTTGCTCTTTATGATCCAAGTTTCCGACCCATATGTCGTAATTCTCAGTACTATACTATTGTAGATGTTTTTTTTGTTTTGAGGATAATGTTCCGGTTCCATAATACCGAGTTGAACATCGATATGGTGTTTTTGCCATCTGAAATTTTTCTTTTTATTTCCACATCACATGCACCATTTATTTCAATTATGCAACCAAGATATTTAAAATGTTTAATTCTTTTTAGAACCCCTCCTGGATTCATTTCTATATCATCATTATTAAATGTCATGTATTCTGTTTTCTCTGCATTAATAACTAGTCCCCACTGCTGATACTTCTCATTTAATTGTGTTAATACATATCCAAGATCTTCTTAGTCCTATGCAACGATGACCTGGTCATCTGCGAAGGTGACCTGCTCACACATTATGATAGACGGAAATCTTGAAGTGTGGAAAAACATTTTTTTTTTTTTAATCTATTTATTGAATAATAATACAATCAGCCACTGCTGGAGGGCTATAAGTATTAGGGCTAAGAGTTCTCATTCAAACAATATATACACATAATAGAGAAATAAATATAAATATAAAAAGTAAATAAATAATACTGATGAAGAAGGTAAATAAAAGAAAAAAAAATAAAACAAATAACATAAAATAGAAACTTCTAAACACAATCATACCTATATACAATATAAACATTCGCCCAGGAATCTCGGAGCCAGGCTTTCCCCCCATGTGGAAGGCAAAGCAAGACTCCAGGAGATCCCAGTGCCACTTTTCCAGCCGCATCACTGGTATTTGAAAAAACATTTAACTTACAAGTGGAGGTTACGGACATGGAGTCACCGATTTCAATGAAATATTTTTTGGTGATACTAGGTCGATAAATATTAGACTCATGTCTGAGGGTTCTTGCCAATGCCCCATAGGAGCCGATAAAAACATATTTTATACAATTTGTTTTCTGACTTTTCTCTTAATGGATTTCTAAGTTATTACATATCAATCGATTTGTTTTCTGGTGTTAAATAATAAAAAACATATAGCTAATTATATTAAACGAATTCTAATGTTTGATAAATTACAAAATTCTAAAGACGCTTCTAGGTCTTTAATTTTTAGAATGTCAATTAAAACACGACAGACAAAAGGAGCTGCGGCTATCCAAATATATCTCAAGTATAGTTTGTATATTTACAAAATATACTAAGCAAATAATCGAAGTGCTCATGACGATATGACGAAATTAATCGATTCTTCCGCTATCAGATCTGTGCGATACCTGTGCAATCAACACAACACTCCATTAATGTCGTTAGTTAAATTAATTTTTGATTTAAAGCATTTTTCATTCCAGGAAATAATCAGATGATAAATGACTGTTTAAAATATAAACTTAAACTTTGAAATTCTTCACCGAACAAACCAAACATCATATTTTTTTATTAGGTCTGAAAATATAAAATGTCAGTTCTCTAGGATATGAGTCAAATAAAATTTAAAATATTTGATGATCCACTCACAAGACATTCTTTACTTTTCTATTGCAAAGTATAACTCGAGAATTCGTATTTTCGCAAATATTTGCCAGAAATTTAATATCTTGAATTAATAGACTTGATAGAATAGTTGATAGGCTGATAAAATAGAGTGTCTTTTGTGGAGTCTCAAGATTTTTTTGTAACTTATCATTTCGGTAAATTAAATTCGAAAAGAAAAGAACAGAAATAAATTCTACTGTTCATTTAATTATATAATTATATTAAATTTCTGAAGTAATTATTATTGTTCATTTAGTGAAGTATGAAATCATTTTTCATTGTGCAAATGCCATATTATATTAAAAATAATTTTTAAAAACTAAGATGTGTGCTTTAGACCACACGATATAAATGAAAACATCAACAAGGCGAAATTAATAATACGAAATATAAATTATAAATAATAGCTTATTAAAAAGAGTACGAAATGCTGAACAATTCCCTCGGTTACAATATGCAGGTCTGATTTTTAGTTTATGAGATATTTTAATCTATATCTTCCAAAAAACTCGTTATCATTTGGTTTTCGACACTTTTTTTTTCCTTTTCACTTCTCTAACATCGCTTTAAGATACAGTTTGGAATACTAGCCCATTAAAAAGAGTATGAAATACTGAATAATTCTCTCGCTTACAGTAGGCAGATGCGATTTTTAGTTTATGAGATATTTTAATCCATATGCAAAAACAATTCAATAAGTCGACTCAAGCTGACTTTACCCTAGCGTTACAAATCGGAGATCAGACAGCTCAATCTAATTCAAACTCCATAAAAAAAAAATTCAAAAGGCGTCTAAAGAAGCTTTCACTTCAATAAATAATTTTTAAAAATTGACAGTTTCCCAAACAAAGATAAGAGAAAAATAAGTGATATTTTATTTTATATTTTAGTTTATCTTTGTAGACAATTTAATAATTGTATTTCATAACGACTGCGAAAAGTCACAATGTACATTTTTTTATGGAGCTGAACTTTTCCAAACATTTTTGTGACCTCATTTATCGATAAACAAACACAACCACTAAAATGACACCAATCCTTTATATCAAATAGAAAAATATTATATTTGTTACAAGAGTGCAATGCTCTGATAACATAAAGAGAAAATTCATCCAAGATTTTAGTGGTTCAAGGTAATGAAATATCGCTTTTTGCAATATACCAAGGAAATTATTTTTTTATTTATAGTAAAATATGGAACTAATTCCGTCGAAAATCTTCACAAAATACTTTTAAAAAACAGGATAATTTGAGTATTAATCACAATATAATATATGTTTGTTCATATGAGGAGGAGTCGGTCAAATAAATACTAATTTTTTAATTTTTTGCCCTGTTTGTCATATTTTTCATTTATAATTCATATTTGTTCATATCCTGTTTGTTCTAAACTATGTTTGTTTTATTTTTTGTATTTAGAAAAAATACATTTTGCCTCATTTAAAGGCATTGAGTATTTAGGATGAATGAAATAAAAACATACCATATATACAATGTTTGTTTTATAGTTTTCCGATTTGAATGTTTTTAATTATTTTATTTTTGAACAACTACAAACCAAAATAGAGAGCAATAAAATCCATATATCCATCCAAGAGAAAATCCTGACAATAATATATGTATCTCCAAACAGGGCCGAAATTTTTTATACCATTTATAAAAATATATATCGAATATTCAACCCAATACTTTCTTACCTACTAAGGATTGTGAAAATACATTCTTTAACGAAATATTTTTTTAAAATAACTCCCTTTAACTTAATTTTTTTTTTACATTTTTACCAACACTCAAAAAAGTTTTTATCAATTTTGACCATTTTTTTTTCCTGTTGATCATTAAATTCGATAATCGACTAAAATATACTTGAATTTGCAAAATTCTTGCAATTATTTATTAGCTACGGTCAAACTATAATAAGACAATGCAAAACCGATTCCCTGATAATGTCTTGTTTTTATTTAATCGAATTTCCTTGTGTTCGCCTCAAGGCCTCCAGACCAATTAAACTCTTTCATAACGCTAATTCATAATGAATAAAGAAATTCTATTTTAAAAAAAAATAAAATAAAATTTAACATAGATTCAGATGTCGATGTTTCTTTGTTAATAGTATCACGTGACTCATTAATTGGATCTACGTAGGAGCTTTAAAGAATTGTCCAGAATTCGTGAAAAGGGCTTTAAATATTATTTTTATTTAAATAGTAAATAAATAATAATTAAATATTAAAGATATAAGATATATCAAAGTTCATTGGGGTGAAAACATATTAACGGATCATATGGTGCTGCATAATCACCCAGATATCTTGATTATAAATAAAAAAATTAAAACTGAAACAATTATAGATACTAGTAGGCCCGTGCGACAAATTCGCACAGCATATTGTTATCAAATGCCAAATTAATACGAAAATAAAATAATGCAACGTATCAAAAGATAAAGAAATCAATTTTTACTTTATCCATAAATATAATCCACAAAGGAAACAAAATTAATTTAAATCTTCAGTTTTGTTTGGAACCAACATATTTACAAATTTCAATAAGCTGTATCTTTGCGAAAAATTGTCCGATTTCAATGATTTTTTTTTCCTTTTATAGACAATTAAGTAATGTTTTATATAATTATAGGAATGACATAGGGAAAAGTGTGTAATTTTTTAGTTATTCGCAAATAAAGTTTCTTTTTTTTCATAACTTGATTGTCTGAATTTTCGGGGTGGTTGGAATATTTTTCCCACCTGAAGGAGAAGGAAGCCTTCGAAATTGGTGGCTCAATCTTGAGATTTGGTGAAGAATTAACGATGATATGGCTTGCCGATCAAAAACACCATCGATAAATAATATAAACTCCTCTTCTTTCGGTCATAGAGACCTCAAGTCGACGAAATGAGACATGTATCCAATGGCATTACTACAATTAACGTCAGGTTGTGTGGATGCGAACCCCATGCCTTGCGTTATCTCGAAAATAGTACGTTTTGGGGCTTAAAAACGCCGGATCCGATAGTTCCGGAGGAACTATCAGGGTCTTGCTGTACGCATCAAAATCTTCAAGGTCCAATTTGTTCCGTATCGATCCACAGACCTACCACCATTCCAGTATTGAAGCCTAGCAAAATGTTTGTATCGACTTTATTTATTTTAGAAAGAAAAACAATAGTGGAGAATACGATTCGCTAATCCCTCGTGAAATTCTGAATCCAACGGTACCCCATTCATGGTATTTGAGCATGACAGGAACTTATATTTGGTACAAAAATGATGTCGAGCCTTACTGTAATAATATATGTACGGATAGCAGTACTCTGTGATTGGAACAAAGTAGCCTCCAGAGTTGAAAAAAAATCGTAAATACCAAGAACTTGCCTTCAGTTTAAAAATGTTGTACCATTTGGAAAAAATAGAAAGAACCCAAATAATCATGTCTTCAAATGGTCGTATACTGAAAAGCACCATAGAAGGTACCCAACAGCTTGGACTTGATTTGGTGCATATAAGAGCAGCAAAAAAAGCAGAGCTGCTCGATACGTGCAGGATTGTTAGAAAATTTCTGAATAATTTTTTTTTTTTTTTACGTTCATCCACATTCCCTTGAGTGATTTTCGAGATGCGAATGCTAATCCACTATTCTGAGAAAACGAAGGATGTAAATAAATAATAATAATAACAACCAGCAAAATTGATAACTAGTTCTCAGTTGAATGGCTAAAGATAGGGCAAATATCGGGTTGAGGAAAAAATAATTTCGTTTTATCCCAATAGGTGATTTTAAAATATCTTATCTCTTGTAATCCTTATTCAATAAAGCCATTTTATAGTGCGTTTGAAAAGGCACAGTTAGGCGAAAAGGAAAAGATAGTGTCGAAAACCAAATGATGAACTAAAAATCGGACCTGCATACAGTAAGGGAAGGAATATTAGATATTCATACAGGATATTATTCAAAATTGTATTTTAATGCGATGCCGTGTTAGAGAGCCGAAATGGAAAAATTAGTGCTGAAAACCAAATGATAAGGAATTTATGGAATGTATGGATTAAAATATCTCAGTAACTAAAAATCGGACCATCATACTGTAAGCGAGGGGAATGTCCGGAATTTCATACTCTTTGTAATAAGCTATTATTTATAATTTATATTCCATATTCTTAATCTCGCCTTTTTGATATTTTCATTTCTTTTGTGTGGTCTAAAGCACACATCTTATATTTTTTAATAGTTGTATTTAGTAGCAGTATATGAATTATAATTTAAAAAATAAAACATCTTGTGATTGTTCAGGTATTTATCTTATGTCACTCACAGTAACAAATATGAATCAATGAAAAAATATATTTTTTCCATTTTTGGGGAGGCTTCACCCCCAAAGACCCATCTTCCCGTAAATAGAATAGAAACATTTTATTGGCTTAATCGTAGCCATGGAGTCAGGCCCATTCAGTGTTAATAGGGATTAGTTTTATAAATAGAAGAACATAAGTAAATATGTACAGTATAAGAAGACACAAACAAAAATATTTTTATATAACAAACATCATAAATATTTTTGTGAGGAGTTAGTCGAGAGTGCGGTCAAATAAATAATAAATTAAAATATCTTAATTATTTTAATTTTTGCCGACCAGTGTTTCAACTACCTCCCGCAGTGCTACATCCTACGCCCTGAAGACGATCTGCAAAGTGGGTCGAAACGTTGGCAAAAATTAAAATAATTAATATATTTTAATTTATTATTTATTTGACCGCACCCTCGACTAACTCCTTCTCATATTATATCAACGGTCAACCATCTATACATCATCATAAATATTTTTATTATTTCAAATATTTTCATATTTCAAATATTCCCATATTTTATATATTCCAAATATATTTCATATTCCAAATATTTTAACTAAAAATAATAAAATAAATATCCATAATAGTGGTTAAATAGTTGACTGTCGTGAATAATGAGGAGAAGAAAAGTTGGGGTGATCAGTCAAATAAGAAGGCAAAAATAAATGACAAAATAAATATTATCATTTATTTTTACCTTCTTATTTGACTGTTCACCCCAACTATTCTTCCCCTCATTAAAATAAATATCATATATGAGATATCATAAATGAATAAAAATACATGTATACTAAAGGGAATTTACTATGCAGAACATAAATAAGCAAAACAAATAGCAGAGATCTTAGGATAACGTAGACAAACGTAGCATGTAGATACAAATAATGATAATAATATTTAAAAGGCACCCAAATTGTGAATAAATACACATACACCCACTGACATATGAACACATGCCTGACCTAAAGCTGATTTTATTATAAGTATTGAAAGAGTCACAAACACTTATAATAAAATAAAGATAGATATCTCAACTTCTCGGCTTCTACAACCATAGAACGCTCTCCACTAGATGTCTACAGTAGTGACATGATTTCCAACAGTTTATTGATAAATTTGGAGCTTATAATTTAAGTATGTATGTTATACTTCATATTATGTGAAATTTTCCCGTTATAATAAATTTGTATAAATATCCAATGATAAATGAGATAAATCGTAGTAAATATTATTTTGCCATTCTTTTTCTGGAGTTGTTTCTATACAAAGTGACCAATTACTCAGGGAAACATAGTGATAAAGTGGGTTTTTTTGTAGAGTAACAAGAAAATAATTGGTAGTGTTGCCCAGAGATCCAACATTACGAACATAATAGTGCGTAGTGTTGTTGAGGTCACTCTACAACACTACCTAACTATGGGAAGAACCACAGCCAATTATCACTGTCGGTTTTTGAGGAAAAGATGAATATTTTATAAATATTGGCTCCTTTGCGATTTTAAATTTATGGTTCTATAAATACACGTATGCGTATGATGTTAGTTAATGAAATGCTATAAACAAAATCCTGTGAATTATTTCAAAATTGTTTATTATTTTCAAATACGACTAGCAAGTTTCACAACTTTCCGCTATTTTGAGTGAAAATTAAATATCATAAATACTTGCTAATATTATCCTGCTTGATGAATATCTTTATTTTATTCCAGTTAAGAAATATACAAAATAATCTCGGTGACAAAAAAACAAAACAAATAAAATTTCATTGGTGATAAATATTCAGGACTAATAATAAGATTTTTATTAGTGCCGACGTTTCAACCCAAACATGTGCGTCTTCATCAGAGTTGAATTTTTTTAAAATACAATCAGAGATGTAATATAATAGGACTAATAATGGTTAATAATGAAATATAATGTCCATACTCAATATAAATATATACTAAAAACAGCCACAGATATGTTTATACTTATAATATTAAAATTAGATAATCCTTAATGTAATATATATTTCTATTATGATTAATATTGTTATTCTTAAAATATTGTACAATATAATGTCCTATGTATCATTGAAATCCACTACAATTGTCTTTATTATAAATATTATTCAGCTAACCATTGCATACCTTCAATCAAACTATGTTATGTTTATATTGATTGACATCTCTTGGTTATATTCATTTCATTACAAGCCCTTAGTCACGATTCTGTACCCAAAAGAAACAAAACAAATCTTGTACACATCTTAAATATTTAGACAGCAACCTATTTAGGTCCCTCACACTTACCTACAAAATGTTTAGTACTTGAACATCTTCAGTGCTCGAACCACGGTTAGTAAAATTAAATATTAAATTTTTTATAAATAAATTATATACATTATTTTTAGTTTGTATAACTTTCTACATATTTCATTTGTAATATTATTTAAGATTCATGTACCATAAATCACTATATATTATATCTCTGATTACATTTTAAAAAATTTCAGCCCTGATGATGACCTGATGTTCGGGTTGAAACGTCGGCACTAATAAAAATCTTATAATGACTGCGTCCAGAATATTTATTACCCATGATTTGTAGAACAGTTGACTAACTTCCTTTAATAACAAAGAAAATAGGGTTGTTGGTACAGTGTGAACTAAACTTATAAAAACATTTTTTTTTTGTTTTAAAGAAATTTTGTTATTTTCCAAGTAATATGCTAAAAAGTTTATTATTTTTCAGTTATTATTTGTACTATTATTTAATCGTATTATAAAATTGTATACTTTTTCTCCTGCTTGTTTTAGAGAAAGTATGTTATATTTATAAATCTAAAGGAGAAGACTTAAATGGTAAGTTTCCAGTATCAGCCTTTGGTTTCTTCTAATATTGATACCAAATTTCAAAACAGTTGGCTCAACTATTTTCGAAAAAAGATGCGAACCAAGGACGACCAACGGACGGAGTTTTTAAAATTTAATTTTCTGATTCTAGGTATTTTGAAACGTAAAACCTCAAATTTTAAGGGGTGTTATATATATATATATATATATATATATATATTTTTTTTTTTTTTTTTTTTTTTTTTATTGATTGCAAAGGTTCATTATTGAAAATAATAAACCAATAAACTACAGTAGTATATCAATAATAACATATCCTACATACGTAAATGAAATCGAAATTATCATCTAGCCTTTCGAAATGTAAGCCAAAAATACCTGTGTCACTTTTATATATATTTTATATATTTAATTATTTATTTACCCATCCTGACACTGTCATCCTACGCCGATGACACATGTTTGCTATCTGTTAATAATGACCTTTTAATTGCATCCCAAACTCTTCAATCATATATCACAAGCCTTGAAGAATGGTGTAAAAATTGGAGAATAAAAAATCTCATCAAATCACCTTTACCCTCCGTCGTAAACCTATGACTTCTTGTCCTATAGTATCCTTCAATAATACTCCACTTATTCCTGTTGAGCAAATCCGCTACTTAGGACTCCACTTGGATAAACTTGGAATCCTCATACTAGACTGAAACGACAAGAAACTGCTCGACGTTTCCGACTGCTCCAACACTTACTAGACAAACGCTCTAAACTTTCAATTAATTACAAATGACTTATCTACATAACTATAATAAGACCTATATGGACATACTGAGTTGAGCTTTGGAGCTCCACCAAACTATCGAATTCCTATCGTATCCAATCCTTACAATCCAAAATCCTCCGTAAATTCCTTAATGCTTCATACTTTGTCACAAATAAAACCATTCATAAAGACTTTAATGTACCATATGTCGCTGATTTAGCTCGAGCCAGATATCTATCCTTTCACGATAATCTTCAGTCCCATCCAAATCCGCTTGTTTCCACTCTTGTTTCTTCCTCGATCCCTGATAATCCTCCTAGGCGTCTAAAAAAGAGATGGCCTCGTGATCTTCTTACGTAGAATTATTTAGGGAGTGCTACCACTGTGTAGTATCTCTTCAAGCCTGTACATGGCATTATTTATAATTTGCGCATATTTACTAGTTGTATTTGTATACATTTGTAAATTTCATTAAATAAACAAAACAAAAATTATTTATTTATAGCGCGAATCGTATTACGACCATACCGCCGGCTCAGGGAAGTATTTTAAGTGGGGCCATATACAATGAGCAGTATTCAATGAATCTTCAATGAATATGTGTGTCTGTGTCCTGATAATATCGCGAACGGGTGGACCAGGACCAGTATTCGTAAATTTAAAAGAAAGAAAATCTCAGTATCGATGAGAGAAAGAACATCTCAGAAACGATTTATATTATTATTTACAGTGTAATAGCGTGTCACCATTTAGGTTTGATAACAGTCAAGGCTGTGTCATAGAATTGAAACTTGATTGAAAAATATTACAATCTGTCTCAAAGAACATTTATAATAGTGTTCAGAGATCAAATTTACACTCTATGTACAATAAATAAAATTAATTAAACAGAAAAATAATATATACTCGTACATACAATTAATAAGAATAAAATAACTTAAAAAAGAAATAATTATAACAAAAAAAAGCACATACATACCTACATGCACTATTTACAATGGAGCGAGGGGACTCCGAGCAAGACTTGTCCCTCCAACTGTGGGGGGAAAAGCATGGCTCCAGGAGATCCCTGCACTACTCTCTCAACCGCATCACTGAGGCTAAACCTAGTGGAGATTGAGCGAGAGCTCTTTAGCCACCTTAGAATTATGTTTATTTTTCATAATTATTTATTCTGTTTTCTTTCTTTTCTTGCTTTTACTATTTTTCATCCATTTTAACCTCCATTTCCCATGTTCTTCTTATTAGAATCACTCTGTCACCATGTAAAAAGCTTATAATCTACTATTTCAATATATTAGCAATGTGGATTGTCTGACATTACATAACTCATCTTCAATCTGTACCTATTTAAGGAAAATCCAATATTATTTATTAATACTGAAGTACTTCTATGTCCAGACAAAAAAAGAAGAGATAGAGAGAGATACCCTTTGATAAATATCTTTTAATAAATCCCAGATCCTTAGTTCTTTGTTCTGATCTTAAAAAAAGACATCCTTATCGCTTCCTTAGGAAGGCTTTACTTATTTCCTCTTTAATAATCATTGTCTCGTTATGACTGCCGTAAAAAGCCATTTCTTATCTGCCTCGTGCCCTGCGCCAGTAAGTCATATATGCTCAATATTTTCATGTAAGTGTTTATGTTACTGACTTTTTCACAAGGACAATGTTTAAATCACGCAGAAGAAATATGAACATCACAGAATTCATTAAAGTATAAACTTTGCCATACATAAAATTTTTTATGAATTCCCTATAGGATAAAATCTATTCAATTTTTAATTATATATTTTTTTTAATATGGATTAAAAAAAATATCAATGTCTTTAAAGTCAAGATTATATAAACCTCACTGACATTTCTTATATTTCCTTAACTGTAGATCATTTTTTTTTTTTTTTTATGATATAAATGAAAAGTGCATTTAAAAATATTTTTTAATAATAAATCATTCCCGAGGAAGCCCATGAAATAAGGGTGGCTCATAAGCCAGTTGGTTATAACTAAATTATATAATAGTTACATATGAATCAATAATATTTTCTTGAAAATCTGAATTATAAATTATAACGAAAACATTCAAAATGGCTATAAACAACAAATCGTTAACCCGACCCGTTTCAATTAGTAAATATACAAAATTCTTTAGAAAAAGTAAAATAACTTACTAATAAAAAAGTATTAAAAGTAATCAGAAAAATAAATTATAGCAGAAGTGGAATAATGGTAGGAGGTTTATTTATAATAATACAAAATAAATAAGAAATTTTTTGTAAAAAATCGAACTGAAATGCTAAAAATATTATTAAAAAAGTAAAATTATAAAATTTTGTAACAAATAAATAAAAGAGCATCAAATTTGAGTATATGAATATTTTTTAAGTTTATCCGTTTCTAAAATTTTATTCTTTCACTTTATTAATTCTTAACTTTCTGGTGGTCCTATAGAATCCTGATTTTGTATTATCAAATATATTTATTAACTTAAATAATATAACTATTTACTTTTTATTGTTTCTAATATTTTACTGCTTACACCACTTTTTATAAAATTCCCTGATCTTGCATCTCTCATCTATTTTAAACCTGAGGATGGTTTAATATGAACATGGTCCATATTTATGGTACATGTATATTTATATAATATCTATTTTTCGAAAAGTGAAAATCTGACAAAAATAAAGAGAATATGTTATTTATTTACAATATAAAATAAGCGAATGCTCCTTCCTTATAATAAAACAAAATCTGAATTGGTTTATGTATTTTAAATATATTAATGCATTTCATAAAATATTAACAACAAACATAATTTTAACTAAATAAAGAAAAAATGTGAAACATCTTCACTCATCTCTAAATAAGAATTTCTCATTTCTCAAGATAATACAATATTTGTTTTAATATATTTTCGATTTTAAGTGAAATTGTATAATGTAACTATATTATTATTCCGATTCTATAATAAATTTTAATATGGAACTATAAAATAACTTAACTAAAAACTTAATTATTTAACTTTTCATGTTTTGATGAAAAGTGTGTTTGAACTAAAGCAGGCGTAGAATATACCATACCCGCATGACACAATACAGTAGTGCAATCTTATCAGCGAGATCAAATGATTAGAAAAAAAAGAAATTTAAATATTTTATTTAATCATTAAATTCACATATCTACATAAGCCCATATGGGTATACGCCTCACAGATTTATAGTTCAGCAAAAAATACTAAGACTATTAAATCATTTTAATCTACATTATTAAGACTAAAAAGCTGCCAGTCTCAAGTTAACTACAAAATCTTCGATACTGACATATTCGTACTATTTGTCTTCAATTTTATGACAAACAGAAAGTAAATCACAACATACTTATAAACTATGACCACGGCTGACACGCCCATCAGAAGAGGAGATGGATTTGAGATCTCCAGTCCTGAATGAACTAAGTAAATAAATACCATTTTTTTTTTTTTATGAATGAAATTTACAGCTGTATTACATAGAAAATACAATAAGTAAATGTGACGCTGGTAACATGACATGTACAACATGAAGAGAAACTACCCATTGGTAGAACTCAAATTAAAGTTCTATATTAGAAGGTCAATGGGTAGGCCATCTTCTTTTCAGACGCCTCGGAGGGTTATCAGGGATCGAGGAGGAAGCAAGGTTTGAAACGAGAGGATTCGGATGGTTCTGCAGTTTGTTATGGAAGGATAGGTATCTGGATTGGGCCAAATCGGAAACATATGGAACATTAAGGTCTTTATGGATGATTTTATTTATGACGAAGTAAGGAGCGTTGAGGATTTTACGAAGGATTTTGGATTGTAAGGATTGGATACGAGAGGAATTCGATGGTTTAGTGGAGTCCTAAAGCTCAATTCCGTAAGTCCAAATAGGTCTTATTACTGTCATAAACATGAGTCGTTTGTAACTGATTGAAAGTTTAGAGCGTTTGTCTAGTAAGTGCTGCAGTAGTCGAAAACGTCGGGCGGTTTCTAGTCGTTTCAGTCTGGTATGGGGGTTCCAAGTGAGTCGTTTGTCAAGGTGGAGTCCTAAGTATCGGATTTGTTCGACAGGGATAAGACTGCTATTGTTGAAGGATACTGTAGGACAGGAAGTCATAGGTTTACGACGAAGAGTGAAGGTAATTTGATGGGATTTATTGGAATTTATTTTAATCCTCCAGTTTTGACACCATTTTTCAAGACATGTGATGTGTTATTGAAGAGTTTGGGATGCAATAGGTGGATCGCTATTAACTGATAGGATAACAACAGTTATGTTTTTTAACAATGTTAAAAGAAAAAAAATAGTTTTAGGTTAATTCGTTACAGAATGGACATAATCCGTAATAAATAATAATAATATTAATTTAACCTTTATTTTAATAATTGAGTTTAATAACTGTTATATAATAAGATAGCTAGGACAAACTATCTCTGATAGCTTAGTTATCTAAAAGGTGTCGACTGGATATAACAAGACCAATTATCAAGGCCTAGAAAACTATATCAGATTTCAGCAAAAGATCCTTTTCTCACGGACCTCATGTGAATACCAAGTGATATTAATTACTTACTCCTGCAGCCCTACAAGGGCTTTCTCTACAATCTTACTCCACTCTTTCCTATCCTGGGCGTGTCTCTTCCATCCTCTGATTCCCATCTCTCTCAATACTCTCTCCATAGCTAGAGACTCTAGGCTAGTAACTATCTTAACCGTGGACGTCCTCTAACTCTTTCTCCTCCAGGCTTACCATCCAGTAATGTTTTGGGTATCCTATTCGCCGAAACCGCTCAACATGTCCCAGCCACCTCAACTGATTCTTGCTAACAATAGAAACCAGATCTGGTTCTTGGACCATTTCTTTCAGCTCCTCATTCTTTCTTATTCTCAGTTGCCGTTCTCGCAGACAGATCCATATATTCTTCTGAATGCTGTCCTTTCCCAAACTCTTAACATTCTTTCACTTTCTTTGGAAAGTTCCCAAGTCTCACAGCCATAAGACACAACCGGCCTAATGACTGTTTTATATAATATGACCTTTGCTCTGTTGGTCAGGCCTCTGAATTTTACGGATTTTGAAGAGAGTAAGGACACCTGTTTCCAGCAGCTACTCTTGCCTTAATTTCTTCTTGGTGTTCATGTTTTGATGTGACAAGAGCACCCAAATACTTAAATTGGATAATAATTTCAATTTTTAATAACTTCTCATAACTCCAGCCCTTTCCTAGCCTTCCTAGACCTCGCAGAAATCCTACATTCCCCTGTTATTCCAGTGTATAAAACCTCTACGCTCCTCAGGACAAATCACTCATGCAGTTACATTCTTGATGTCACACACTTTCCAGGAGACCTAGATCCATGATCTTGTTGTCTTATAGGAGACCTGGAGTGAACTCTTGTAGTCAACCCATAGTTACAATATAATTGCGTATGCTAGATGTCATTTGTAACAGGCATGTCTTTTCAGACGCCTCGGAGGGTTATCAGGAATCGAAGAGGAAGCAAGGTTAGAAACAAGAGGATTTGGATGGTTCTGAAGTTTATTATGGAAGGATAGATATCTGGATTGGGCCAATTCAGAAACATAAGGAACATTAAGGTCTTTATAGATGATTTTATTAGTGACAAAATAAGGATCATTGAGGATTGTACGAAGGATTTTGGATTGTAAGGATTGGGTGCGTGAGGAATTCGATGGCTTTGTGGACCCCCATATCTCATATGGACATATCCATATGTCCAGATATGTCTCATTATAGTCATGTATATGAGTCTTTTGTAATTAACTGGAAGCTTAGAGCGTTTGTCTAGTAAGTGCTGGTCGGAAACGTAGTAGTCGGAAACGTCGAGCGGTTTCTTGTCATTTAAATCTGGTATGAGGATTCCAAGTTGGACGTTTGTCCAAGTGGAGTCCAAGGTACCGGATTTGTTCAACAGGGATAAGAGGGGTATTATTAAAGGATACTGTAGGACAGGAAGCTTACTGCGAAGGGTAAAGGTGATATATAAAAATAAATTTATATAAGTGGTTATATATTAGTTTTATTTCTTTTTCTGCGTATGGGTATATTTGAAAAAATGTTAATAAAGCATTTGAATATATTACATATTTAGAGGTTTGAGGCAGTGAGAGGAACTCTCAATTCTCGGATGCTTCAATTTTGCTGCGAGAAATGTAATAAAATCTTCACTTAAAAATGGAACGGTGCAGATGAGTGAATCGTACAATCCTAGAATATGTTGCTACATACAATTATCTTTTAAGGTAAACTAAAATTTCAATAATAGAAACATAGGACGTGGTAAAATACCAATTTCTAGGTCTTGCTTAGCCATTTAATTTTAGTTTATATATTTTGCTCTAGTGCCCTCCTTCAGTCTCCACTGACTTAGCAGCTGGAAGAGAGGCACTGGAATCTCTTGGAGTCCTGTTTTGCCTTTCACTTTTGGAGGACAAAGCTTGGTTCGGAGTTCCCTGGACGAACGTAAATATTGTATATAGGATTGAATGTGTTAAGATGCTTAAATTTTTTTTTACTTATTGATTTATTTCTTATTTCAGAACCGAGAAAGGGTTGGATCTGGGCGGGACAACATCCGTGCTGGGCTATGCTGATGATCTGGTACTGTTAAGCGAAGACGTTGAAACTATAAAACTGAATACGACAACGTTAATGAAAGCCGGGAAAGAACTAGGACTCGAAATAAACGTGGTTACAACAAAATATATGGTTAGCTGCAAAAATGGCGATACTACTGGTGATATCGATATAGATGGTAATATGTTTGAACAGGTAGATAAATTTAGGTATCTAGGTTCTACGATAACTAGAAAAAACGAAATTGAAGAAGAGATTAAGGTTAGACTGAAGGCGGGGAACGCTTGTTATTTTTCTGTGACAAAACTACTTAGTTCGCGCCTCTTGTCCCGAAACTTAAAAATTAGAATCTATAAAACAATTATCTTACCTACAGTTCTTTATGGATGCGAAACTTGGCCGCTTACATTAAGGGATGAGCAGCGTCTTAAGGTTTTTGAAAATAAAGTATTGCGTAGAATATTCGGACCGAAAAAGGATGAGTTAACCGGAGAGTTCAGACGGTTACACAACGCCGAATTGCGTGAGATGTATCCGGGTAATATAATTGAGGTAATTTCATCGCGGCGAATCAAATGGGCTTGTAAAGTTGTTGGGCTTAGTAACGAGAGAATTCCTAAAAGGTTAATATTTGCTGTGCCGAATGGTAAGCGTCCGAGGGGTAGACCGAAGCGAAGATGGGAGGATTGCATTAAAGCCGATCTGAAGGGACTGGGTTTGGACGGCGAACGGTGGAGGGAGGTGTGTAACAAGCGATTGGTGGTGTCGGCATCGAACCTTCGGGTTCGCTAAGCCTTATTATTTTTTTATTTTATTTTATTATTTCGCTATGTATGTTATTCTATTTTTTTTTTTGTTTATAAAAAAATGTATTTGTGCTTGTCAACTTATTGTTGACAATCAGGTAATGTGATGGCGAATCATGATATAATGACATGACTAGATCTAGACATGGGGAAGAAAAGTACTCAGCATTACCTCTTTCCTAACTTGTTCCAATTACTTAGGTTGTGTAAGGAAAGAGATTCCTCATCCAACGCCTTTTTAGTCTCCTCATGTTCTGATGTATGTCAGCTGCGGCCATGTCTCTTATTAGTCTGTTATTAAGTCCGTTTAATTATATTTTTATATTTATTTTTTCAAGAAAAAATTGGAGAATAAAAAATCTCATCAAATCACCTTTACCCTTCGTCGTAAACCAACGACTTCCTGTCCTACAGTTTCCTTTAACAATACTCCACTTATCCCTGTTGAGCAAATCCGATACCTAGGACTCCACCTGGACAAACGACTAACTTGGAGTCCTCATACCAGACTGAAACGACAAGAAACCGCTCGACGTTTCCGATTACTTCAGCACTTACTAGACAAACGCTCTAAACTTCCCATTAATTACAAAAGACTCATATACTCGACTATAATAAGACCTATTTGGACTTACGGAGTTGAGCTATGGGGCTCCACTAAACCACCGAATTCCTCTCGCATCCAATCCTTACAATCCAAAATCCTTAATGCTCCTTACTTTGTCACTAATAAAATTATCCATAAAAATCTTAATGTTCCTTATGTTTCAGATCTGGCCCAATCCAGATACCTATCCTTCCATAATAAACTTCAGAATCATCCCAACCCTCTCGTTTCTAACCTTGCTTCCTCTTCAATTCCTGATAACCCTCCGAGGCGTCTGAAAAGAAGATGGCCCCGTGATCTCCTAATGTAGTCATATCATTAGAGTGCTACCATTGGGTAGTTACTCAGCAAGTGTATTCATGTCATTATATCAATTATGTCCAAATTTACTTGATGTATTTATGTAATACAGTTGTAAATGTCATAAAGAAATAAAAAAAATATATATATTTATTTTTCTTAGTTTACTCATTTATTTTTTTTTTTTTTTTTTTTTTACTTGATTCTTCAACTCACACCTGTCAGAAGTTCCGACAATCAGCGAGTGTGATGTCAAGATGAAGAGATTGGTCTTGGAATAGGCGTGAGGGAGAGGAGTACCCAGCGGCGTCCTTCCTGTCTTGAGCGTAATATTTCTAGTTAGTGGAGGAGATCCCTCATCCAGCTTCTTTTAAGCCTCCTTCGGGTGCTATCGGGCATGTTAGTTGTGGCCATGCCTCGAATCAATGAGTTTGTATGTCCATGTAAGTTATTATGAAATCGTTTGTAGTATGTTCGTATGTGGTCGTTAACTGTTGGCATCTGTAAGTCTTTATGTAGAGTAATGTTACTGACGTACCAGGGAGCTTTGGTAATAGTCCTGAAAGTTTTAGATTGAAAAGTCTGTAATTTACGTATGTGAGTCTTTTTGGCTGTCCCATATATCTGTAAAGCGTAGGTCCAAATAGGCTTGAGTAGGTAAGTATATGTATTCAATTTCTGTCTAAGTTTTAATTTAGAATTTCTTGCAAGGAGTGAGTACAGTAGGCGTAGTCTTAGGTTTAAAGTTTTTGTTTTGTTTTTGATATGTTGGCCCCATGTCATTCTTCTGTCAAAGGTCAGTCCAAGATATTGAACTTTGTCTGTCTGAGGAATTTGGATATTGTCAAGGTAAATAGGGGGGCAAGTTTCACGTCGAAGGGTAAAAGTGATATGTTGTGATTTGTCAAGGTTGAGTCGAATTTTCCAGAGTTTGCACCAGTCGTAGAAATTGTTTAGGTGATATTGTAAAGTCTGTGAGGCGTATGCTGAATTTTGATGTCTTGTCAAGATTGTTGTATCGTCTGCGTAAGTCGCGGTCAGAGTATAGAGAGGATCTGGAATATCATATGTGTAAATAATATACAACAGAGGAGCGAGTACTGACCCCTGAGGCACCCCTGCTAGGGCTGGTTTAATGGTAGATAGTTCTGTACCTTGGCAAACAGAGAAAAATCTGTCAGAAAGAAAAGATTGAAGAATAAGATAGTAGGTTGGAGGGAGTATAGTCTTAAGTTTGAAAAGAAGTCCCTGATGCCAGACTCTATCGAACGCTTGAGCAACATCCAGAAATACTCCTGTTGCATATAATTTGTGCTCTAGTGCTGTCGCAATGTAGTCTGTCACTCGGTGTAGCTGATGAATGGTTGAGTGGTGTGAACGAAATCCAAACTGATGTTCAGGTATTATGTTTTCAGTAGTCAGTATGTCAAGAAGTCGTTTGTAGAGAAGTTTCTCAAAGATTTTAGAGCATAATGGGAGCAAGCTGATGGGTCTGTATGATGAAGGAAGGTCAGTGTTTTTGTTAGGTTTGTGAATCATTTTTATGAATGAGTATTTCCATTGTAAGGGGAATTTAGTCGTTCTGAGTATTGCGTTATAAATTGATGTTAGGTATACTAGAGCTTTCCTTGGCATTTTCTGGAGCACTTGAGCATTTATCAGGTCATGACCGGGAGCTTTCTTTTTAGGTAACTGTCTGATTTGCTCTGCAACTTGAGTGGGAGTGAAGCAAAGTGGAGGTAATGACAGTTGTAAAGGAATGTCTAAAGTGTTTTGTACATGTCTTTCGTGATCAGTATTAGAGAAGTCAGTATGTGGTATGAAAACAGAAGAAAGATGGTTGGCAAAGAGAGGTCTGACACAGCCCAGGAACCATCTACGTTTCGGAGTGGTGATGACACCTCACAATGCTTTACAAGTTTCTTAGTCTGTCTCCATAAGCTTCCATCGTCAGTCGAAAGATTTTTGAGGTAATTGTCGTAGATCGTTCTTTTAAAATTCTGAATCTGTCGTTTAAGTTCATTGTTAAGTCTATTGAAAGTCCGTTTGTCAGATGGAAGTCGACCAGTCTGCCACACTTTGCGCGTTCTTCTCTTTGCTCTGATCAGGTCTCTAATGTACTGCGGATAGATTGGAAGAGACGTATTTCTGCTAGGTCTTGGTACAGATGATGACCATACAGCCTGTTGTAAGCTGATTGTGAACTTATCAACAGCTTTTTCGAGTTCCTCTTCGGTCTTAAGGGACATTGGGATTGATAGCGTCGAATTTAAGTAGTCGCTGTAAGCTTTCCAATCGATTATCCTATCTGTAAGTGTTGGTTTTTTTGATGCAGTACGAGGCTCATCGCATAGTACCAAACTGAGAAGAGAATGATCAGAACAAAGATCAGAGCTTGCAGTTACAGTATACGGCACTGTCCTGAGTCCTTTAGTAATGAAAAAGTCAAGTAAATCTGGTGTTTTCTGTCTTGAAGTTGGCCAGTAAGTAGGTGTATCAGGTGAGATCGTGTTTAATGAAAGCTGATCGATGGCAGACTTTAGATTTCTTCCTCTAGGAGTACAGAGTCGTGCTCCCCAGGACTGATGTTTGGCATTATAATCACCACCTGCAATAAAACACCGACCGAGATGTTGGAAAAAATTGTAAAACATTGCAGATGTTAGCACGTATCTCGGAGGGCAGTACACTGCAGCGAAGGTAATGGTATGGTGCTGGGTATACAGAGTAATTGCTGTGGATTGTATGTCAGGTGTAATGGGTAATTGTAAAGGGTTGTGTTTTAGTGATTGCTTAATCAGTATTGCCGTACCGCCATGTGCCGTCTTATCAGGGTGGTCAGTTCTATATATTTTGTAGCCTGGAATGTAAAATTTAGAATGTGGAGTCAAGTGTGTTTCAGTGATGAGAGCAATGTCAGTCCGTTTTTCATGTATGTACATGTCAAGTTCAGTCCTGTGTTGGTTTATACCATTTGCGTTCCAGAGAAGAACGGACATGGAGCCCACTGTCAGCCGATTAGTAGCCATAACTGGAGGATAAGGCTTGTGCAACGTGAGACAGTTCTTGGAGAAGGCTGAAAAGAGGCTGGATGAGGTTATTCAATCCACTTACCAAGTTGAAGAGCTGAGCTGAAGCCGGGTGATTGTAAGTTGGTAGTGGCGGTTGAGTAATGCCCTTTTTCATTTCTGGATGCTTTGGCTGGTGAAGGTGATTTTCTGGGACTTCTGTAGGAGAAGTTCGCAGTTTTGGTCCTAGATATTGGGAATCGGGTTTTGAAGAACCTGAATTTGCGGTATGCTGACTTTGTGGAAGAGAAGGAAACTCGTCTATACCTGGGGGTGCGCTAGTTTGTGCTTTTTGGGGACTTTGTATATTTTTACGGAGATTGCGTACTTCCCTCAGTTGTTTTAGAGTTGCACAACCTCTATAATTTGCTGGATGGGATCCGCTACAATTCGCGCATGTTGCTGCGGTCTCTCTTGTCTTTGTGCAGACGGTGCTATCATGTCCTTGGCCACATCTCACGCACTTCGGGGAGTGATTGCAGTAAGCCTTTGTGTGGCCATACTGCTGACAACGGGTGCACTGTGGAATCATTCTTTTCTTTCTTGGCTCTTCGATTTTCACTCTAGTATAGTATAAAAATTTGATATCAAAAATTTTTTCATTAAATGTGGCTTTAGAGATATCGATAAAGAACATGGGAAGTGGATTTTTGTATCTGGAAATAACGTTCACAATACTTGTGGCATCGTAGCCTAGGCATTTTAATTCGTGTTTTATGGTTTCAATTGGAGTAGCATGGTGTAAGTTTTTTACTACGATTCTTGGATTTCTATCTTCTATTAACTGATAGGTATGGAAATCGGCACCTACCTGTCTTAAGTTAGCTACTATACGTCTATATGTGTCAGAGTTTTCAGGATATACGGTTACTCCTCTTGATGTGGATTTTAGGTTAAAGCTGTTCAAACCTCCTACATTTTGGAGAAATGAGACCAGTTCGGTGTAGTTCTGTACATCATTCAAGTGGATAGGGGGCGGTTTTACAGAAACTGGTTGCTTAGTGGTAGCATCAGACTCGTCACTAATGTTAGTTAAAACTTCAAAACTATTAGTGGTTACTGTTGTAACTTCACTTACCTTTTTAGCTTTTCTTGGGTCTCTGTTATTGTCCATTGAGCGTTTTCTTCCTGTAACGAGTTCCCAATTATTTTCAGTAGTTTGGTTTGAGTTTAAAGCGTCCACATTTTCTGTAGAACTGGCAGATATCGACGTCTCAGACATCGTTTGCGGTGAAACCGCTACACCGAGGTGTGGAGTTCCTATTTCTTGGAGCTAATTGGTTTCAACAACAGAATGCAACAAAAAGAAAAGTTTTCACTGTTAATTTACTCTAAGATTTTGTCAAAAAGATTTTCAAAGAAAAATTAACCTCACTTTTATCAATGTTCACACATGATCCCACTCATTTATTTATTTTTATTTTTTATTTCCCTATCATATGTATATATGGTATGAATGAACATATTATTTAGCCTTATTGTCCTTCAATGTGGCAGATTGCAATATTTACTGCTCAATAAAAATAAAAAAAGTTTATATATTTTATTCATTCATCTAGATTAATTGTTATTGATTATGATTTTATTTTTGTTCTCCGAAATATTGAGAGGGGCGAAACAATATTAACGGCCCCTCTTCATTTTTATTGGGGGAGGAAGGGAGATCGCACCCCTCGGCCCTCCCCTGCCCCTCCCCATCATACCCTCGAAGCCTGACCCTATGATTACCACTCTAAGGGCATCCTTAATAATAGTAAATGAGAAAAATTGCAATTAATTTTAAACTTGACTATAGAGAATAAATGAAACATTTCGGAAGAAAAAATAATTGCTACGAATTGCATAACTTTCACGAATGGCTGATTCAATTTTGTGGAGGTCAAAATTAACACCGAGTAAACAAGTGACAGAAAACAGACGACTGCGGATTGGTTTATGGCCTCTGACTGAACAACTTCTTTATTAATCCTCAAATATTTACTTCAACCTATAATCGTTCTAGATCTAGTCGTGTTTAGATCTTTTCGTCATTTTATTACAGGGACTGAAGGTGGGACTGAAGGTGGAATGATGGATTGATATTCGTCTTGTAGTTGAGTGCATTGACCTTATAAGCTATAAGGCTACTAAACGACCACATTATCTACACACCGAATAATCAGGTAATTTTTCATAATGTTGAAAAAAAAATCGATGTGCTGAAATCATTTTCATGTTACAAATAACTTGATAACACAATATATATCGGTATATTTATATATATGTATATATTATATAAAAAAGTTATTATATTATATATAATATTATTTATATCATATTGTGATATAATTGTAACTATTATGAAATAGAAGAGGAAGCACAATATAACAAACAATGAAAATTTTAGAAATAAAAGGTTTAATTTATTTCTCCTGTTCATTATTCCTAGAATTGATGTCTTGAGATTTTATTTATTATATAAATTAGGGTATTATTCACAAACATTTTATTTATTATCTATTTCATTAAGACGACATTTCGACCTTCACTAGGGCCATTTTCAAGTCTTATTGAGTCCTCCATTAAATATCCATTATTCATGTCGTATTAATTTTTCAGAGAAAAATTAAAGTGTCCTGATATTTAAGAGTTTTCCCTACGTCATTTCTGGAGGGATTGAAATTTTTCTCTGAAATTCACATTATATTGAAAAGTTTATTTTTTAAGAGTTGAAATTTACAATACTATACATTTCGAAATTTGTTTCTGAAAAATTGTTTCTCTTATCACTTACTAGTTCTTTAATTGAAAAAAAAGTGTTCAACGTGAACTGAAGGGGACTTATATTGTAACAAGCAACCACTGATGGCTCTTTGTCAACATTAACATTTATACCGTTAATGCAGTCGTTATATTTTTAAATAAGAGCGCAACCTATATTTGTTTCTATGAGTAAAATTTTTGAGGTATATTTTTACCTACTTCACTATTGACTTTTTAAAGATTTTCTCCTACTGTTTCTATAATTTCAATTTGTTTGTTAAGTGACAAATATCGAGATTCTAAATGAGTTAATGTTATCGGAAATTTGACAAATATGACTTTATGAATATCAAATCGTATATTATTGATGGTCTACAATTCACTTCAAAGTCGGGAGTCATATTGAAGGACTTAAGAAAGAGTAAGAATTCAAGTCGAAACCAGGAAGGCAGTTTTTTTATAAAATTACCTCAAGCACTAGCGGATCCAGGATTTAATTTGGGGGGGGATTTCACCCGAAACCTTTTTTTTTCATAAAAATAACGATAATTACTTCGGAAAAACAGAAAGAAACTAACTACCTATGTGAAATGGTGTTTAAGTGATTCCTTAAGTCCTTTTAAATGTAATTACACGAACAATAATATTTTAGGATGTATTTTTTAATTTTTATTTTCCATAAAACATGGTGACATTTTACCATTTTTGGGGGGAGACGCTCCCCCTCCCCTCCCGTAGATCCGCCCGTAACCTCAAGCGAGTTCTATTCTACTTGTGTTTACTTCTTCCTTTTTACTTTCACTTACGTATATATGAAATATATAGTAAATGTAAGTATTGCGATCGTGAAAATTTTCGAATCACAGTTTTCAACGGAAATACATGTTTTGAGGTGTCCTGAGTCCAAATAACCAAGTGTCGCAAAATGGTCTGTGTGTGTGTGTTAACAGTCTAGCTCATAAACGAAAAGTAGTACGAAACTGATATTAAGTATTTAATGTTTGTATGTGACAGCAACCTTTTCGTTTAAATCGGCTAACCGGAAGTGCCACTTTATATGAACGCTGAAACACATTTTTACAATTTTCTCAAAAACGGCTCTAACGATTTTGATTAAACTTAGTGTATCATTGTATAATTAAGTGGTCGTTTATATCATTTAGGTCTTATTCCCGTTGATGTCACTTTACAGGGCTTAAATGCCAAATGTTCATATGCGTCTTCCTCTGAAGTACCTTTAATATGGTTTATTTAAAAAAATTAATCATCTCGAGTTATTCAGAGTTCAAAAAAAGTGCTAAATATAACTTTTGAAAGAATTTGATAATTTAATAAAGGAAAAAAAAATAAAAATGCTTATCCGGGTCGAAAATGAATCTCCGGAAATACCAGTCATAAGGTATACGTATAATATACCGTTGGAAAGCTAAGCATTTTAGAAAAAACAATATCTAATATAGAAAGTTGTATAAGGTAAAGGAGAGTGGCGAAAACATTATAAATAATAATGCCAGAAAACTAACATTATTTAAAGTAAATCACATGTTTCCAAGGGGATTAAATGAAATATTCTTACTGTACAAAAACTTTTGAGTAGAAAAATGTTTTTCTAAAATTAAAAAAAATATTTAATGTCCACCGAATCAAGCCAATGCCATTGTACTAAATACTATTTCATTGTACTTGTGTGAAAGCAGAAGTGAAATATAAAAATATTTCATGGATATGTTTATAACCTCAAATATGTTTACTATAAAGTATTAACTCTAGGTAAGATATATTTAAATAATAAATTATCGTAATTTTGTCTTAGTAAACTTTACAATGGATAATAACAGGTTAATAACTAATAATTTTACGAGGCATAATCGTTTATAGATTAAATATTCAGATATACTTTCAAACCTCTGTAGGCATATATGAGCCTTTCGATTGACAGAATGACTAACTCCAATTTCAACATTCTTTATTTTTAATTTTAGTGATGTTTCTAATGGTAAAATTTATGTCTTAATTTCAGTTAATTACAGTTCAATATTTCAACACTGCCATCACCTACTCCGGAATCAACTTACTGTCTATATAGATAACTTCTTCAACTAGAAATATCACTAAAATTGCATTACTAAAAATTGTTGAAATTGGAGTTAGTCATTCTGGCAACTGAAATGTTCAGAGACTGAAGGTGTGGGGTTTATAAAAGTAGATGGAGTGACTAGATTTTTATTGTCTACCGTCGATATTATAAATAGACTTTTTGTAATTATAATGGTCGTAATGATTTGTTATCTGTAAGCTTTAAGCTTTAGCTTCGTTTAAAATGCACTTCAAATAATTTACAATAGCCTAGCATTGCCAGAAAATAATTTCTATTCAAAGTTGAGCGGTAAGTGAAAGTTGTGTGTTGCCCGCACTAGATTTTTTAACGTTAAATTCCAATCTTTACAAGTCATAGAATCATTTATCATCCTTGTATTTTTCTTTCTTAAATTATAAATTTAATATGGAAAAGATAGTAAAATAAAAAACTAAATATTTAGATACACATATATATATTTATATTTATAAATCATTTCATCTAGCCAAAAATGTGCAATTTAATGCAACAAAAATCAGAATCGTGCAATATAATTTTTTTTTTTTATTTCTTATGACATTTACAACTGTATTACATAAATACATCAAGTAAATTTGGACATAATAGATATAATGACATGAATACACTTGCTGAGTAACTATCCAATGGTAGCACTCTAATGATATGACTACATTAGGAGATCACGGGGCCATCTCCTTTTCAGACGCCTCGGAGGGTTATCAGGAATTGAAGAGGAAGAAAGGTTAGAAATGAGAGGGTTTGGATGGTTCTGAAGTTTGTTATGGAAGGATAGGTATCTGGATTGGGCTTGGTCAGAAACATAAGGAACATTAAGGTCGTTATGGATGATTTTGTTTGTGACAAAGTAAGGAGCATTGAGGATTTTACGAAGGATTTTGGATTGTAAGGATTGGATGCGAGAGGAATTCGATGGTTTAGTGGAGCCCCATAGCTCAAATATAAAATTTAAATATGTTATTCTACAGTTCCTGAAACGGATAGATATTCGGGTCCGGGATTTTTACACGCAAGCGAATAAAATTTGCAATAACATGAGAATCCAGCCTCTAGTAATAACCTATCGTCGATTTACCATTTTAAAGCAATGAACGTGCCGCGTTAAACAAGCTTATTTTCATTACTTTAACATGGTACAGACAATAGATGGGGATTATTTTATAAATAATGATCGAAATTAAAAATGCAGTCAGGAAAAATTAAACACGAAAAACTCTTAGAATCCGCGGCTATGCAAAATTTAATGATCCGGGAGATAATAGTCATTGACGTCATGGTGGATTTTTATGGCACGAAAATATTGCAATAAAAGCAGGAAGTTTTGGTTGGTCATAAAGATGTCTCAAAAGCAGATTATTCGTATCATTGTTGTTAGCTGCTGATCTCTAGACGTTTTGTTTGAGTTTTAGTTCATTTGTTGCTATTATTAGTTCTGGACTATTCATACAGGAACTTTAAATAATTTCTTGCGAAGTTTTTCTAGATGTTCCTTGGCCGATTAGGAAAATAAATCGAAATTAATATTATTATTTTTGGCGCTATGATTTTGAACAAAATCTTATTCTTCTTGAAAGTTATGTTTTTTAAGCATTTTTTATTTTTCTAAAATTCTTTATTGAGATATGTAATAATGGTCGTCTTAACGTCCATATACGCGAGCTTAAATAGAGAACCATGTGAAAACCTCACGTATTCACTTTATCAATCTAACATATGTTTTATTAATAAATAATCAAAATCAAAACATTTATTATTGATGTATACAATTTAGACGAACAGACTATAAAAAGCCCAATGAAATTTATAAATAAACAATAGACTATAGATAATTAATAAAACTTAATCTAAGAAGTAATCTAAACTTAACTATTTATAACTAAACAACAAGAACTTACGGACTAACCTAAAGCTGATATAAAATTTACTAACTAATATAAATCTGAATAACGTACAAAAATACCAAAGACTTCATTCATATAAGTCCGCTTCTTCCAGCAGTTACAGAGATAGATAGAGAGAGAGAGAGAGAGAGAGAGAGAGAGAGAGAGAGAGAGAGAGAGAGAGAGAGAGAGAGAGAAGAGAGAATAAGGTTTCCTCCAACGCACGTAGGTCTCTTCACCTTTTTCAATCACTGTTCCCTTCAATCTCCTAAAAACATCTGACTCTCTCTCTTTACACTGCCTTAATGCGCATTTACTGCCACATAAATTAACTCTTTTATTTTGTGCACTACAAGATATATTACTATCTGTCACATCTAAGAACAAAATAATATAGATAATAAAAGTAAGAGTAGCTCATTCACACAAAAGACAATAAATAAACAGCAAAATAATAACTAAAAGTAAATTTATATAAACTAAACTTTATTTATTTGGTTATATTTTAGGTGCCTTGTGCAACTTTATAGATTAGAGGCACCATCTTGATTGTTGATTTACATTTCAATATGTCTTATGTATGTAAAATGTTGTTAGTATTTTTGTTTAAAGAACGTGTTGTTACAACTGAATAGGTTATTTCTAATTTACGTTGTGAATTCGTTTATGAGGATGATATTGTTTTAATATGTCTGTAGTAATTGTGTTTTTTCAAAAATTGGAATAGGTGTTTCTGATTTCCAGGTTGTATGGCTTGTCGATATCCTAACAGCAGATATGAGGTCCTTGATGAATCTAAGCTCGGACAATTTTCCAAGATGTGAAACATTGTTAAAGCTGTATTGCAGCTGCGACATCTTGGTGGCGAACTTCCGTCGAGTAGATGCCCATGCGTGAGCTTCGTGTGGTCTATTCTGAGGCGTGTGATGATGGTCTGCTCCCGTCGGTTTCCTTGAATCTCTGGAAGTGGATTCATGTCATGAAACATTCTTTTCATTTTGTTTGTGAAAGGAACCTTTGCCCAACAATATCGCCAGGCCTCTCTACACTGGTTCAAAATTCCGTTATTGTAATCGTATAGCGCTATTTTATTGTCTGGTGCTGGAAGTATGGTGAATGCTTCTTTTGCGGCGCTATCAGCCAGTTCATTGCCTGGTATTCCTATGTGACTGGGAACCCACAAAAACGTTATCGTTTTTTTTGTAATTTGAATAATTTGTGTAATTTGGAAGACAATGGGGTTGTTGCATGATTGAAAGTTCTCTATTAGTTTGAGGGCTGAGTAGGAATCACTAATAATTAAAATGTGGTCATTGTTAATTTCGTTGATTATTCGGAGGATAGGACTGAATAAATGGAGGGTAGAGAGTAGCGGATGGTCTCCGTAGGTAGAACAACGGAACATCCAACATGTTCTGATTTTTTCGACCCATCGGTATAAATGCATGTGTACTTTTCGTAGTTATTTATATGAGCTAAGAAGAGTTGTTTTAGTGCTACTGGTGGGCTATTTAACTTTTTTTTGTTTTTTAATGAAAAATCGAAAAGTGTTCTACTGTTTGTCCAAGGAGGTAAAGGATTTACGTTTGATTTGAACAGCTTTGGAAGTGTGTACGTATTGATTAGTGGCGAGTAGTTGGCAAGGCGAGTTGGTAGTTTATACGTCGAGAAGTCAAAGAAGTCTGTAGTTACTTTTAAGCGTCCTAAAAACTTTAACAAAAGAAAGTGTCTGCGTAGTTCTAGCGGCCATTCATCAGCCTCCCAAAGTAGACTGTTAATAGGGCTAGTCCTGAAGGCTCCGGTTGCTCGACGGATCATTGAATGGTGTACTGGATCTAGCTTGTTTAATATTTTCTTTGAGGCACCCCCGTATACTTCGCATCCGTAGTCAATAATCGGCCTTATTAGACATCTGTATAACCTCAACAAGGAAGTTCTATCGCAGCCGTAAGTAGTACCGGAAAGTGATTTTATTAAATTGCACTTCTTTGACAATTTGGACAGTAGTGTTTCGATGTGTAGTTTCCACGTCAGTCTTGAGTCCAACATTACTCCTAGATGTCGAATTGAATCGCGTTTGTTCATAGGTCGATTTCCAATATGTGCTGGGTACATCTACGAATTCGACAAAAGTGGATAGCAGTGGATTTAGAAAGACTAAACCTGAAGCCACAACTAGCGGCCCATGTTCCAAGGTTGTTGAGGGACTCTTGTATAACATATTGCCCAAAGTTTACATCGGTAGAGCTGTAATAAATCAGGACGTCGTCAGCGTATAGTGCAATATTCACAGGTTTTGGTATGAACGATTTGATATCGTTAATGGCAATGTTGAATAGGGTTGGGCTTTGAACAGATCCTTGCGGAACACCGTTGTAAAGTTCGAATTTGTTTGAAAAAGCCAGCACGAACTTGAAATTCCGATTATTGAGAAAGTTTTGTATAAAAACCAGAATATTGCCCGAGAATCCCCATTCCTGAAGGGATTTTAGAATTTTGTTTCTCCAGCATGAGTCAAATGCACTTTCCAGGTCTAAGAAAACTGCGAAAACATGCTGATTTCTAGTAAACGAATATTTTATAAAGGAATTAAATTTAAAAAGATTGTGCATTGTTGATTTAGTATAACGGAATCCGCATTGTTCGCTGTCTAGTAGATGCCTTGTCTCTAATTCCCATAAAAGGCGGCAGTTAATTATTTTTCGGTCACTTTGCAGAGAACTGACGTAAGAGAGATGGGCCTATAATTTTGTACGAGTTTTGGATCTTTATTGGACTTCAGTAAAGGGATTACTGTTGCCGATGACCAACTTTTAGGAAAGTCTCTATTTATCCACATATTGTTGAGGAGCGTCAACAACAGGTCAGTTACTCTTGTTGGTAAGCGCTTTATAAATTCAATGTGAATCTGATCTGGACCTGGTGATTTGGAACGAGATGAACTAATACTTTGGTTTAGTTCATCTAATGTAAAGGGTAAATTGTAGGATTCATTATCAAGGGTAAGATAAGGAGGGAACTGAAGTTCATGAAGTGCCGAAGGATTTTTTGAAATACTAGATAAGTGCTGCCCAAAGGCATTAGCTATTTCCTTAGGCTCGGTAAGAATTTTTCCATTGTAAGCTATCGATCGCGGAATATTGTTAATTTGTCTGCCTTTTATTTTATTCCATACTATTTTCGTTGAAATTCCGGTTGAGATGGAAGATATAAATTTTGTCCAGCAATTTCTTTTTGTCTGGTTGATAATCCACCGCGCTTCTGCTCTGGCTTTATGGTAGTTGATATGATTACTTAATGATGGACGTATTTTTAAAATATTTAAAGCTCTATGCCGTTTCGTCAAAACAGCACGACATTCGGGTGTCCACCAAGGAACCGTTGTTAAATATTTAGATGGTTTGGTTTTAGGGACCGAGAGGGTAGCAATTTGAACAATTACTGAGGCAAACCTCGAGTTTTTAGTACATAATTAAATAAACAAAGTTTTCCAACCTCCGGATTGAATCCCTAGAGCCCCAATCCCTAGAGTTTTTGTTAATAAATTATTTGTAGGTTACGATGAGATGGAAGCTATTTACGAAGTTTCAGATGGATTTTAATAATTTGATAAAAAGGCGTCTGTACTACGGACTACAAAGTTTGATTATTAAAAATAATAAAAAAAAAATCGGAGCAGTTTTAGCGAAGTTATAGTGTGTTTTTTTTTTTTGTTTTTTTATCTGATTTTAATTATGGTTCACGTTTCCATTCTCACTGCTTTAGTCCATAAATAAAAAATAGCATTATTATCCTTTCTCTGACAGGTTTTGTGGAAAAATTACTGTATTCTTTCTTAATGTGGAAATTTAAAGTTGTATGAATTTATCTAAATTCTGTAGGAAAGTCGTGTGAATGGAGGCACCAATTTTTATTTATTTTTATTATTTTCCTGTATATAACCTACTTTCTGAATTTAGCCCGTTACACCTATATTATTTTTTGGAGGGAGGGGCTTATGCGGTGTCTTTACCGGGCCAGGGGTTTAGAGTGGAGGATTAATGCAAGAGTTAAAAGCTCCAACGGCACCGGAATGCGAACTCGTAATTATGTTTTCCTTTAAACTTCGGTTATCAGGTTGGAGGGCACACCGTTCCACTCGTTAACCTATACATTAAATATTTATGTATGTTAGTCATTTTGTTTAAAATGGTTAAGAATTGTTCACTTAAATATTTAGTAGTTTATCATGCTTGTTCCTCTTGGCAAAAACCCAAATTTTGGCCCATCTGTTAATATTTAAAATACATCTTTTTTTTCTTTTTTTTTTTTTTATTGTGACCTTAAGATTTTACGCAAAAGCCTATTTTGCAATACTCCGGTTTTGCGGATTTGTAATTCGATATTTTTTACTAACAAGAAGAGGGTCACCGACTTCAACCAAATTGAAAAATTTTAATTTTCTGTGCGAAATTTTTGCCTAGGCTGGATTCTTCGAAATTTTTTCAACAACCACAAATATTTTAATAATTATAAATAAACGGCTCCACACAACAATTATTAGGAATTTACGGCTTAATATGCTACACCATATAATTAACATCACAAATGGTACATAACCGACCTTCTTACTGAATGAAAACAAAATTCCTGTAAGAAAATCAAGTATTCAATTTCACATTTTTTGATTATTATGCAAATTCGTATTTAAGAGTTTCAATTCCTCAATGTAGTATCCTAGGTCCTATCCTTTACACATTCTATACAGCTGACATCCCAACCCATCCTAACACTGTTATTACCACGTATGCCGATGATACATGTGTCCTATCCGTTAATAATGACCCAACCATTGCATCCCAAACTCTTCAATCACACATCACAAGCCTTGAAGAATGGTGTCAAAACTGGAGGATTAAAATAAATTCTAATAAATCCCATCAAATCACCTTTACCCTTAGACGTAAACCTATGACCTCATGTCCCACAGTATCCTTTAATAATACCCCACTTATCCCTGTTGAACAAATCCGATACCTTGGACAAACGTCTAACTTGGAATCCTCATACAAGACTGAAACGACAAGAAACCGCTCGACGTTTCCGACTACTCCAACACTTACTAGACAAACGCTCTAAACATCCCATTAATTACAAAAGACTCATATACTTGACTATAATAAGACCTATTTGGACTTACTGAGTTGAGCTATGAGGCTCCACTAAACCATCGAATTCCTCTCGCATCCAATCCTTACAATTCAAAGTCCTTCGTAAAATCCTCAATGCTCCTTACTTTGTCACTAATAAAATAATCCATAAAGACCTCAATGTTCCATATGTTTCCGGTTTGGCCAAATCCAGATACCTATCCTTCCATAATAAACTTCATAACCATCCGAATCCTCTTGTTTCTAACCTTGCTTCCTCTTCGATTTCTGATAACCCTCCGAGGCGTCTGAAAAGAAGATGGCCTCGTGATCTTCTCATGTAGACAAATTATTAGAGTGCTACCAATGGGTAGTTTCTCAACAAGCGTGTTTCATGTGATAATATTTCTCTGTACACATTTACTTGATGTATTCATACTAATACAGTTGTAAATATCATAATAAAAGTTAAAAAAAAAAAAAAAAAGAGTTTCAAAGGGCACTTCCTTTTACATAACAAAAATTTACTTGGTCTATTTGGTTAATTTTATATGGTTAATATTCTTCTGCACAAAAAAAATAAGTTGATTAAAAATATATAACATATATTTTTTTTAAAAGTTATATAACTTTTTTTTCTCGGCTTCTTGCACCCATTAGAACGAACGCCGGAACATGGATCTATTATTTTTCGACTTAGCATCATCAAAATAAGGCTCTTCGAAATCGATAACCCCACGTCTGTAATCTTCCCTGGTAAGTCAACAATAAGCCGAAGTTCGTTCTTGGACTAACGTTCCTTTAAGTAAGATGTTTACATCTGTTATTATCTCATGATTAATCGAGGCTTAGCGAGGTAACCTGATTGTTTATTTTGGGAAGGCAAGGTAACGAGGCGCAAGACAACGAGTTTAGCAAATCCATTAGATACCATTTAGATTGAAAGGAATCCAACCCTGAAGCAGTGAAAGCAGGAAATAATGGAATGGAATGGTTCGTAACACAACGATCGCAAAATGTTCTTTCTAAGTCCTTCAAGGTTGTACAAAAGTAATATTTCCTCAAATTAAATCCTTTTAAAGAAGGTTAAGGCATTTCTTTTAAACACTCAAAAATTACGTAGAGTGTTTAATATATTTTTTCCTTCTTTACTTATTATAATGACACGTTGTTAATCCTCTCCTTTTTAATAATATTTATTATCATTCCAATTGATTGCACATTGTTTAGTAAATGCATCTGTCAAAAGAAATCTGGTGCGCGCAACACACAACTTTCACTTACCACTCTGCTTTGAATAGAAATCCCCATCCCCACAAATCAAAATTTATTACAGTAAGGCTCGAAATCGGTTTTGTGCCAAATATCCCTGTTATGCTCAAATACCATGAATGGGGTACCGTTGGATTCAGAATTTCACGGGAGGGGGAGGGGGGGTAGCGAATCGTATTTTCCACTTTTGCTTTTCTTTCTAGAATAAATTAAAGTCGATACAAACATTTTGCTAGGCTTCAATACTGGAACAGTGGTAGGTCTGTAGATCGATACGGGAGAAATTGGACCTTGAAGATTTTGATGCGTACAACAAGACCCGGATAGTTCCTGATGCTGCGTTTTTAAGCCCAAAAACGTACGGTTTTCGAGATAACGCAAGGCATAGGGTTCGCATCCACACAACCTTACATTAATTGTAGTACTGTCATTGAAAACATGTCTCATTTCGTCGACTTTGAGGGCTCTATCATCGAGAGAGGAGGAGTTTATATTATTTATCGATGGTGTTTTTGATCGGCAAGCCATATCATCGTTAATTCTTCAAGATTGAGCCACCAATTTCGAAGGCTTCCTTCTCCTTCAGGCGTGCAAAATAGTAAAATCACTCCGAGAATTCAGGTAAACAGGTTATGAAAGAAAACAAAATTTATTTGCGAATAACTAAAAAATTGCACTCTTTTCCCTTGGTTATGCTCATGATTATGTAAAAGATTATTAAATTCCCTACAAAAGGAAAAAAAAATCATCGAAATCGGACAATTTTTAGCAAAGATACAGCTTACTGAAATTTGTAAACATGTTGGTTCCAAACAAAAATGTATATTTAAATTAAAGGAAGGAGATGGTCCGGGGTTGCGGTCATAAAAAGGCTAAATAGTTTTACCACTATTTAGCCTATTTAAGACCGCAACCCCGGACCATCTCCTTCCTTTATAATGCAACGGTCAACCATTAAATATTCTATATTTAAATTAATTTGTTTTTTCTTCGTCGATTATATTTATCGATAAAGTAACATTTGATTTTTTTATCTTTTGATACGTTGCATTATTTTATTTTCTTATTAATATTTTTGTGTCTATAAAAAATGAATTTGCTCCTGTCAACTTATTGTTGACAATCAGCAAATGTGATGGCGATACTTGAAATAATGACATGACAGGCATGAGGACGGAAAGTACTCAGAGGTACCTTTTCTCAAACTTGTTCCAATTACTTAAGTTGTTTAAGGAAGGAGATCCCTCATCCAACGCCTTTTTATTAATTTGGCATTTGAAAACAATATGCTTGCACGGGCCTACTAATTATAATATATTGTAATTTATTATTATAATTATTATATATCACATATTATATATTATAATATAATATATATTATAAAAAATGTTAAGTGTATTTTACAAATCAATAAAATGCACAAATCAATCAAGGCAATAAAATTCTAGTTACTCCATCTGCTTTTATAAACCACACAACTTCAGTCTCTCAGCCTTTCTTTTGCCAGAATGTCGAACTCAAAATTCAACATTTCTTAGTAATGTCATTTTATATTTGTAGTTGAAAAAATTTGTATTACACAAAATCTACCTATTATGACTCCAAAGGAGAAGTTAGAATTAACAGAAGAATCTCCGATGCCTTCGCCATGAGAAAGGGTGTTAGACAGGGTGACAGCCTGTCCTCTCCTGTTCATATTTATGGATGAAATATTGAGAATATTCAAGCGGAGGATAGCACGGACGGTCGTGGGAAGGTGGAGCATGAGGACAATCCTGCTCAAGTGATGGTTTTCGCAGACAATATTGTCCTCATTGCCGATTCCAAAGAAAATCTGCAGCAGGCAGTTACTGAGTGAGAGGCTGAGCTAGAAAGAAAGGGCATGATATTAAATGTTGGGAAGAGCTAGGTGATGCACATTGGTCGTGAAGAGGAGGAAGTATTGGTTCGTTGTGGAGGGGAAACCTTGGAGACAGCGCAGGAATACACTTATCTAATCTAAAAAAATACATTTACGTGTGCGCAAGTGGAAGTGCTGGATGGAATTCGATAAAATTGATATGAGACTATCTAGATGCCAATCGGCACAATCTTAAAATTTCATGAAAATTGGATAAACGGTAGTAAATGATAAGCCCGTTACACCGATTTGACTACAGACAGACGCCGAACTACATTTGATCCTTGATGTCTGAAGCATAAAAAGAGATTGAAAGTTTTTGATTCGCAATTTTTTGTTTGTTTTAGATGACTTATACTTGCAATACTTATATTGCATGAATTCATCATTTTGCAGGAAACACTTTTTAAATAAAATAACATAAAATACCTGATATAAATATCAAGTGATAATTTAGAGCAGTTATAACAAATATTTTGTTCATGGAATATTTGTTTTAAAGAATTAAAATTAAAATAAAACTGTTTCATCGTTTCAAAATATTGCTAACATTTGAATAAATACAATATCTTATTTTTGATAGTCAAAGAGAAAAAAAGTGAGTAAGCATATTATATAAAGTAGACAGGTTGATCTTATCTAGTTCATATAGATCTATCTAGTCAATGATTGATAATAGCGACATATTTTTAAAATTTGTTAATTGATTCCGATTTCATCATATCAAGTTTAGGAACTGAATAAAAGTATATCACAGGAAACGAAAAGTTTGAGTTCTAAAAGTGAACTAGAAAGTGAGTTGAAAATTATTTATATGAAATTCCATGTGTATATATAGAATATTTTATTAGATTATAATTATTTTATATTTTTCAACTTTTATATTTGAAACTTTAATAGTTTTGTTTAAACTTATATATTTTTTAATTATTTTATATTTTTAAACTTTTAAACAGAAAAAAATGTTACCAAGCTAACATAAAAATTAATACTTCATTATTCTGTTTTTAATGCATATATTTGGTCAACTAAATGGCTTGAATTCAAATTCAATAACCCCAAAAATATAAAAAGGCAAAATTTGAGCAATATACTGCAATTTCCGTGTACAAAGGTACCGATTTCAATGAAACTTGGTTAAAGTCTTCTCCTTCGAAGCCCTTTAGACTTATCTTAACATACTTCACCAAAAATAAGCTGGATAAAAATTACAAGGGGTAAAGTTAGATTTCCGAATAACACAAAAAACTATACACTTTATTTCGATAATTTAAAAGTTTACCAAATCTCCTAAAAACAAAAAAAAAAAAGTATCTTTGAAATTAATGGATATGTTGTTCTAAATATTTTCCACATGTTCTGCTGAAAAAGTACAAAGAAAAAACCAAATCTTTGTTTTGATTATTGGAAAGTCTTTAATCAATTGAAGCAATCGAGATCGTTATCTATATTTCTTAGCAAATTACTAATGCTTAAAAAACTTTATACAGTGCCACGCATCACATAACTTTCACTTACCAACCTTAGGTATTTTCTAACTAATTTAGGTAATGTAGATAGGTATTTTCTTACAGGAAGTTAAAGTGAAAATGATGGTATAACTCCATTTAAAAGAATTAATTACCATGGGTGATAAATAATCAGGACCCAGTCATTATAAAGTTTTTATTGGTGACGACGTTTCAACCCAAACATGTGGGTAATCAGGACGTGGTTTGAGCACTGAAGGTATTCAAGTACTCAGTACATGAGTACTTGAATACCTTCAGTATTCATATTCAAATACTAAAGTTCTTAGCATTTTATAACAGAGGATTGACTTCTACACATACCTAGTTTCATTGAAAATAGGTCCATAGTTTAGGATAGAACAAAGCAAATGTTTTGAAAATAACTAATGGATCAATTATTCAAAAGTATGTAACTTAAGTAACATCTAGAAAAATTACCTGCCTTTCACTTGTACGACTAAGATGATAATTTGTTTATTAAATAAGTGAGAAAAGAACTTAATAATTTTCAAATTAGATTTTTTTTTTTAAATAGCAGTTGGCAAGTGGTAGCAGGAAATAATATTTAAAATCCACTAATCACCAATTAGTAATATATCGCTAGTAGTAAAACTCTTAGAATTGAATCCAAAAAATGTTTTTCACATTTCTTCAGTTTATTTGGCTTACAAAGAGAAAGGAATTAAAAATATACTGAAAATGAATGGAATGGGGAAAGGAAACATATAAAACAAAATAAAATCAGTTCTTAAAGTTGTTTATTCAGTAACAGATCACATTTCACCATTCATAATACATAAACGAGACTGCTAACTGAATACTGACAAATAAAAGCTAAATAAATACTGTTGAAAAAAAAGTTCATAATAATTCATCAAACATATAAAAAAAGTAACCCTAAAACTAATATGAGTATTAGTTATTAATACTTAATATAATACCAAATTATCAATTTTATAATAAAAAATAGACAAACAAAAGAAATCATTTAACTAAAGTTAACTAATAAGAGTATGGACAAAATCCTTACAAATACAAAATGTCTTAAAATTAAAACAAACTAAAATTACTAAGAGTATTTCACATGTGATATAGGAGATAGATATGAGGAAGAATGGCACAGAAATAGAAAGAAATCCTGCTGAGGTTAGCCATTTTCAAGATCCCATTTTATCATAATACAACAAGCAGTGGAAAATAAACCTCATAAACCATCCATGCACAATCTGGACGAAATACAATCCTTAGTGAATGGAGCATAACAATATTATACAAAATCAATATGATTTACCAAAATCAAAATGGGCATGTCGAAAATGGCTGACCTGAGTTGCAAGAAAATATTATTAATTGAGGGAAAAAAACTGTAAAAGGACATCAAATCAATATTCAATAGATCAATCCAAAACTATCTATGGACAATAATGAACATTTTTGTTCATGTGTTGGTTCAAGTGTTTAAAAGAACACGAAATTGCAAGATTATTGAAGATCAAGATTCATATCTTCTACAGAGACTGTTAATAATATAACAAATAATATTCGGGGGAAGTCACCAAAGAGATAGAAAAATGCCTAATACTGAGATTCATATGTCATGGAACAGTAACGAAAAATACTAATCATTGAAAAACTACTCCAAATTAAACTATAAATTACAGTCAAAATTTACATTTACAAATTCTTATGTACAAAGGTAAATTAAAAATAAAAGTAAGCAATACAATAAATAGAATAATAAAAAGGAAGAGAGAGTAATCACCATTCAAAATGAAAACGCTACGATCTATTAATAATATAAAGATAAACATTAGATCACAAATAAATACTGATCATAAAAAAGACGGAGCGTAACTTAGCAACTATTCGGTTATGTCTCTGAATACTGATGTAGTGAAAGAAATCTTTTTATCAATTATTTGAGGGGCATTAGATCAAGTTCCGGAGAAAAAAATCATAAGTCAGGAACAGTTACAACAGTCATCTTCCTAATATCAATTTGTCACATGATCACAACAACAAAATATAGAACCAACAAAAATATTTTAAAAATTGCAACTCCTTACAAAAATAATATATAACTAATTAATTAGTATCAAGGAGAGTTAGTAAAAAAAAAAGCTAAAAATCAAATGCAAAATTGAACAGACATTCCATAATTTATACAAAAAACAAAATAAGGAAAAACCCTCATTAATTGGAATCCTTAAAAAAATTTCACACAAATATTTGAATTTTTTTTCTTCTTTTTTTTCCAACTTTCAACCATTCATATTAAAAATATATGTAAAATTTATCAGCCTATCTGAGCCTAATACAACAATTATTGCCAATGAGTATTAAGATGAGTGTAATATGAGCGACTGAACTTCTTCCGATTCTATATTCCCATAATTATTTAATATACATACATCATATTTACAGATCAAAAAACTACTAGTAAGACAGGCACATGTCGGTTCAGATCCTAGAGGTATGATAAAATAAATCAAAACAAAATAAGTGTTGTTCCATTTCTTATCAACAACAAACCTTCAGGGCACAAACAGGCAAAGCAATCCCAAATGAACAAAAGCAAACTACATTTATAATTGCTTCCAATTTGGCATAAACTTAATTTAAGAAAAAAAAAGTTATGATAGAAATGAGAACAACACCATATACGTATAACAATATAAAAGTTAGTCAAATTCATATAAAAAATTAAGTCGTTACAACTTACTCTTAAACCTACAAATCAAAATTAAAGACAAAACAACACAATAATATTAATTTATAAATGGAAACTTCAACAATTCAATTTTATTAGTTTGTTTTTATTCTTTATTTTTACAAATGATATCTCGTGAAAAAATATTACTTTATATTGGAAAAGGTGATGAACGTACGTTCATCAATGGGTCCAGCCCTAGTAGTCACTAACAACTAAATAAATATAAACACAACCAGACACTTGGACGTACGCTTTTCTTTTATACAGTTTCTTAGTGTTGTGTTATCTTTAAGTCCTAGCAATAGTAAATGCATTGTAGACAAAATTTCTCAATTTGTACAATAATAATGGGCTCCATTAAAAAAAAATAATCACGTAAATAAAACAATTCAACATTAAAATCTTAGCATTGCTGTTACAAATCAGGAAGCAAGAGATATGTAAGTACTTAACCGAGCCTAGTAAGCCCACTGTGTTGAGGGTATCTATACTTGTATGAAGCTATCAGACATTTTTTTTTTTTGTATTTTTTCATTCTCTTTTATAAATGTTAGTATACCTCTATTTATATAATGATACAAAGTGCTAATAGTGAACAAAGAATTTCGCACAGCCTGGATGTGTGTGTTGCCGACGGATGTCAGCTAATGCGATACTAAGTTGAGTGGTTTGTCCTGGTTGGCGCCTGGAATCACGAACGGTTGGATCTGTCTTCGGAGGGCAGCCAACATGTCATCACAGCAGTCTTCTCCTCCACTACCCGCGCCGCTTGCACTGGCTGGAGCCGTTTCTGATTAAGGCAACACTGGTTCTTATTTTAAGCTTGTCAATTACTCAAATATTTCACTTATATACTACACTAAATCTATATAGTTGATATATAAAAGTAATCATATTATTTTTTAAAAAATAACAAGTAATTTAGTAAAAAGATATGGCAATTTAATGTGAAAGCCTAAACAACCTAACCCTAATATTGAGATAGGTGTTAGTTGCTGCAAAAATAATTAACTTGAGATAATTATGTATGATTATAAGCATGCAATATAGTTATGTATTGATATAATGAACATGCTCCATTCCCTTTGAAATGTGATTTCTAAAAAAAACAAAAAAAAAAAGCGTTTCTTAACCCTTTTCTCATTAATATTGAATTAAGTTATCTCTTTATCTCGGCCTTATAATTTTAAAACCTTTTAGATTTTTTTCGTTTATTCAATACAATCGCTTTAAAATTTATTAAAATTGTGAAATTTTTTATATGATTAGGGATTGTTTTATTTAACATAAAATAAACACAAATGTTACCTGTTACGATTTGGCTGATTATTACCCCTTGGGGGGTTTTCTTTACCTCTTGCTGGACCGGCTTGTGCAGGAGTTAATTTTCTACCTAAAGATATAAAAATGACCACAATCCATAATAATGCTAAAAAGAGTATTTGTACATTAAATTTTTATATAAACCACACGCTTGCTTAGACATTATATCCCTCCTCCGCTTCCCCCCAAAGAGGATCCATTTCAAAGAGGTCGGATAACAATTGTGATACTCCTATTTCTAAGCTATTCCAGCAACAAGTAACACCATTATGAGAAGACTATATTCCTGTGAGAATAATATAATCACACGAATAAAGACAAAAATGAATTGAACCTACAAGATGTAATGATTGCTAAGGATTCATTTTATGTTCATAACAAGTAAGGAGCATTCTAGAGTATTTATCATAATTAGAAAAAAAATTATAATTAAGCTTAATAACAGTAACCACAATTGTTATAGTTAATAATGTCACTAATCTATAAAAACTATACTGACTATAAAAAGAAATAATAGTGCCTATCAATCAGCCTATCAGAAAGCCAAAAGAGTAGCACTAGTGAAGTTCAAATGACAACTCATTAACCGATTTTAAGTTATAATACAATTAACAATATATTAAACCATAAAGAAATAGTGAGACTAAAATCTTATAAAAAAAACAATTTACAGATGAAACAGTTGATTACCAGTTGTTTATTATTAGTTGAATATTTAAAAATAATATATTGAATTAATAAGAAAGGTAGAAAATATTTACAAGCTTTAGCAATAAGTTAAAATATCGCAAAAAAAGCCAAGCAATCATTAAAGAAAATTAGTGTCATATAAAATAAAATATAAGCTAGGCAAAGACATGCATTTTTAGCATAGACTTAATAAGCTATTTTTCTTTTTCAATAAGAAGATATTTAAAGCTAAATATCAATTTATACAATTATAAATATCTTTTTATATGAAAATTGCTTACTACTATTAACTAAAATAATAAATAATACATTTCATATAAAATAAGTTATTTATTAAAAGAAAACATCAAGCAGATCCAGAGATGTCCATATGAAAAAAAAAAGGAGCAAGCAGCATGGTATGGCAAGCGAAATGAAATTTTAAAATGCTACAATCCATACTAACTGCTGGCAGCTTCTTGTTTGATGATTGAATTAAGTGCTGCAGAAGCTGATTTTGGTCTTCGCCGTCGTGTGTGGATTGTGTCACGCCTCATATTTGCAGGTCGATTGATATTGTGTAATTTATAGTACAGGCCACAGGCGTTGCAGACCATCTCTCCGGTAGGGTTTCTCCTCCAGATGGTGGTTGTTCTCGTGCCGCAGTTAGTACAAGCTAGGTCAACCCTTTTAGAAACCTAAAAAAAAATTGTTATATTTGCAACTTCACTAATACCAGCAAAACAAAAGTAATGGGGATAGGAAGGGAGGAAGAACGTGGAGACTTAATACTTTGGCTAAAGGGAGAAGAGTTGGAACAAGTAAGAGTCTTCAGGTATTTGGGGATTCATCTCAATGAAAAATTTTAGATAGACGGAGAAATTAGAGATAAAATTAAATTTACCAGAAAATGCTTCCATTCACTCAAGTCTGATTTCCTCGGAAAGAATGAGGTTTCTAAAAAGGTTAACAGAGTGGTATATAAGATAAACATTCAAACCTCAAGCGACCTACGCCAGTGAGTCTTAAGGCTCTGACGTAGGAGCCAAATACAAGAAGAGGTACCTGAGGAGGTTAGAAAGAAAACAAGAAGGGATAGGATCAGAAATACAAACGATTAGAAGTATTCTGGAAATTAAACAAGTCACACCAATTGAAAGAGAACCAGCTATGGTGTTCGGTCACGTTAGAGAATGCAGGAGGAAAGAATTGCGAGGACTACGTACGAAATGAGAATTGAAGGGAGACAGTCAAGAGGAAGAGCCAGAAACACTCAGAGAATTAGATTCTTTATAACATGTATTCATTAATAATCAGGTAGGCATCTGTTTGATGAAGGACAGAGCCCTGCGGCCGCAGACGTTGAAGCAGACCAAGGACCACTTAGGCCTGAAGTGCCAGAAGAAAAAGATTCATTAATAAGAATCTTTTCATGAACCAATCTAGTTTGGTTGGAAAAAATCAAAAATAATCTGTACCTCCCAGTTAAAGGAAGAAACCATTTATTTATAATTAATCTCATGAATTTAAAGGGAAAAAACTAGCACTTCAACATACAAAACAAAATTATTTGAGGTATTAAGAAGGAAAACATTTTAATTTCTTTAATATGAAGTTATATGATATTTTATCCATTTTTATTTTATATCAGAATGGTAAACGGTATATAAAGATGCTTTGTTAGAAAATTGCCAAAAACATTACAAATAAATAAAAACATTGTTTAACTTTATTAAGTTTGTTCATGTTAGTAAAAAGTTTTATTGCCTTATGTCTTTTTAGGATACTAAAAAAAAAAAAAAAAAGAAAAGGTCCTATTATAAAATCAAGTGTTATTAAATTAAAAAAAAAAATACTATTTTCTTGTCTTTTCGTTTCTTTTATGAAAGGTGAAAATCATAGATAATTTATTTTTATATTTTGCACTTACAACTCTGGTGGTCTTTGTGACGGATTCATTACTCCAATTGGAGGAGCTGTCATCGCCGGGGCTTTCACCTCCGCTGTTCCCACTCTCGTTGCCGCCGCCTCCGCTATTAGCACAACCAGTGCCCGCTGTGTAGTGGGCAGCCTCGAGGAGCCGGCTGATGGCCTCAGCTGACCTGTAGCCTGGTTTTTTGGAGTCAATACCACTCTTCAATGGGCAACTCTGCTTCCTTCTACCTCCACCACTTCCTCCTCGGCTCTCGTCACCACTTTCCCCGTTGTGTTGCTAGTCGTAATAAACATAAAATTATAAATTAATATAAAATAATAAATCTTTTAAAGTTTTCTTTAAAAAATAATAAAATGTCACAATTATTTCCTTTTTTTTTTTTTTTTTTTCAAATATCAATTCTATCTTTCAATCAGTTGACAATCACCAAATGACTTGACAGTTTTAAGTAAGACATGAACTTATAAAACACTGAAATATATGAACAATAATAAAAAAAAAACCTGTACCACTACAACCCATGAAGGATCTGGGGTTCAGTACTATTTAGGAAAAGCACTGTTTCTAGGTCAACGGTTGTGCAAGGAGGTGATTTGACCGAGATCACGCTCAACCGCCAGGTTTTCCCCCTTAATCAATTATTTAATTAAGGGTACCCACTTTATAGAGGCTGGGTGTGCCTCAGGAGGGACTTCTGACCCAAGGTCGCCCCACGGCCAATGAAACAGATAAATAAATTTTCTGCCATGAGCCGGGGTTCGAACTCGAGACCTTTGCATTGGAAGCTCAGTGCCCTACCACTGAGCTACCCTGCTCCCATGAACAATAATAAGAAAATAAAATATAATACTAAGAAAATAAAAACAACAATATTACGTGACAAAATCATGAAAAAAAAAACGCAATAATGATAAAATATTAAGCAGCTATATACAATTAGACATGGACCTTCCTTGAAATGATTTTACAAATCTCTCAGAAAGGCGCCTAAATGTTTCTAATTTTGTAAACTTTACTTGTGTTATATTTCCCATTAAATTAGTTTTGTTTTAACAGATGATAATGTTGCTTTCTGTTAACAACAAACATTTTATGAATGAAAATATACCTAACGAGTAATTATGTATAATTAAAACAAACTACGTTTGGGATCATTCAAATCTTGTGATTTTTTGTTTTGTAGAATTTTTTTGTATTTTTTTTTAGTAGAACCTAAGCCAAACTTGTCAAACCAGCAAATGTTTAGGGATTGCTGTACATAAATAAGCTATCCATGATTATAAAAGACCAAATTTTATGTTTATTTATAGCAATAAAGCCAAAATAACTGATAAAATCTATTATACTGAATAGAAAATACAAATAATTTATTTCGTCGCAGTTAAATAAAATACCAAATTCCAGACACTCCCCTACACAATATAATAGTTCCTCCTACTGTCTACAATTGAGGATAGCTAAACTATATTATCTGTTTAATTCTAAAAAATCATTAAGTACATTTTCGATGGAGCTAAGCTAATTAGTTGTGAATATCGATCGCAATAAGTGCTTCAAAATGACACAAAGCCAATTATAATAGTCAGATTAAGTGCACATTATTCCAGTTTTACAAATGGTATACTTATTTAAGTACTTGGTTATTACTTATTTATTTTTATGAAAGATTATTTATTTTACAATAAACCAACTATATTTGCTGTATATCATTAACACTAAAAAAAGTAAAAGGATCATGTTCTTAATTTTTTTATAAAATATTTTTACTTACCATCACTTGATGTTTCGGTTGCTGTTGAATATTTGTTCTATTTGCAAGAACTTCGGTGGTATTCGGTGGCCACAGAACTTCTTCACGCATCAGGATCACAGAGGGGCCATCTAAATTAGAATTTGCGTTAGCCGACATCAAGGTGCGAAGAAGGCTCTTCGCTTCACCCCTAGCATAACATCAAGAATAGAACATACGATTAATACACAAAACATACAGTAACACAAACAACTCCTTCCCAACTCCAAGCCCCGAGCTCCTAGGCAATAACTACTGTGTGGGAGGTCTTATTAAACAGCAGGTGTTGGCTAGTGCGCAATCTTGGTCGTTAATGAAGCTAGACAGTGAAGCACATAAAAAATAATATGCTTTAAGAACATTTTTATCATTAAAAAAGATTCTAAATATATCTTTAATATTTAATTTTATTATGATAATATATGATGCAAATAAATATACTGAAAATAATGATAAGACAGAAACTAAACCAGAACATGAGGAATCAATCAATTAAGAGGACAAAGTAATGTATGATAAATGTAAATGTTCAGCAAATTTGGAAAATATTTATATTCTAAATTAAATTAATGGCATAATAATAATAATAAAAAGGCTTAGCGAACCCGAAGGTTCAATGCCGACACCACCAATCACTTATTGCATACCTCCCTCCATCGTTCACCGTCCAAACCCAGTCCCTTCAGATCGGCTTTAATGCAATCTTCCCACCTTCGCCTCGGTCTACCCCTCGGACGCTTACCATTCGGCACAGCAAATATTAACCTTTTAGGAATTCTCTAGTAACTAAGTCCAACAACTTTACAAGCCCATTTGATTCGCCGTGATGAAATTACCTCAATTATATTACCCGGATACAGTTCACGCAATTCGGCGTTGTGTAACCGTCTGAACTCTCCGGTTAACTCATCCTTCTTTGGTCCGAATATTCTACGCAATACTTTATTTTCAAAAACCTTAAGACGCTGCTCATCCCTTAATGTAAGCGGCCAAGTTTCGCACCCATAAAGAACTGTAGGCAAGATAATTGTTTTATAGATTCTAATTTTTAAGTTCCGGGACAAGAGGCGCGAACTGAGTAGTTTTGTCACAGAAAAAAAGCAAGCATTTCCCGCCTTCAGTCTAACCTTAATTTCTTCTTCAATTTCGTTTTTTCTAGTTATCGTAGAACCTAGATACCTAAACTTATCTACCTGTTGAAACATATTACCATCTATATCGATATCACCAGTAGTATTGCCATTTTTGCAGCTAACCATATATTTTGTTTTATCCACGTTTATTTCGAGTCCTAGTTCTTTACCGGCTTTCATTAACGTTGTCGTATTTAGTTTTATAGTTTCAAGGTCTTCGCTTAACAGTACCAGATCATCCGCATAACCCAGCACGGATGTTGTCCCACCCAGATCCAACTCTTTCTCGGTACGCATTACCTCCCTAATGGCATGTTCTAATGCCAAATTGAACAGGACAGGCGAAAGGGAATCCCCCTGTTTTAAACCCGAACGAACCTCAAATTTATCGGACAGATTATTACCGATTCTAACTTTATTGAGTGTCTCCGTCAAGCACATCCTGACTAGATTTACTAATTTTTTAGGAATCCCCTGCTCGATTAGAATATTATAGTTTCTGGCGGTCAATAGAATCGTAAGCCTTTTTAAAATTTATATACAGCTGGTGAACAATACCTTTGTACTCCAATTTTTTCTCTAATATTTGCCGTAAAGAAAATATTTGATCAATAGTCGAACGATTCCGTCTAAATCCGCATTGGTAGTCTCCGATAATTTCCTCGGCGTATTCCATGATTCGACTGGTTAAGATTAAAGTAAATATTTTATAACATACCGAATCGATCCGAATTTTGCAAGTCTTTTTCAAGGGCTAGAACAGACAAGATATACACAAAGGATATAAAGAATGGTGGAAGTTACATAATATTTAGATAAAAATTATAAAAAATGTGAATAAACTTATTGAAATTATAAAAATTAAGTACATTGAAATATTAAGAACAATAAACTATATAAACAGAGTAAGCCAAGTAATAAGATCCTAATCCTGTTTATATAGCTTATTATTCTTAATATTTCAATGTACTTACTGCTTATAATTTCAATAAGTTTATTCACCTTGTTTATAATTTTATCTAAATATTATGTAACTTCCACAGTTCTCTATATCCTTTGTGTATCTTGTCCGTTCTAGCCCTTGAAGAAGACTTAAAAAGTCTGGTCGAAACGTTGGGCTTTTAATAAACTATTTTAGTTTAGTTATGACCATCTCGTTCCTCTATAATACAACGATCAACTATTAAATATTCGATTTTGCTATTCTATTCTTTTTATATTTGCTACAGCTAATCTTTTCATTTTTACTTTAAGCTTGTGAAACATGTATGCTCAATATTTAGAGCAGCAGAGGGGGAGTGAGGGGGGAGGCCCAGTTTGCCTAACAGCCTGATAAACTGAAGATAACATGACAAAATAATTACGAGTTCGCATCCCGATGCTAAGGGGGCTTTTAATTTTGGCATTAATTCCTCACCATCTCCCCTAGCCTGGGAAAAATCCAATTTAGCTAAAAAGGCAGAGAAGTGGGAGGGGAAAAAAATGTTGAAAATAACGCTTTAAGAGAAAAATCCTGAGCCATATTCTTACAGCAATGAAAGTTTACAGGAAATATCAGGACTTGAGTTCAATAACTTTTGTCATTTTTGGAGAGGCTTAAAAGGATTGGTTGTATATCAACCAACTCTATCTTCAGCATGGAAGATTTCATGGACCCTTCAAAAGCATATGAAAGTGAAAGGAGGAATAACCATAGCATATGCTGCGGATAGAATAACTTGGGGCAAAACAATTAAATAGGATAAAGACAGCTTCAATTACATAACTAAAAAAAAAAAAAAAAAATTTTGTTTTGATAAAAATGTTCTCATTAAACTACTATAAATACTTTACTATACACATATAGGATAGCATACAGATGATAAAGAACTAATTTTAACGGATATAATACTAAAACTATTTTTGTGGTAATAGGTATAATTTTTGCATTATGTGCAATCTTGTTGATTCCAAGTTGTATCTTTAAAATCAATATTGTTTCTCTCTTTCTTTTATGCAGGAATTGAAACTTACATGGAACTTTTTTTAAAATTTCAATTCAACAGTTTCTATGAAACTTTTTTGGGGAAAAAGTTCTAAGGAACTTTTTTGTAATAAAGATCCAGGTCAAAATTTTTAGTTCCAAAAGAACTGAAAAACTATTGACAATGAAAATTCCAATGATAGTGATAAAAGCATTTTTTCCATTTCAAGGTCTGCTTTAAAGTGATATGGATATTATAAGTATAAAATAAATTTTAGCCACAAAGATAAAGAAAAACAATTTCAAAACACACAACAAATCAAAATCCAGAAAAAAATAAATATTCACAAGTGCCAAATATATTCTTGTTATGTTGGTTTTTAAATTACCATTGAACATAACACATCTTCCAAAAAATTAAAGAAAGGAAAAGTGATTTAAAAAATTGTAATTTTACAGAAAGCTGCAAGTCATAATATGCATTTATTAAATTTCAATTGCTAAATGTTTGTTTAATGTTTGTGATTTTAACTTATTAAAACTATTTAAAGGCCAATGATCATTTTAAGGATTAATATTATAGTTCCACATTGAATCTACCTAAACATCTCAGGCTAAACAGAGCTGAAGAGAAGGTTAACATAAATATATTTGTTTTCTATGAAGTAAACAGAGAAAAGACAATATATTATTCTTAGTTTTCAATACCTTTTAACTAGTAATTTTTTGTAAAATCTGGGTATTGGTATAAGCTACAGAATATGGTGGAAACTATTATCTTGGACTCGCTGCGAATCCTACATCACCACCAATAATAATTCGGAGCATTATATTATGAAATTTAGGAACAGGAAAGAAAAAGAAGAAAAAATGAGAAGGAATTTAAGGGGAAAAAATCATAACATGTGATACTTAGGATAATAGTCCTGTAAGAAAAACGTAATCCTTTTTATGCTCTTTTCTTAAATCGTTATCATTTAGACTGATCATACATTTAGCAAAAATGTAAGTTTAAGCAATGAAAAATCATCCGCAATTCAATTTAGATATAATGCATACATCCATATTAATAAGAAAACAAACAATAAGCATTTAAATGAAACTTATGATAAATTTTTCATAAGTTCACTAACTTTCATAATTAGCAAGCAATCGCATTAAAAAACTTGAATAATTAATCTAAGTAAAGCTCTCCATGCAAGCGATATTGGAGGTGATTTATAATGCAATTACTACAACTTACACTCTGTTAGAGTTTATTTCGACTACATTACTGATGAATTCTTGGTGTACACGGGACGGAGAATCGTCATTTTCAGTCTTGATGACCAAGCTTTCTTCAGAATCAGACCCACCTCCCATGACAGTTTCCTCTTTCCCTACTACCATCTCTTCGACGACAGTTCCTTTATCGAGGGTAGAGTAATGTATTTGTTTCAATATATCCTGTACAAATAAACAAAAATAAAATATATTATAAACAAATATATAGGAAAACACCATAAATTAGAAAATAACCAATATGATCCAGAAGAGAATCAGAAATATTTTTCTCAAACAAAGAGAACATTAAATATACAAAAGAACTTTAGGTTTTGCATACAATGATTGTTTTAAAAAATCAAAATATTATTTTGGAACTTATTGTAAAATGTTTGAAATATTTAATCTAAAATGCTCAAATAAGTCTTATGAGACATAGATTGATATGCATATAATTTAAATAAGTTTTACACTAATTCACTAAAAATAATGAAGAGAAGAATAGTTGGGGTGCTCAGTCAAAAAAGGAAGGCAAAAAATAAATTATAATATTTATTGTAAATATTATAATTTATTTTTTGCCTTCCTTTTTTGACTGAGCACCCCAACTATTCTTCTCTTCATTATCCACGACAGTCAACCAATTGCCAATTATTATTCACTACAAATAAGTTTGTATGTTTTGTTTATATTATATTATATTATATTTGTTGTAGATTAGAATTTTGGAGGACTATTCTTATAGACAATGAATTTAATTTTCAGTAGAACAGTTATTATTTTTTTTATTTCAATAATTGTTTTGTCGTATTATATAAAAAAAAATTTAACTATTATATAGAATGGTCAATTCTATTTAGGATGCTTAATTAATAATAACATCATTTTTTTATTTATACATAAGTATTAATTGCTATTAAGTATTAATAAATAAATTTTATCTATACAAATAAGTAATCTATATTATATTGACCCAGCATGAGAGATATTTATTTATATTGTTGATTAATTGCAGTTATTAAGTAATTATTGTCATTAAATAATATTTTAGAAAGTTAAATCACAAAATAACCTAATGAATCTTCTCTCTCACACTTATAATAGGGATTGTGTTATTTTGGTGCAGTTTTTTGCATCAATAAATATGATCAAAAATCATCAATGTGTACTTAAAAGTTAATCAAAAATCATCAAGGTGTACTTAAAAGTTAAACAAAAAAAAAAAAATAGAATAAAATAAAATCAACTTATAAACTGTTTTCAATATACCAATAATATATTAAATCATTCATTTTAAGAGTAAGAAGATATATTTAAAAAAAATACATATGCCTTCATAGATGTAAATTTTTATGAAGAATATTGGAATAAATGCACCAATAGCTGACATGTTTAAAGATTTTTTTTTTAATATTACGTGTAAAAACGTAAATATTGATTTTTTTCATATTTTAGGCAATAAAACTTCCAATTTTCTTCATGTTTTTTTATTTATGCTTGTTGTCTCTTACGTTTCTGGACAATTTTCCCATCATCAGAGTAATATTTTTATTTTTACTTTATGAAATCCGTCAACCTTTTTTACAAAATGATATCTATATTTTGTATCTGATGTGCGGGGTTCGTCTAGATAACATTCAAGGGAAAGAAAACCTTCTCGTTATTCTAATCTCACATCTCTCGGAATGTAACATAACTAACAATAAAATATGAATAACTAAAATATAAAATATTGAATATATCATTTTGTAAAAAAGGTTGACGGATTTCATAAAGTAAAAATAAAAATATTACTCTGATGATGGGAAAATTGTCCCGAAACTTAAGAGACAACAAGCATAAATAAAAAAATATGAAGAAAATTGGAAGTTTTATTGCCTAAAATGTGAAAAAATTATAAACGTAAGCTTCCTAATAAAAAAAGAAAAATAAGAAGATAAGTAAATATTGATGTTATTATATTTTTCATGGATTCATCTTATAGAACTATTTCTCACCTCAACGAGACATATTTCAAATGCTAAATTATGCTTTGTCTAAATTTATAAAAAATTGAAAATTAAGAGAATAGTTTTGTTGTACAAGTAGCTAACACATAGTTTGATTTGGAATGTTCCTATAGCTAACAGGATTGAGAACAACGATATAATTAAGCAAATTTCATACATTTTAAGATTTAAAAAATTACCTTTAGCTTATTATAAAACTAACTTCCTGTGTTTCCAGACTTAAATTTATCAATGAATGAATATGAATCATTCATATTTTTGGCAATATATAAACCTATTTTTGATTTATATTTAATCCAAATCATTAGTAATTTTTTTTTTTTTTTAAGGAGACTAAAGTAAACGGTTTCATTTATAAGACCCATTATATTGAATATATTTCTTTGAATTTATGAGAACACAAGCCTGCTAGCTATTGATGAAAGGCCCTTTCATTTTCATTTCATTAGCTGACACCCATTAAATATCAAATTCCTTTATCAAGATGAGTTAAAAAAAGATAGATTTAAAAGAATTTAAAAACAATCAAACAAAGATTTTGGAATAAATCAGTGTAGTTAAAGAGAAAAATCTGGTGCGCGCAACACACAACTTTCACTTACCGATCTACTTTGAATAGAAATTATCTTCTGGCAATGCTGGACTATTATAAAATTATTTGAAGTGCATTTTAAACGGAGCTAAAGCTTAAAGCTTACAGATAGCAAGTCATTAAGACCATTATAATTACAAAATGTCTATTTAATATATCGACGACAGGCAATAAAAATCTATTCACTCTATCTGCTTTTATAAACCACACGCAACTTTCTTTGCTTTTATAAACTACAGAATGACTAACTCCAATTTCAACATTTTTGAGTGATGTCATTTTAGTGTTATTTTTAGTTGAAAAAGTTATCTCTGCAAACAATGAGTAAGTTGATTTCAGCGGTGGTGATTGCAGTGTTGAAATATAGAACTGAGAATAAAAGTATAAATTTAGGTACTACTTTCTTATGAAAGATGTTCTTAGGAAAAACACTTTATTAAATATCTGTAGAAAAAGGTTTTTTTAGTCTCAACAATTAAAAAATTATATTTTAAATTTATCCAAATTTTCACCTCTTCAGGGAAAAAAACTTGAGACCATATCTTTCCTCTTAATTGTCCGATTTTAACGATTTTTTTTTTTTGTTTTTTTAGGAAATTCCATCAACTTTTAAAAAATCATATACAATATCAACAAAAAAGCTTATACTTTTTGAGTTATTCAGAATTTAATTTTAACATCCCTTGTAACTTTTTTCCAGCTTCTTTTCGTTGAAGTATGTTATATAGATAAATTTAAAGGGTATCGAGAAAATGACTTCAGCGAAGTTTCATTGAAATTGGTACATTCGTTTAGGCGCTACAATCTGTAGGAACACAGGTTTTTCTGCATTTTAATTTTTTTTTTCTCCTTTATTAACTTATAAAATTCTTTCAAAAGTTATATGTAGCATTTTTTCGTAACTCTGAATAATGCGAAATGGTTAACTATTTAAAATAAACCATTACTTTAGAGGAAGACATATATGAACATTGGGCATTTAAGCCCTGTAAAGTGACATCAACGGGGATAAGACCAAAATGATATTAAAGACCACTTAATTATACAATGATACACCGAGTTTGATCAAAACTGTTAGGGTCGTTTTTGAGAAAATTGTAAAAATGTGTTTCAGCGTTTATATAAAGTGGCACATCCGGTTAGTCGATTTTAACGAAAAACTTGCTGTCACATCCGGCCCATATACAAACCTTAAATACTTAATATCAGTTTCGTACTACTTTTCGTTTGTGAGCTAGACTGTTAACACAACACACACACACACACACACACAGACCATTTTGCGACACTTGGTTATTTGAACTCAGGGGATCTCGAACCATGTATTTCCGTTGAAAACTGAGATCCGAAAATTTTCACGATTGCAATACTTACCCTTATTATATATTACATATATACATAAGTGAAAGTAAAAAGGCACTCCTCTAAGGTATGCTGCTCTTACGAACAAATGGTCGTTCCTGGGACAATAAGTGAACCGTGATGGACCTTCCTAATTGGCCACACATTATTTAGGTTGAGATTTCCGGCAAGTCTAAAGCAAAGCAGACAAATATACAAGGAGAAAATATAAAAACTAAAAATATATAAAATAGAGGTCTAGGAGCTTCTGAAATGTTATTACTCCCATTTTTCAAGGAGGATCATGTCAGCTATTGGTACACTGTCAGCTATTGGTGCTTTTCCCTTAAATAAAACCAGAAGAAACAATAAAAAAATGGGGAAGTAAGAGAAGCATCCGGGTTCCCTTGTTAATGGAACAAAAACAAGTACTGAAAAATGGAATATTGACAACTTAGATGGTCGAGAACATCTGTAGAATAGGAGAAGACTGAGTACCAAGGAAGTGTAAAAGAGAAAGAAAACCACAAGATAGGCCTAGAAGAACCTCTTTGGAACATATCCAATAGTTTGGTAGCTCATGGCAAAAAAGGTGACTTATTTCTTACTAAGGTTTATCATTATAAATTAAACATGTCCAATAAGGCCTGATGAGAAAAATGCACGTCTGCCAGCATATAGCCGTTGCACAGTGGGCTGTTTTAGCAACCTAGCAGGACTAAATTCATAACAGGCATGTATATGAAAAACCGCGAAATGTTTGTGAAATAATTTATTATAATAAAGATAATAAACATTATTCAATCAAAATTTCACATATTTCATCTTTCCGATGACTTCTATTTTAAATTAATTTTGATCAGTTTTTCTTCTTTAGATAAACAAGTATACATACAAAAAATTAATTTTGTAAAACAAAAGTTTTTTGCACGCCACTTTAAATATCTTAAAGTATATAATTTATAAGTATAAACTATTAACACGTAATAAAGCAGAAGCTTTTTTGCGTAGATTGTAAATTAGCTGTGCCTAGGTTATGATACTTCTAAATAAAGAACTGACTTTAACAATTTTTACTCTGTTGCATAGCAAAATTCAAAATTCGAAAATAGCTGCTGCATCTAATTTTCACTGTGCAGCTTTAAGACCATGCTATGAAAAATCCTTTCAGCCTAAACTTAAAAACATGCAAATCAACAGTTTAAATCTCTATATGTGTCCTGATAACCAATTTTCACATTTGGCTGTAATATAATGTAATTACAACTGGTCTGTGCACCATTTTGAGAAACAAATCCAAATTTTGATTCGTTTCTTTTTTTTTAAATATTCTGATGCATTTTGATATTGTATAAGTTAATTAAAAACTTATGTAAACTCGTTTTAAAATCTTTTGTGTTCCTTAGTGTTGTATTTGCATTGTTTAAATGATCAAAATGGGTGCTTCTTATCACCACAATTAATGGAATTGAAATATTTAAAATTAAATAATTTCTTAAGCCACAAAAACCAGGGTCCAAAAGTATTAAATATTTAAACTACAATCTTCCTCGTAAGTTACAGCATTTTGAAATAACATATTCAATATTTTTCACCATTAACTTTTAAGAGTAGAATATTTAATTTTTAAAAAATGAGAAACTTTCATTCCATTGACATTAATATTATTAAGTACATACCTTGGGAATAGTATTCAAATTTGGAAAAATTAAATGATATAACAGATTAAGCACAATATTTACATATGACTGGTTAATTGGCGATCTACTTTTAATGTTTCTAATCATGTTTTTTATATTTTTTGTTTTTGCTTTGACTAATTCTCCTTTTCCTAACCTAACTACACCGACGGATAAACAGACATTTTACGTCATTTTCCTCAAAAATATTCACTATTGATATTTCTACTTTTGTCCCATTAAGATTACCTAAATCAGCCCACAGTGAATAAAAAATGGAGAGGTAAATATAGTTATAGCTGGTGTATAATATGCCTTCTTGGTCGCAATGCATTTTGAAAATAGAAAAAGAAAAATATATACAGAGAGAAATCCTCTAGATATAGAAAGCTACTGATCATTTAAATATATAGTATTTGGTCTCTTAAGACATGAAATAATAGTCAGTTACCCCGTACCAGTGCATTTCAAGTCAAGTTTATGATTCAAAAAGTTCACATTTTTTCAGTTTTTCACTTATATCAGTGAAACTATGAGTTCTAGTGATAACAATGTTCTATATAAAATTAAAGCTGACAATATTTCCAACAGAAATGGTTATATTGATTTTTTTAGTGATCAGCGAACAAATAGTTTCATTGATAAAAGTGAACTTTTTGAATAGTAAATTCAAATTTTCAACTTGAAATCCACAGGCATGGGGTAAACTGACAATTATTTCATGTATTAAGAGAGAAAATACTATAAATTAAAAGGATTGGTAGCTTTCTATATCTATATGCTTTCTCTATATATAAGTTTTCAAGCTAAATAGGGTCTCTATCTATCTTTACCTGGCCACCATTTTTTATTCTATATACTGGCAGATGTGCATTTTTTTCATCAGGCCTATGGAAATGGTCAATTTATAAGGAGAAACCTTAGTATGATAGTCACATTTTTTGCCACGGGCTCCCGGACTAAATGGTAAGGTCAAAAAATAAAACCTAGCTGAGATGAAGGTACCTGCAAACGACTGAAAGGAGTGGTTGAAGTGGCTGGAGGCTCCTCTATGCTGAAAGACACAAAGGAGGAAGAGGGAGAAGAAGACGTATTATTGAATCTAAAACATCAACAATATTATGCTATACATAGTGAGTTTTTATATTAAAAAAAAAAAAAATAACTAAATATAAATACTGCTTACATCTGCATCTTGTGGGATAACTTGTGGTGAGAGGAGGAACTGTCTTAAGGCTCTATCTGAACTGATTGCGGACGTCCTGAATTCATAAAACATAATCAATTTCTCGACACAAGTTTCACAAATAACTAGGGGTAGGTCATCCTCTGCTGTTACCTGGAAATAAAAAACAAAATGGTAAATCAGTGGTAATATTTAAAAAAATATATCGAACAGTTATGATTAATATAAAATATATACTCTAATAAAATTAATTTGAATGCTTCTATTTAATTAAAAATAAATATATTGAATGGATATTGCTTTAGAGAGTAAAAACATACTGTGGTATTTATATCTTACTGTAAAAATATATTTTTAAATATTTCATAAATCTAGTTCTAAAAGGAAAGATAATAATATAACCATTGAAAAGTTATAAAACTTGTACTAAACAATATTAACTTTTTGTTTACAATAATGGTACAATAAAATGAAGCTGTTTTTCAACCAGGTCTCTAAAATAGAAATTGATCCGTTTTTATTAGTTACAAACTAAATGTACCTGGTTTCTAATATTAACATTTTCAAGAAAATAATTGAAGTAATCATTAAGTTTCTTTGTTTTAAATGTAAATTTTAGGGCTAGAAACTTTTAAATATAAATCAATTCCTGTAATTGAGATCACAGTAAAAAAAAAAAAATTTCATCATCACCCAATAAAATAAATAATTGAAAAATCATTATTTTTTTTATAGGAAGGAGATGGTCTGGGGTGGCGGCCATGAATAATTTTAGAAAATTGAAGACGCCAGGACAACTGGATTCTTAGATGGACAGCCAACTGGGTGGAATCAATTGAAGTCTAGTATTTGGAAAACCAATAAATAAATAAATGGTTTCCTCTTAAATACAAACTATTGTAATGTACACCTTTAATCGAAGTGAGTAAAAAGGGTTTAATAAATTAATTAGAACAATTAAAAGGCAAGCTAATCTAGTTCTATCAGTGCAGGGAAAAGAAAATGGCTGCTCTGTAGTTTCCCAAGAAGGAAAATCCCAAAGATGAGAGGGACAAAGGGTTTTGTTTTGGCAAGAGTAGTTGTTGTGTGACTGTAGAGTGAAGAGAGGATAGGAGAAAGAATCCTGGTTCCAGTGGGGAAACTCAGTAATAGTATTACCATTTTGGAAGATGTGTTTGGCAGAACTTAGGAAAATGTTTGAGGACAAATGAGTTCAGTTTCACAAATGAAGAAATATATAATATAGAAAAATGGTTATCTTGCCAATTAATATTTGACTTTATTCTAAAATCAAACAGTGTTTATTATAGTTAAATTTAGTTTGTCTGAGTGTTTTGATCTGATTGTCAGAAATCCACACCTGAGATAAATAAATATATCATTACTCTTATAATTTTGTTTATTATTTGATAACCTCTTATTTATTTAGGAGGTATCGCAATGGTAGAAAGTTATTGTTCGAGGTTAAATTATTATTATTTGTCAAATATAAGAGGGATGTTACACTATTAAGTATTAATTTTTTTTTTTTTTTTTTTTTGTAAATAAAATGTGTGTTTATGAGTTAATATAAATATTGAATATCCCAGGTCATCAAAGGTAAAATAAATCAAAGCTTTGCAATAATTTATTGTAGTCATTTTAGCTGAAAACACGTGTACTTTGAGGTGAAAGATATGAAATCGCATAATTTTTTTTTACAAAGCTTGAGGTGAATCTCATGTTTTTCCTTAATAAACCTAAACTTAATTAATAAGGACTTAAATCTTATTAAACGAGCAAGTTTTACTTAAATTGGGGTACCCTGTTATATAGTTGGAGTAGGAAAAAAAAAAAAAAAATCAGGAATAAATTTTACCTAAAGAATTAATGAGAATTATCCGTCTAAAAGGAGAATACATGAGAAAAGATTATTTAACTGTTTTTATTTGTGATTTGACCTTGTATTGTCTTGTAACATAAATGTGGCAAAAATTTTGAATTGATTCATACATTAAAGCAAAACTCAGAGAATCTGTTTTCAAATAGTTTAGTTTTGTAGGAAATTTCATTTCGTTTCCTAGCGACCACCAGCTGCTGGGAACAAAAAATCTGGGAGGTAGAGAAAACACCCCTAGAACAAAAATGAAGGGGAGGAAGAAAAAAAAAAAAAAAAAAGGACCAATGGTGTGGAGGTATATAGGGCCTGGAGCCCCCCTCCCTGGATCATATAGGAGGCAGCTGGTGGCCTAGTAGTAGTTAATGGAATGGAGAGTCCATAAACTCTTCTTCAATATTTTGTTTTTAAGGAATAGGTCTCCTTTTGCTGCTTCAAGATGGCGGTCGATTTCAAAATCACTACGATCCTAGATTTCCGAAAATACTAGAACGTTTCTCACATAAGACAAAACTTACTGATTCTCAACTATTGCCTATAAATTTAAAGAGAAATTTTTTTATTCAATTACAACAGGCGATAATTTTTTTTTTTTTTTTTTACATTGAATAAATATAATTAATAGGATTTTGATCTGATACTCGCATTATTAACTACTTATAATATTAATCACGAGATTATGACAATTTTTCTGTAATATTATTTCATTATATGTATTTTTCGATACATATTTTCTCTTTTCTGCATTTCTCCGTGTTTATCAGTGATGAGAGAGAATTTAAATTTAATTTTTAATGACGTATTTACTACGTGTCGTCAAGTCGGGGAAGTGGAAATTCCAATTCAATTTAAATTACCTATTTTAGCATTTTGTGTTGACGCCAAACTAGCTTTATTAACTTATTTTTTAGCACAAGACATTTTCCTTATTGCGTATCTTATTATTTAAGATATTTACGTATCAGAAATGCGAGAATATAACCTAACCTAAAAAAACTGATTCAGTCAAAACACGGTCACTCCTGCCCATTCTAACATTGGAATTTCCCTGAAATGGGGACTTTTTCGCCAAAGTGGAAACCATAGCCACGTCATATATAAACAGGATAGTCAATAATCGGTCGGGAATGCTCTGGATGATTTTAAAACCGCTCACCATCTTAGAGCAGCGAAAAGGAACTAGAGCTTTAAATAACCACTCAATCTAGTGTTACTATTATTTTGATTGCTTATTATCTATATGTATATACAACCTTAGTTTGTTAATTTGTGGTTTATATTTGTGGTCACAACATAAAAGCGAAATGAGGATGAAAATTATGACAGAGATAATGCTCACTAAGATTCTAATTAATAGACTATCTTTCCATATATGAGTCACCGATAAGCGGATATACGGCCGCCCGCTTTCAGGTGTACCACACAACACATGGAATTCTTCCAGCTAGTTGGCAACACTATCCCCACCAAGACAAGATGGCCGCTGGATAGGATTAATCCCACATATCGCCAGTGATATACTAAGCCGACACTAAACATAAACAGAAAATATCGAGAACATTACGGAACGAAGGCAGCCATAACCTTCAACACTTTGAGAATGTCAGTACTTTCTGTTAGAGAGCTTAAAAGTTCTACAATATATTTTTCGTACTGGGCCTGTTGAAAATCAGAGAGGTTTCATTTACAGCTGTTATTAAGGATATTACATTAAAGAAGGTAAGGCATTTATTTACTAAATATTTCTACTTTTTAATTAAATATTTTATTATTTTCTTTTTATTTAAGTGTTTTAAAGAAGAAAATAACGGTTTTAGAATTTGAAAATGCGATGTTCCATTGAAGGGATGACTTATATTTTGTAATGACAGTGTGATTCATAAACAAATAACATGCAGCAAAAGCGAAACGATATATTGGTTTTTATTTTGTTGTTTTTTTTTTGGACTCAAACACAAACGTAAAAATATTTTTAAAATATATAAACGCGGTTTCAAGCATGGGCTTTTATATACTAATTTATAAAACGATGTCTTAAAATCTCGTATGATTATAAATCTGCTACTAATAGTTGATAATTTTCCTTAAATGCTTATGTGTATTAGTTCACATGGTTTAGAAAAATAAATAATTTGATTTTTAAAATTAATTAATAAAAATACTGACCAAACAGTAACTACTCATCTACAATTTATATTTCAAAAATATAATAATTCCACAAATCAATTATTTATTTTGGGGCGATTGGTTATTCAAAAGTACACTAAATAATAGTTAAAACATTAAAGATATTCTACGACGTGCGCATCACACAACTAAAATAATTTAATATCTGCTAAAATAAGGTGTAGCTAATATTTAATTATTTAAATCTTTCATTGAGGATTAAATTCTTAAAGGTTTATGACCACATGTTTTTCTAACCCTTTATAATTGCTTGAAATATTTTCAGGAACAAGCACATGTTCCATTATTTTTCTCATTTAAGTAAGACATAAAAGTGTTAAACTAATTTAAGAATAATTATATATTTATGGTATGTAGAGCTCAAAAATAATTTAAAAAGTTCTTATAAGTTTTTAATTTCTATTTAGTTCCGATGATTAATATTAATAATTACGTATTATTAATCATACGTTTTTGTCACTCTCCATTATTATCTACGACTTTGTATATTATACTTTTTTTTTTCTAAAATGTTTACGTTTCCAACGATATATTATACATACATATTACTATTCTTCTATCCAGACTTTTGTTTTTAACTCTTAAAACATTTCCTTAAATTATCAAATTTTTATTTCTTAGTTAATATTTAGCCAATTCATATTACTTTGAACTAGACCTGGCCAAAAAGTATTTAAAATACAGAGTATTTTGTTTTTAAAATTTAGTACAAAATGTTTAATGGTGGTGAACGATTAGTCTATAATACAGGAAAACTCCTCTATTTGGTAATTTATTTTATGTATTTAAAATACAAAATAAAATACACAGTTTATATTTTAGTATCTTGGAAATAAAATACAAAATATGTAATTTATTTTTTCTATTAAATTAATTTATTTGGAATACTGTTTCTAACCATGAGGGACGTTTAATTATTTCAAATAAACTATATTGTGCTCAATATCTTAAAACGTGTTTGTCTGTTAAAAACTTAAAATTCGAAATTTTTCATGATTACAATAATTTATTTACTACCCTTACTATATATTCTATATTAACTGAGTGAAAGTAAACAAAAAAAAAAAAAAATTAATTCTAGTTTCAGTTTTATATTATTGGTTCATTAGTTGGTTAAATGAGAGTTGAATTAAAATGTAGAGCGATGAGTCATTTTACATTATTTATCATAAGTGACTTCAAGTTTTAATTTTAATTAAATAGGAATAATGTTATGATAAAAACATATATATATATTTTTTTATAGGCTATTACTGATTGATCAGTTGAGAATATATTTTTTAATTTCACTTTGTAAAATAAAAGTGCTTTTATAATTCATATTCACGTTCAGAGAGATAAGTAAAATAAAACATAGCGAGTGGTAGGAAAGGAGCGATTCATGTCTCATTTTATTTGAGGAGGCGGTTGTTTTGTTTCGATCAAGTCTTCAGTGCCATTTGGAATAATGATGACCTAAGCAATATCCTACTCAAAACATAGGTACACATTCCATTATCCAGGAATTGTATAGACTAAACCAGAAAGTTTCTCTTCTTTTTATTAAAAAAATAAATAAAATGTTTAAGGAATCGAATAATGTCACAATAATTAAATATGTCAAAGTACAATAGGTTGAATGAGGTAAAAACGTAAACAACAAAACCGACGTATTATTTTTAATACAAGAATTATTTTTTAAAACGTGTATGTTCTTATGTTGAATGTTAAAATCGCCTGATGCTAACTAAATATTTTTGTGATTCGATTTTAGTGAAAAATTTACTCTTACATCATAACCATACATACCACCCTTGTACTTATCATACTTATAATACGTAATTTCAGTATCGTACCAGTGTTGCCGTTTGTACGAGGATCCTCGTATTTGTACGAGGTTATGACGTAATGACGAGGTACGAGGATAGATCAGCCTCGTACCTCGTACATAAGTTTTGCTGACGTATGCAATGCAAGGTTATATTTTTATGAATGAAGTTTAGAATTGTTTTATGGTTATTTTGAATGTATTATTATTTATATTGATATGAAATACTGAACTTCTGTTGCTTTCTAGACAAATAAATTGCAATTATACCTTCTTTAATTAGAGTATGATTATTATTTTCTTCATAAAACCATGATTGTATATATATGTTTTTTTTTTAATTTTCTAGAAAATAAAATAAATAAAAAAATTTTAGATTTTATTCAGTATAAAATAAAATATAAGAAACCATATCCATTATTTCCTTCATAAAACTTTTTTTATAAATATATATTTTTTAAAATGTGTTGTAATAGAAAATTAAACAGAAATTTTTACCGTCATTTTTATAGAGCATAAAATAAAATACGAGAAAGTATATCCATTATTTCCTTCGTAATTATTATTTCCTTCATAAAACTGCAATTGTAAATATATTCTAGATAAATTAAATTTTTTTTAAAATTATTAGCGTAATATAAAAAAAATTATTTTCGATTTTTAATCGAGTAAAGTAATTAATTGAAAAATTAACTAGTATTTCTAGTATTCATAATGAACCCATCTTAAATAATGAAAAAATAAGTATTTTTTCATTGGTCCACATTTATTTTGTGCGAGACCTAATTGTAAGCTAAATACTGAAACAATCACAATCAATTATTTTTTTATATTATTAATGGATATCTCTAAAACCATTAATGCCCCAATAATTAATTTTTATTGGCCTTCCAGAACCACTAACATCCTTTCATAAAAGTAATTGTTTTGTTTTTAGAAAAAAGAAAAAAATTAGTCTTTTCCCCAAATTAAATCTTGGATCTACTAATGAATACTTATGAAGAGTGCTTTAAGAAGTTTATTTAGCTATTTTAATTTTTATATACGTTTTCAGTAGTTTATAAAAATATATAAACTTTTTTATATATTTTATTAAGCTAATTTTACTTCTTGACCCATTAACTTAAAAAAAAGTAATGTAAAAAGGCTTTAAAATATACGAATGGAGGCAAAAATAAAAATTCTGATCTAATTTTACTATAAAAAAAAACAATAACAATGGCATTATAACAGTGGAAGTTATGAATGAGCAAGCGTACGAGGCTTGAGTACGAGGTTTTGTCACATCGTACTTCTTTTATTTTTTTTTTTTTTGAGCTAGGTTAATCATACATGCATACACTATTGCGAGACTTATTTGGATTCAGAAGTATTTGTGTTAAAAATACAGAGGCAACATTTTTCACGACTGCAATAGTTTCTCGTAGTACACATTTTATATACAGTCAAGTGAAAGTTAAAAAATAAGGAAAAATAGAATTAAAATATTAACGAATACTCTTATATGAAAATGAATTATCATCTAATATATATATATATATATATATATATATCACAGTTCAAAAAAAAAAAATGAAAGCACAGGAGATTTTGGATTAAAATTCACAATTATTTAAAAGCACTATTTATAATTTTCTGTTCTCAATTAAAAAAATTAATTCTTGTGTATTGTAATGGTTGGTTGTTGGGTTATCAAGATTCTTGGTGAGGACACTATGTAAAAGGGGTTAAGGTCTAGAGCGGGGTATACCGATGTGACGTCAAGATTGAACTGTATTGCCAAAACTGAATAAGTTACACATAAAATTGTAAGTGCATCTTTTCTTTTAAAAAAATCGAAAAAATAACTGCATTTACTGTAACGCATAAAAGTGATTTTTTTTAAAATAAATTTTAAAAATGTTTAAATAAATTTACAGTATAAAAAATGTAGTGTTCATTTTTATTGGCAAGTATTTAATAGTTTTTAAAATAATATTTGAGCTTTTACAACTATTTCTTTAAAAGTCAATTCTATCAATTTACGAGATGGTTTATGGATATAATTTTAAAATAATTATTGAGAAAAATTGTTATTAAATAAACATTATTTCTGAAAAATTTGCAACAAAAATGGCGATTTGTCAAATTATTTAATATTAATGATTCTCTTCTGTATTACATAAATTTAATCCTTCCTTTTTTCTTTGCTTAAAGCTTAAAAATAATATTAAAAAAAAAAATCTTATTATAAAGAAGTGATTATTCAAAAAATCCGTTCTTCCACCTTTCTGAGAAAGATCCTAGAGTACCTTTAGGGATTTTTTATTTTTTATTTTAATGGTGAATACTCTGGATTAACAAGAAAGACACTATATTAAATGATGTTTAAGTGGCTATAATGGCAATACGAAAAAAAAAGCAGCAAACAAAAATAAATAAAACATCAATTAAAGGAATAATTATGCTTATTGGGATTATTTTTTTTATAATTTTATCTTGTTACAGTGTTAATATTTAGTTGATATATATACGTTATAATTTCAAAAGTACATTTTCTGATTGTAAAAATATTTAGCACAGATCAATTACGGAAACAAACGCGAACCAATGAAAAAATAAACTTATTTTGGGAATTCAGCCCGAACCCCACCCCCCTCTACCCATCCTCCTTTTGGACTAGTGGTCCTAAGTAATACTTTTAGGGTTGATTAATTTTATGCTCCAAGATAATTTAAAAAAAAAAATTAAAATAATCGACCTATAAAAATTACATAAAGGCTCTAAACTCGATTATTGAAGGCGATAATACTGCAAAAGTTTTGCCCAGTTACATTATTTAGAGAAATTTACTCAATTTAAAATAATTATTTATTATGTGCATTTAAAATACAAAAAAAAAAAAAAAAATATATATATTTATATTTTTTTCTGGACTTGGTATTTTAAAAATATATACAGTTGTAAAACATTTTTACTTCTTAGGAGGTAAAAATAATATTTTCGTTTGTGTTTCAAATTCAACATTAATCTGAATTTTTATTTTATCAATTTCAGCAATATATTTGAGATAATCGATTAGTTTAATGTTTTAATATACGGATACCGAAATCGAAGTTAATAGGAATAACACATAAATACTGTCATATAAAAGATCATATGTAATCTCTATTTTTGCTAGCCAAGAATGTATAAAAAAAAAAATATATTTTTAATAGAGCTATTTAAAATATACTTAGGAGGTAGTGAGAGAAATAAATAGAATGCCCTACATAGAGCAATCTATTAAAACTAAAAATAATAATATCTGCTAGCCGTCCTATTATCTCTATGTATACGCAGTCTAATACCTACTAGTATGAAAGTCTATAGAGGATTCTTAAGGCATTGGGAAAATAATAACTAAATCATTTTTACGGCGCCATATTTATTAAATATGATCCAATGAGACTGATATTGTGAAGATTGAAATTATCATTTTTTTTTTCTTCTTTAAGAACAACTTAAAAATACCAATATTTCCCCTGAATATTTTCTTTTATTATAACTAAAAATGAATCAAAAATGACAAAGGGTACAAAATGTAAACGTAAACTAACAGTCCTACTTTTCCTGGTGCTAATAATTTATTATTTTGTTTTTTTAAATTGAAAGGGGAATATAACATCACTATTTTTTTTTTCTTTTTTTAGTATTCAGATCCGGACACAAATAATTTAAAATGCTTCTTTAATATACATCATTAAAAATTCCAAGTACTTCGTGTTTTGTTTTCTTTTTTAATAGAGTGTATTTAAGTTTAATAAATATTGAAAGTATTTTAAATACAAAATTACTTTTTATTTAAGGTATAACTTTATCAAATCTAATGATTGAGCCATCATATTGAAAGTTATTTTCTCCTTCAGTCCCGAATAATAATCATGTTTTCCCCAAAAAAAAGTATTAAAAAAAAAGGATTTCAAGAATAGGAAACTTTATTTTAATATAACTAAAAAAATATTTTATTTAGGAAGGATTAAACTCGTGATAATTTTAAATGTTCTGAAATTCTCTTTAAAACGTCAATATATATATAACGTAATTTATTGCTATTCGCACTTAATAATCTAATTATCAGATTGGAATTCTACAAATTATATTTTATTTAATATTTTAACGATTAACCCCAATTATTATTATTGAGTAAAAATTCCCTCCTAAAATATAGGGAAATTTAAAAACGGATACATTCGGGTATTTGTCAGGAAACTAGTAACAGCGCGCTCTGGGTGATCTTGAAACCGAAAACCAACTTCGAGTAGAGAAAGGGAACTAGTAGCGCCATTTAATTTTCTGAACGATAGATTTTTATTATTATTCTCTTTGCATTATAGACCTTATAGATATTTTGTCGCCTTAATCTAATATATATATGCAGGGCTCGAGGCATATATATCGTTTAGGAATCATATCTAAGTTTCGACATTTTAACAGAACAGGTCAACTTCTTGAACTGTTCTGTAGAGTGCAGCACTTCAAATTCGGGAAGACGGGATGGGTGGGGGTGGAAGACTTTTTTTATACTTAGCTTCAGGAAATACTGGCACTTTTTCCTGAATCTTCAATACATCAACTGCCCACAACATTAAGCACTCATTATATACATATTCTGCAGAATTTTATAGTACAATAAATCAGAGCTCAAATTAAATTGATCAACAATTAAATTATTATTGCCAATTTTTTTTTAAATTCATAATAGCTAAATATTAAAATCATTGAAGTTTTATAGAAAACACGATACTTGTGAGCGACGCGGGCTCCTAAGGACTGCTATCTTGTTATTTAAAATATTATTGTTGTATATAATATATATATATATATATATATATAATTACTATTATTATGTTTTATTTATTTATTTTAGATCGAAATAATCTTTAGTAAAGTTTATTAATTATTTGCGCATTTTCAGTAGCGAGATGGTTTGGCGAAGATGTCAATGGAGGCTAGATAGTTGATGCCAGCTGTAGTTGATAAAATTTATTATAGGTCCTATCAGCAATGGACCAACTCTATAACAATACGGTGGCAGCCATCTTGGTAAAAGGGCAGAGAAAGCGAGGAAGGGCGATAGTAGACAATATCGTCCACCTACGAATAGTTCTCAACTGAACGAAATCAATCCATCCTCCGGCAAAGTATAATTTAATTTTCAGGATTTTTTTATTTATTTATTTTTTTTTGTTTTTACAATCTAATAGAGATTAATCAAACCGTAGTTTATTTTCTATTAAACATATGTTTTATTCTATTTTAATTTTGACACAACAGTTTTCTCATTAGTTTCTTTTTTAAATCAACTGTTTTAAGATTAAAAAGCATTGACATTAACTATTGATAACATACTTAGTAAACATAAATTAATGTATTTTTTTTTAATATCACAAAAAAGAATAAAAATATTCTTGTCAAAAAAAAATAAAAGAATATTCGTTGGTGAATTTAATATGTTACTGAATAAATGTAAGTCGCGTGAATATTAATATATTTCTGAGTTTTACTTTATTTTTTATTTTTAGTACTAAATAACATTTGTATTTTCTACACAAGAAGAAACTGAAATTAACCTTCACTTATTAAACAGGAAATGGTAAATATCGATATTTAGAACTATCGATTGTAATCACAATGCCCATTTCAATACAACTCACGCGCTTTAGACATTAAATATTTAACCATAATACAGTGGAAAATATAACAAATTTGACATTTTATATTAAGTAAATATAAAAATAAGAATTTTTAATTAATCTAATTCAATAGTTACAAAGCCTTTATTTCAAGACGATTTTAGGGTCATTGAAACATGACTAATATAGAAAAATAATTTCTACTCTTTTGTTTAAAATAAATTAAAAAATATTAAAAAACCCTAACCAACATGATTTATTTGAATTACAATATATTTCTTTGGTAATTAAATAACTTTAAATTTTATTTTTATTACTTAAATCTCTGATTTCTGTAAAACTGTTTAAAAGAAAAAATTGCATTATAAACGTTTTTTTTTAGTTCCAAAGTCAACAATAAAATATCGTAATCTGAAAGAAAGATTGTAACTGTTCGTGAATATCAGTCGGGATAATAATATAATTACTAATACACATGACTATATAATTCAAATCTAGCAAAAATTTGGTACTAATAGATGGACCTAATGCCAATGCGATATGTATTATCAAGGTCTCATAGACGGATCAGCTCTTAAAAACGATATGTATGATTTGTCAAATTAACGATCTAAATTAATATGAAAACTTATTGAACGCTCTTAGATCGATTAAAAGCATTCAATTTTATTTATCTTATACACAAAATATATAATTTTTAAGCTTAGATCTGAATGCTTCATAGTTTCAGGAATCATTCAATGCAATTCAATATTATATATAGTTTTATCCGGTTGAAAGTTGTAGTTAGTTTAGTGGAACAACTTTCAGTCAAATTACAATTGGAAATGCATTTAGTCCAGCTTTTAGTGTTTTCGTATTGTTCTGTGAGTCACGAAGTTCCGACAGACAAGTGAGAAATCAGACCAACAACTCTCTCGCTGATGTGTCACCAATGACTTAAATGGATTTTTTTTTTTTTTCTTTCTTTCATAATTACGTCTTTACTATTTCTTGTAATAGATAAAATTGAATGAGGAAGAAACGCATGTCATCGTCCTATTTAATTAAATCATGACATCACTGGGGTTCATTAATATGCTAACATACTAAGGAAGTGGGTGGACGCGATAGCGTAGAACCTCGAATTGTTTCCAAAAAAAAAAATATTGATAAGATAATTGCAAAAATCCATGACAGTAAATAACAATTAAATACTTCATTAATCATTAATAATAAATAAACAAGTAAAAAACTAAGAGTGTTGAACAAATTTCCATAGAGACAAAAACACATTTGAATTATATTGTATCAATGTAGTTTTATTTTATTCGAGCAACTCAATTTGATTTCTGAAAGAATACTATGTAAGATGCGAGGAGCCTGACAAAAGATCCGAAATTGACTTTCGTCACATCTTTAGTTTTTAACTACATTAAATAGTAAGTTAATATCGATATATCGAAACAAAATATAAATTATTTCTAGTCTCGATTTTAAAAGAGTATCGATGTAAATATCGATTCATACAGTATTATATTTTTCAATGTATCAAAATATTAGTATACAAGCATTGCTATTTCGGGTATTTAATGTTTTTAATATTTAAAAAACAATAAGAAAAGATTTGGATTGAAGTCAGATTTGATAACAACAAATAAATATTATATTGCTTATCACAAAAATCAAAATTGGACTAATTACTAAAAAATAAACGAGTATAAAGATGCAATATTTGCTAAACTTATTAATAAGAATCAAATAAATAATAAATTATTTCTCAACATAAATAAAATTTAAAAAAATGAAAAACAAAATGGAATCGGTAATGAATAAAATCAATATTTTAACTATAAACAAAAAGAAAATCTATTAAACCAATATGTTTTAGGTATTGTGGAAAAAAAAAAATCATGTTCCGTCTTTCTAATGTGTTTATCAATGAGGAGACAAATCTAGTAATATTAAATTAATTATTTTTTTTAGTAGGGGGAAAGAATATCTGTCTCAGTAGTCAAATTTTAATATCGATAAAAATACCAATGTTTCCCCAACATCCTTCGCGAGGAAGGGTTTCTTATCGCTCAAAACAATAATAGACGCGCTAAACTACAGTATCACTTCGGCAATTATCAAAGGATAACTGAACTGAATTTATCGAATACACCATTCGTTCATTAGGATTTAAACAAATAAATTTTTGGAACAAAAAAAAAAATGCTTTAAGTAAATAAAAATATTCATCATTTATGGATATAACAATGTAAGAAGAAAAATGATAAAGCGGACAAAGAGGCATGTACATCTGTTACTCTACTTAGAAGTTTCTTATTGTATTGTATTGCACAAAGGAAACTAGTAGTGAGAAAAGTTTAAAATCTTGGGGGGAGGGGCGGAGTCCTAAATGGGACGGTCTATTGACAGTAAGAAATTTGGCGCAGCAAGGCTATTGTGTTCAGGTAGCCAGCCATGGGTCTTTTGGAAAATAGCGACTTATGAGGGAAAAAAAGCAATTTGGAAGGGGGAGCAGAAGGGACGTCACAAAGAGAAATACCCAAGTCGAAAATTTACATTCAAAAGAAACAAAGGAATAGTTTTGAAAGATAACGGCAAAGAGACAAGACTAAATTGTTCTTGGAGTATGTCTCGAATCGTCTCTAAAATGAAATAATGGTATAGTTTCTAGTACAATATTTAAGTTTTAGTATAGAAAGAGTAAATTAATAACAATTAATTTACTCTTAATACTAACAGTGGAAAATCGGTTTGAAAAAAAAAACACGTAGAAAGTTTTAAACAGACATTTAAAAACGAAGACGCATAATGAAATAAATTGTAAGATTCTTATACCATAAGTCACTCTGATATTTCTATGTCAAAGCTTCAGAATGTAAGACCGTTTTAATTACCAACAACAATGCTTACCAGTTAGGAAACATCGGAAGCAGAATATGGATATATCATTAGCATCGATATCCCGACGCTATGAAAATGTCGATAAACGATACTATATCCAATCTACCTTTTAAATGATTATATAAGAATCAAGAAAACAAATGGCGGTATCTTCTTATCTAAGACAGACAAATTTTTTGTTTTGCAATACGAATAAACAAATTGTTAGCTTTAATCAAACAGTATAAGCAAAAATTGTCGGTGGCGAACATTCTATTCGCTGACAAGACAATGAATGAGACACTACCAACGACAGAGAATAGAAAGTGGATCGGGATAGGTATTTGTGATTATTATTCGATAAAAGCATATTGTATCGATTATATAACCGCTATCGGAAAGGACCATTTCGATGTGAGCCCCCTCGGGGTAGGGGAGAACACTAGAACCCTCAGCTGCTCCACGCTTCCCTTCGGCGCCATTCTATATTATTATCTAACAATCTTATCACGAAATATATTTTTACTTAAATCAGTTGTTTTGTTTTTTTGTGTGTATTGCAATTTGCATCTAAGATGTTTGGATAAAACAGAAATTATTACATGCTTCCCGGTTGGTATTGGTTGGCATCACTGGCCAAACTAAACTTCGATTAATCGATAAATTCATCAATAAACACAGACAGCAATAACATATCATTTATACATTATCATAAAAATTAATTCGTTTTCAGAATAGTTTTGATACTCGTTATTAAATTATAACTAAAATATATAATTAAAAACATAAGTACTACAAATCTGGAAAAATAGCAATACTTGCTAAAGAAAATAACTACTGGTTCTTATTAAACAAAGATGTTGTGAATAGTATATTATTGTATATAATACGGAACATACAAACACATTTATAACGAGGGCTGACCAATATAAATCGAATAATGTTTTAGTCATCAATGATTTTTCTAATAAGTTTTTTTTTTTTAAATTAGCACATATTCGTCCAGTAATTTTTGGCACTGCTAGTCACAAAATGGCGGTATTTATCTCGGTTTGGTAAAAATTAGAATTTAATGTATTTAGAAATAAAAGAACAAGAATCAATTATTTTCTGCTCTCATTATTTAACCAGAGCATCTTCTGATTGTTAATAAATGTAACTAACAGGTGAGGATAGAAAAAACAAAATGATTTTCATGAAAATGTGAAAAGTTTTAAATCCTGCACTCTAGCGACTGTAATTGTAATTAAATATTTTCTTTTATTAATTTTTAAATGCTTTCTTTTGTTTTCTCTTCAATAAATTATCAAGTAACAGCTGCTAAATTTCAAGCAAGTAATTTACGACAATTGCAATCACTTCTTGTGAAGTATTTTACATTTATAAACACTTGTCAGTTAAACGCAATAAAATCCATAATTTGACAAAATTATAATTAACGTAATCACAGATAACTAATTGTTGTGATTCCCAAAAGCGAATCATTCGCAGATGATAATAAGAGATAATCCTCAACTTACTGCTGATGTAATTAATAAGACTTTATAACTAAGGAATAAATCGAGAAAAAAAAATTCCCGACATGATTTATAATGAAAAGAGCGCGGTGAGAATTTTTCATACAAGCTGAAAAATTGTTTATGTTAATTCGTGAAGATAATTGTATAGATATCGACTTATTTGATATGTTTAAAAGAAAGCTATTTCAATTTAAACGAGGAATGTTAGCTTTGTTGAAGACGTATCAACAATTCCGCAGGTTGAGGTGGAAGTCAATGACTGTAGTGATAACATTATCTATTAAATCTAGTGATATCGCTGTCTCTGAATCCCCGCGGAAATCTTACGCGTTTAATATCATAAAATAATAGCAAATAAAACAGTTTTTCAACGAAATCTTAGATAATTTCTAGGAATACAATTCCATGTATTTCTTCAATTTTAAATTTTATACACATGTTGCAAAATGTTCATGATATTTTTAGTTAAGATAGTTCTTAACTATGTTTCAAACAATACATTTTTAGAAATTTCTTAAGAGGATTATAACATTTCTGCATATTCCTTAATTGGGGGCTGTCAGGCCCTAGTACTCAGAAGTGCAAAATTTCCTAATTGCCAGATCATAAATCTGCCAGGTATGTACCTTTTAAGAAGGGTATGACCTGCCCTAAGTACCATCCCCAGAACCGACATCTGTACTATGTACAGATGGAAGAAAGGTTCGTTGGGGTACGGCCCTAAAAGGTAATTAGGGTCGTCCAGGTATCCAAGGGTTTTTTTACCTGGATCAGGTAGCCAGCGACCTCTCTAGGAAACCTTTTGTAACAATACACGGCCCTTAAAATCTTTCCTTAAATTTTACAATAGGCAATATATATTTAAGTAAAATGGCATTTTCTTTTGCAATTCCTAAAATTTTTTATAAATAATATCTGCAATGAAGTTTAATAATTTAACATTTATAAACAAGTAAAAATAAGTAAATATTTTACATAGTAAGATGTTAAGTTATACTTATAGAATATTGAAAATCAGTAAAAACGTTTAGCAGAACAAGAAATATTAAAAAAAATATTTTTCAAAGCAAGTAGTAATTTTTAAAACAACAATATACGTAAAAGACGCCAGCATTACGAATTTGTGATTAAATTATTTTAATTTGAGGATAAATAAAAATATTGGATGCTTTTAAGATGGCTTAACCTTAAAAACAACTCTCATTCAATTTGAAAAATATAGTAGTTGATTAAAAAACAAAAATTAACATCTAAAGTTCTAAATTAAAAATATTTTATGTTGAATGATATGGTATCACTTATTATCAACGGTATCAATTATCAATTCCCTCCATGCTAGTATCATTATCAACATTGACAGCACTAGTGGTTTAATCAAAGCAATAGTTTACAATGAACACTTTTATTTGTTGAAAATCATTTTGGAATAGTTCAAATATAATTGAGATAATTTTAGTCTATTGGTTAAAAATATTTAAAATATTAAAATCAAATGTGTTAAATGAATTAGAATGTATTAAACAAATTTTGAATTTTAAAAATATATGTTATAAGTTTAAATGCCCATTATTAAAAGTTTAAGAATAAAGAGAAGCCATGTTCTAAACATTTATGAAATGAAGAAGCCATTTTCAACAAGCCATTGCTGAGAACCATTTTAGTCTGAAAACTCAACTAACAGTCTCAGAATAAATGAATAATATTACTTAAGTTGTAATAATAAATAAACAAAAAGTGTTTGTAGAGAAAAACATTTAAAAAACAGCTCCCTATGTGTTAAGCATTATCAGAAAGATAACAAATGTCTGAAGCATGGGTCCCCTTTGGCTTGATAGCAGATGATACAACAGGGCAAAATATTAAACATTCTACTAATACAAAAAAATAACAAGCCATGGCATTAACAATGTCTAATGAATCTCATTTTTTGTTTTAACTTAATTCAAAACTACAAGTAAATACCAAATATTTTCTAGGAATGAAAATAAATTAAATGGAAAGTGGAACAAATATACACAACCATATTTCTCAGAGAAAAACTAACAATAGATCAGGTTAATAAAGGAACCATGTCTACATAAACTTTGGACAATTATCCCTTAAGAATAAATAATAATATTAATAATTTGAAGTAACTTTAGTTTATCCTATATATTGTATACAAGTCACAAACAAACGCCATAACTTCAGTAACTTATGGACGTTAAAAATATTTTTATTCCTAGAAATTTGATTAAATTAAAATATGCAACTTAATTATGTTAATATTTATTGTATTAAGTAAAATAAAATATAAACGATGCCTTAAAATAATAATAGAAATTTTCCTGAAAAAAAAAAATATATCGAACTTAAAAATAAAATAAACAAGAACATTCTAGTTTAAACAGAAAAAAAAGTCGTAAATAAATTCCAAATGATTTGATAAAAAACAGATGAGACGCTTTATATCTATAGCGTTATCAGGGTTATCTAGACAAAGGCTAAACAATGAATCGGAATTTGTTGAGTGTAAACTACAGAAATAAACAAACTGATTGAAATACACTAAACTCAATTTTGGAATCGCCTTAAGTATAAAACTACCATTGAAATATAAATAAACTTCATTTTACATAATTAAATATAAAATTTTCTGGAATCGAAATCAGTTCCGAAGTTGGTCCAGTTTGACGATACAGGCTAAGGTCACAAAAGAAGCATGGATGTAAAATAGGCACATGTGCCTACACATATTTCTCAATGACAAAACTCACATCACTTATTATAAATTCATAAGAAACAACTAAAACAATAAATAATACGCGATAGTGTTAAGTAACACTTGATACAAATGGAGCCTAAGCTTCACAACAAAGCAGGTAAACTCTTATCAATCCATCTTATCTGGTCATCTTATAAATAGGCCAAGGGATAGATAAATCAGAATGAACCTAATAAATTATTATATAAACAATATAGTTACTTACATTGATTGGTATGCAAGATGATATTTGAGTGTATACATCTGTTCGAAGTCCATCAGCAGTGAAAATAGGTACTTTCGGCTCGTCCCGTGATAAACAAAGGCGACATAGTTGATAAAACTTTGCAGGTACGTTCGACATCTTAAAATAATTGCTTTAGAAAAGTCTTAAGTACGAATAAAAGTGTAACTAAAATAATGCTGGAGCGACTACTACATCGAGCACCTCTAGGCTGACTTAAAATGAAATGACTGATTTGATAAGTAACCGATTCTGTCACAGTCCATCCTCTGAAAACGGTTCCCCCACTCCTGCATTCCGCTCCTCCTTTCCCCCCCTCCCTCCGGGGGGAGGTCAAGCTCCGCCTGCCTTCTACATCTGGGACAAATATTTTATGTATATTTTTATTTTTAGTAAAATACTTATACCAAATTGAGCATTTAAAAAATAAATATTAAATTTTAATTTTACTTTACTAAATATACAAGATTAATCGCAGTTTTCTCTCTTCTTTACAATTCCCTCTTTGAAATGGCTCTAATCACAAATGGATTTTTATTTATTTCCACAAAATCTATGAATCCGGTTCAGATAATCAATTATTTTTTTCTTATAAAATCATAAAAAATTCATATGGATTTCGCATAAAAACTGAGTTGAATTCTCTTTGTTTATTTAATTTGTGAATTTAAAAATATATCACAAAAATTAAGTTCGAAAAACTAGACAATAAATTCACTCTATCAAGTAATTTCGATATAGTTATTGTTTTGTGAAAAAATAAACAGAACTCCACACATAATTCAATTTGTTTATTATAACTTGAATGTTTTGCTTTGAAGAAGCTTTCATTGACAAAATTATATTAACCAGCATTTTTTTATCTTATTGAAGTTGGTCGACTATTCTACATATATATGTGATAAATACTCAGGACGCAGTCATTTTAATATTTTTTATTTTTGCTGACATTTCAGTCCAAACAGGTGGGTCTTCATCATGGCAGTTACCAGCCCTGAAGGTGTTCTAGTGCTGGCGCCTTGGTGGGTAAGGCACCAAGCAAGGTGCCAATATTTATTTCCTACCATTACAGAGCTATCACCTATTTTGTTTACTTTGTTAAAATTGTATTAATAACTGTTTTTACTACTCAATAAATTATTACTTCTAAGAAAACAAGTTTTAATTTACTTACAAAAAAATCATAGTATATTTGAGTTGAGAAAACCTACCCAAAATGAAAATAAATTATAAAATGAATTTTAGTTTTTAATTGACTGTAAATTAGTATAATTTTTAATAAACACGTTTCTTCATTGTCAGTTTCAAATTATATACAATCTGATCTAATATTACAATTCTTTCAATATTTTATTTATTTATAATTCAACATCATTTTGTGATGAGATCTCCAAGCTAAAGATTTAGATATCTTGTATTTTCTAATTAGAATGACACCTTAAAATTAAAAATCAGGATTCCTTTGTGTGAGCAAAATGCACCGATAATGTATAGCTGTAACAATATTACAAATGTATGTGTGGTTGATCATTGAGGAGGTATGACTTAAAAATATAAACAAGATTCCCCCAAACTTTATTAATACTCTATATGTTGAAAATTTACTAGTCACCGAGGAGATGTTTGTGGAACTAACATGTATTTGTAAAATATGTCCTTTTACTTTCAGTTACGTATATATGTAATATATAGTAAGGGTAAGTATTGCAATCGTGAAAATTTTCGGATCTCATTTTTCAACGGAAATACATGTTTTGAGGTCCCCTGAGTCCAAATAACCAAGTGTCGCAAAATGCTCTGTGTGTGTGTCCGTGTGTGTGTGTGTGTGTGTGTGTGTGTTAACAGTCTAGCTTATAAACGAAAAGTAGTACGAAACTGATATTAAGTATTTAAGGTTTGTACATGGGCCGGATGTGACAGTAACTTTTTCGTTAAAATCGGCTAACCAGAAGTGCCACTTTATATGAACGCTGAAACACATTTTTACAATTTTCTCAAAAACGGCTCTAACGATTTTGATCAAACTCAGTGTATCATTGTGTAATTGAGTGGTCTTTAATATCATTTAAGTCTTATCCTTGTTGATGACATATTACAGGGCTTAAATGCCCAATGTTCATATATGTCTTCCTCTAAAGTACCTTTAATATGGTTTATTTTAAAAAGTTAACCATTTCACATTATTCAGAGTTACGAAAAAATGCTACATACAACTTTTGAAAGAATTTGATAAGTTAATAAAGGAGAAAAATAAAAATAAAAATGCAGAAAAATCTGCGTTCCTACAGACTGTAGCGCCTAAACGAATGTAACGATTTCAATGAAACTTCACTAAAGTCATTTTCTCGATACCCTTTAAATTTATCTATATAACATACTTCAACGAAAAGAAGCTGGGAAAAAAGTTACGAGGGATGTTAAAATTAAATTCCGAATAACTCAAAAAGTATACACTTTTTTGGGGATATTGTATTTGGTTTTTTAAAAGTTTATAGAATTTCCTAAAAAAAAAAAAAAATCGTTAAAATCGGACAATTGGGAGGAAAGATATGGTTTCTAGTTTTTCTCCTGAAGAGGTGAAAATTTGGATAAATTTAAAATATACATTTTTAATTGTTGAGACTAAAAAACATTTTTTGTACAGAAATTTAATAATGTACCTTTCCTAAGAACATCTGTCATAAGAAATAAGTACCTAAATTTATACCTTTATTCTCAATTCTATACTTCAACACTGCAATCACCACCTACGGAATCAACTTCAACTTACTCACTGTCTGCATAGATAACTTTTTCAACTAAAAACATCACTAAAATGACATCACTCATAAATGTTGAAATTGGAGTTAGTCATTCTGTGGTTTATAAAAGCAAAGAAAGTTGTGTGGTTTATAAAAGCAGATGGAGTAACTAAATTTTTATTGCCTACCGTCGATATAGTAAATAGGCTTTTTACAATTTTAATGGTGTTAATGATTTGTTATCTGTAAGCTTTAAGCTTTAGTTCCGTTTAAAATGCACTTCAAAAAATTTTATAAATAATTTTTATTCAAAGTAGAGCGGTAAGTGAAAGTTGTGTGTTGCGCGCACCAGATTTTTTTATTTTAATCTATTAAAAATGAGAAAAAAAAACTTTATCTTCACCACAGGCGTTTTTCTGCCCCAATTATTGGGGAAGAATCAGAGATCATACTGTATATATAATTTACCTATATTGATGCAGGAAAACTTTAGATATTGTCACTATATTTTTATGATGAAAGGGAAGTATAAATAAATAAATAAACTTTTTTTATAAGTATTTGTATTTTAACAAAAACATATTTGTTTTTAAATTTTGTTAAAATAATAAGGTTTTACTTCATAAAATCTGTAATTATTTTGTTTTATCAATGAACTCATTCGATCTTTTTTACATAATAATTTATCTTACTCAAACATTGCTTCTAAAAATTGTGGAATATTTAGACTTCTGTAATTTAAAACTCATATAAAAAGAAACAAGAAATAAATACAAAAACATATATAAAATATACTCTAAAATATATTTCACAGATTTATCTCATATGATCATTGTTTTTAATAGCAGTAGAATATTTTTCTTTCTATAATTTTAAATTTAATACTTGTGCCGGCCCACACCCATCAGACACTTGTCAGAGACCTCGAGACCTGCCTGCGAAATGTGCCCTTTGTGGTGAAGAACATCCAGCAAACTACAAAGGATGCAAAGTTTATAAACATTTTTATAAGCAGAGAACTCAGAACATAGCCTCGAAAAGCGTAAAACTAAACCAAGAAAGTTTTACCCATCTACCTGAAATTGATAATCCATCAGATTTTCCAGAATTGCCAAAAACGACTACTCAAAATACACAGCTAGCGTCTACTTCAAAAGAAATTGAACAACCTCAGCAGGACATCAACCTCAGCAGAAAAACACCAATCACTACGAAGAAGCAGCAGCCTCAAATTCAGGCGCCTCAAATCTCCCAATGCAAACCTCAACCTCACAATCCCCAATCTCATCCTCCACGTCAGCAAATTCTCCCTCATCATATACCCTTACGAGTCAAATTACCGCCGCAGCATCCTCAACCGTCCCATCCTAACGCCCAGAAAAAAAGTGCAGCACAAGTACCTTCCAATCTAGACCCACCTCGTGCACAACGACAGATCCCGCCCTCAGCTAATATTCCTAATCCACCACAAGCACCTATCCTGAATCCAATTCACAATCAACATCCATATGATATAACCTCCATTCTTTCATCCTTCCTATTGGACCTCCAAAATACCATAAAACCACTTATCACTCTTCTCACCAGAATCCTGACCAAAATTCCATTCAATTTCCCACGATGAGCACAAAGCCCCTAACTATCCTTTTATGGAATGCTAACGGACTAAATAACCACCGTGACGAACTTGACTTATTTCTTCATAATAATAACATTGACATTGCTTTACTGACTGAAACTCACTTCACTAAACGAATACATTTCTACATACGTGACTACTTCACTTATAGAACTGATCACCCAGATAACACCTCCCATGCCGGTTCTTGCATCCTTATACATAAATCATTACCCCATTCCCTTATTCCTTCCACTCCAACTGATGCCATTCAATCAACTTCTGTAGTCCTTTTAATTCGCCCTTTCCATCTCACATTCTCAGCTGTATACTGTCCTCCTGGTAATTCCCTCTCCTATAACCTCCTTGATACCTTATTCCAATCCCTCGGATCGCGCTTCATTGCTGGAGGAGACTACAATGCTAAACACCAACGATGGGGTTGTCGAACATCCAACCCCCGCGGTAACATCCTATCACGTATCTCATCTTCCAACAGTTATTCAATCCTCTCGCCCATGTGTCCTACTTATTGGCCAACATCCCTCAAAAAACGTCCCGATATCCTGCATATATATTTATCACCTCCCCGATTTCCTTCTCACAAACCTTAATCAAATCACTCGATGACCTTTCTTCAGACCATAGTCCAATTCTGCTTTCACTACATTCGAGCTATGCTCCTAAACCATCAACTCCTAAATTGATTACAGGAAGAGTAAACTGGGACGAATTTCGTGATGATTTGGAAAACAAACTAGACTTAAAAATTCTGCTAAAGACAAAAGACGACATTAATGGTGCCATTGAAAAACTGACAGTGTCAATAACAGACAGTATAAATAATAATACTTTTATCAATAAGTTTAACAATTCACAAAAGACTGACTTGCCACAGCATATTCGTATCTTATTGAAGGAAAAACGCAGAGCAAGATCGAAGTGGCATATAATCAGATACCCAACAGATAAAACTCATTATACCCAACTGACTAACAAACTAAAATCTGAAATTAAAAAATACAAAATTCAAAATTTACTAAATTTTACTGAAAAACTTACACCTACCAACAAATCACTATGGACGACCACTAAAAGGCTCTTGAAATTTAAAGACTGTAATCATCCACTTCTTACTGAAGCTCAAACCTGGTCCAAATCCGATGAAGAAAAATCACAAATCTTTGCTCGTCACCTCTTTAAAACCTTTAATCCACATCCCGATATTCTTAACCCAAATCACCTTGAATGTATTGAAGCAGAACTGGATATCCCACTCCAAATGTCTCTTCCACCTAAAGCCTTTCATCCTTCAGAAATATCCGACATCATTCAAAGGTTTCCTTCCCGAAAAGCTCCTGGACACGACCTAATTACATCCCAGATCCGAAAACTGCTTCCTCTGAAAGCCATTCTATTCCTTACTTATATATATAATGCTGTACTGCGATCAACATACTTTCCTGACCCTTGGAAATTATCTTATTATCAAAATGATACATAAACCCAAAAACCCACCAGAAAACCCATCCTCCTATCACCCTATCTCCCTTTTACCCATCCTAGGCAAAATCCTGGAAAAGCTCATCCTAAAACGCCTGTACCCCATCCTAGATTCTAATCACATTATCCCAGATCATCAATTTGGATTCCGCAGATCCCATTCCACTATCCAGCAATGCCATCGTGTGGTGGATGTTGTCTCCTCTGCATTGGAGCGCGGAATGTACTGCACGGGAGTCTTTCTCGATGTAGAACAGGCTTTTGATCGAGTCTGGCACCCAGGACTGCTTTACAAACTCCGTAAATTCCTACACCCTACATACTTCCTCATTATCCGTTCCTATCTTACTGATAGAACCTTCAAAGTAAATCATAATAATGCCTATTCATCCCTTTTTTCCCAGTCCGCTGGTGTTCCTCAAGGTAGTATCCTAGGTCCTATCCTTTACACAGTTTATACAGCTGATATCCCAACCCATCCTAACACAGTCATTACCACGTATGCCGATGATACATGTGTCCTATCAGTTAATAACGACCCAACAATTGCATCCCAAACCCTTCAATCACACATCACAAACCTTGAAGAATGGTGTCAAAACTGGAGAATAAAAATAAATTCCAATAAATCCCATCAAATCACCTTTACCCTTCGTCGTAAACCTATGTCCTCTTGTCCTACAGTATCCTTTAATAATACCCCACTTATCCCTGTTGAACAAATTCGATACCTTGGACTCCACTTAGACAAACGTCTAACTTGGAATCCTCATACCAGACTGAAACGACAAGAAACAGCTCGACGTTTCCGACTACTCCAGCACTTACTAGACAAACGCTCTAACCTCCCAGTCAATTACAAAAGACTCATATACATGACTACAATAAGACCTATTTGGACTTACGGAGTTGAGCTCTGGGGCTCCACTAAGCCATCGAATTCCTCTCGTATTCAATCCTTACAATCCAAAATCCTTCGTAAAATCCTCACTGCTCCTTACTTTGTCACAAACAAAATCATCCATAACGACCTTAATGTTCCTTATGTTTCTGACCTGGCCCAATCCAGATACCTATCCTTCCATAACAAACTTCAGAACCATCCAAACCCTCTCATTTCTAACCTTGCTTCCTCTTCGATCCCTGACAACCCTCAGAGGCATCTGAAAAGAAGATGGCCTCGAGATCTCCTTTTGTAAATACATTTTTAGAGTGCTACCAATGGGTAGTTTCTCAACATGTTATTTCATGCTATTTTATTCCTTTGTTCACATTTACTGAATGTATTTTTACTTGTAATACAGTTGTAAATATTATCAATAAAAAAAAAAAATTTAATACTTAAAATATACATATAAATAAATAAGAAACATTTAAATAAAAAAATGAACGGTTATATCTTTTTTGTTTATTTTGGATTTCGAATAAAGTGCCACTTCCATTCCGCTAATTTTATAATTATATAAGTTATAGCATTTTGAAATAATAATCTAATGTTTTCTTTCTCAGTTTTAAGTGATTTTAAAACCATGGGATGCTTACATAAATGTGGGAGGCAGGAGATGAAGGCATTCGACAGGATACCTTGGTATGAGTTATGAGCTTCACTTCGGAATAATCAGAAGTGTCCAAGGCTCTTCTTATACAGAGAATCAAATCACTCCATAAGACCTGTAGAAACTATTTAAAAATGTACCTAGAAACTATGTAAGGTAGGAATAGAGCAGATTCCTACCTTCAAGTACTTGTGTGTGACGATCAGTGAAAGCAGGAAATTCAGAGATGAAATTAATATGAGAATTGCCACTTTAGGAAGGATGTTCTCTGCTATTAACAGAAAGTTTTTAAGTAAGAGAAAAGTGGCAAAAAAAATTAGCTGTCTACCACTCGAGGTTCGTCCCTATCCTCACCTATGGAAGCGAATCCTGAACCTGCAATGGAAGCAATGTGATCACAGTCACCTCCAAAGCATGGAAATGAAATGAAATGAAAATATATTTTATTATTCTGGGACTGTTGTCCCTTTAGAACAAATTATAAGTGCTAAATTCATGTGTAAGTGGTCAAATAGAGTAGATGTTGAAAATATGGTTATTTAAAAGTAAAAATACAGACGGAAATAGATAAAAGACATAAAAAGCGTAAATATACATACATAATAATCGTGCATAAAGCGTATATAATGCAAATGGAGAAAACTAAAATAACAGAAATATTTTCTGGGGGTACTAAGATAGCTCTTTTAGGTATATATCATGATCAGGTGGATTTAGAAAGGACTAGGTGTTTAAAGAGGAGGGGTTTGAAAGAGGAAATTGATTGCGTGTGTTGAATATTAGCAGAGATGGAATTCCAAAGTGAGGCGGTTTGAATTGCAAATGGTTTTTCATACGCAGCAGTTTGGTGAGGAGGTGGATAGAGGTCGGAAGTGCGAGATCTAGTAGGACAGGATTGGATGGAGTATTTCAATTGTAAGCTATGGAAAATATAGGAGGGTCGATGAGTTTTAATGTCTGGTACAGAAAGGTAGCTAGGCAGTACTGACGGCGATAGGATGGATAGAGCCACCTCAACTCGGTGTAATATGCGTATTTCTTGAGACTCCGAAAACAAAACGTAATGCGCAATTCATTAGGCATATAAGTTTGGCCTCGAGATCTCCTGAGAGTCCACCATACACCATACAGCCATAGTCGAAGTGGGGAAAAACAAGAGAGGGTATCTGAAGGTATCTGATGATGAGGTATCTGAAGAAAATAGAGAGCTTCCCTAGCATAGAGAGATCCCGTATGCAACACAACGATAAGGACTATACTCAAAATTGAACCCCTCCCAACCAGATCATAAAGAAAGGGCAGCTTCTATGGTTTGGTCATGTAATGTGGATGGATGACTGCCATTCAGCGAAGAAACCAGTAGCAAAATGATCTAGAGGAAGACCAAGAATTACTTGGGAGGATAACCTCAAAATTATACTTAAAGGAAAAGGAATTGGATGGCCAGAAGCCAGGAGAGTAGCCCTCTACAGAGACGGATAGAACTCTGTACAAAAGTCTCCACTGAAAGATAGAAGAGATCATTGAAGAAGGAATAATCAGAACTCAGGTCATTTTTTGATCATAAAGAATCATTAATTTACTTAACATATTTTTTGAAGCTAAGCGGTATTAATATTTTTAAGACTAACAGAATGTATTGATTGGACAAGTAATATTTATTATTAAGCTTTAATGATTTATGTTGTCACAAAATATCAATGATATGTCAACTTCACAGTTGTAAACAACAATTTAAATAAGGGTAGAAAACTTGAGAAATCTAATCTAGTATTGGACAAATGTTTTAAATGAATATCAAATACATATAGAAATAAACCAATGTATAAAGAACAAAAGAGAATTAATAAATAAGGATTCAATGAAATCTTTAATTTTTTTTTTTTTTTTTACTTAAAACTATAAAATTTGCAAATTATAACTTCCTTGAGGATGACCATTGATATATTTTTGCATTGAAATCATTTGAAATCAAGCAGTTTATCACTCAATGTCAAGTGATTAATAAAAGGAATTGTCTTTTATTTACACTAAATTTACAATGTTCTAACAAAAACAAAATCATGGGTGATAAATATTCAGGACGCAGTCTTTTTTAATTTTTATTTATTTATGCCAACATTTCAACCCAAACATGTGGGTCATCTTCAGGGCTGAAAATTATTTAAAATAAAATCAGAGATATAATAGTATACGACCGATAATGATAAATAATAAACTATAGCGATTGATGGTACATGAATCTTAAGTAATGTTGCAATACACATATTAAAAATGAAATATGTAAATAGTTGTACAAACTAAAAATAAAAAAATAATGTATATAATCCGTTTATACAAATTTGTAATATTTTCTCTTACTAACTGTGGTTTGAGCACTGAGGGTGTTCAAGTATTGACACATTTGGTAGGTAAGTGAAAAGAACAGGAGGGGAGGATTTCCCAGTTGTACTTTTTCACATAGCAAAAGGTAGATAAACATAATCGGAGGGGAAGGGAGATAACATTTATGTTTGTAGAATGTACATAATTTGCTGACTAAATATTTCATATGTGTACAATATTTGTGTTGTAATGAAATGAAAATAAGCAAGAGGTGCCAATCAATATAAATATAACTTAGTTCGATTAAAAGTACACAATGGTTAGACAAATAATTTTTATAATAAAGACAAGATTAAGATTAAGATTCATGTACCATCAATCTTTATAGTTTATTATTTATCATTATCGGCCGTATACTATTATATCTCTGATTGTATTTTAAAAAATTTTCAGCGCTGAAGATGACCCACATGTTTGGGTTGAAACGTTGGCATAAATAAAAAATTTAAAAAGACTGTGTCCTGAAAATTTATCACCCATGAAATGTAGAACAGTCGACTAATTTCCTTAAAAAAAAAAAATCCTATAATTGTGAATTAACTAGATGTCTCTTTAATGGTCTTATTGATTTCAATTAGTTTTTGTTGAATTAAAATTAATTAATAGGTGTTTGACAATAAATATTGTACTTCTCTATTTCTAATACTAATTTATGCATCAGAATCCTGCTATTCAGGCAAAATTTTATACTGTATTTTAAATATACAGGGTATCCCGTAAGTAGAGATAAATATTTAAAGGAGTGATAGCAGACCTCAACAGCTACAAAAACGTTTATATAAACATTAATCTGATTTTCAGCAGAAAAGTAGGAAATTTAATTTTTTTTTTTTTTTTAAGTAAGGCATGTTTTTTTTATGAATAGGAAGCTATAACTAAAGAAATATTTCATTCAAGAAATATACAATTGGTTCAGAGTAAACTAGACAAAATTTACTTTCATTGCAAGTAGAGTTTATCATTGTTAAAACCATTCATAATCTAAAGTAGTAATAAAACTGCCATTTTCTGTTACCTCCAACAACTTTATTTATTAGAAAAAGTTTTTTCTAAAATTCTCCACTTTCCAACGATATATTATACGTATACCTCATGACTATTATTTCCAGAGATTCATTTTCGACCTGGATAAGCATTTTTATTTTTTTATCCTTTATTCAATTATCAACTTCTTTCAAAAGTTTTATTTAGCCTTTTTTTACAACTCCTAATAATGGTAGATATATAATTATTTAAAATAATCCAAATTAAAGGTACTTTAGAGGAAGACATATTGAATATTTGGCATTTATGTGCTGTAAGGCACCATTAGTGTGGATAAGACCTATGCGATATTAAAAACAACTTAATAATACATTGATATATCGAGTTTGATCGAAATTATTGGAGCCGTTTTCGGGAATAATAAAAAGGTGTTTCATCGATGATATAAAGTGCCACTTCCGGTTAGCCGATTTTGATGAAAAAGTTGCTGTAACATCTCAGTGTATATACAAACCTTAAATATGCAATTTCACATTCATACAACTTTTCGTTTTTGAGCTAGACCTGTCACATACAGACACACAGACCATTTTGCGGGACTTGGTTATTTGCACTCAGGAGACCTAAAAACATGTATTTCTGTTGAAAACTCAGATTCAAAAATATTCACTATCACAATACTGTCCCTTACTATACATTTAATTAACAGGCAAATGAAGTAAAAAAAAAAGGAAAATAAACGAAAGATTTTTATTTTTCTACATTTTATAATTTATCACATTTAGAAATAAAATAAAATAACATAACATCAACAAATTTTCAAGAAATAAATGTAACTACAAATTGTAATTGTTTTATTCAAATATTTTTGAATAAGTCTCCACAATCGGTTTCTGGAGATGATTTTATAAAGAGTAGTCCTAAAATGTAAATTTAAATAATAAAATAAATATTGCAATAAAGGAAAACATATTTTTTTTTTGTGGTGAGGGAGAGGATGGTATTTATAAAATATGACAATTTCAACAAAAAACATAATCAAATGAACTTCTTTATCATAGATATACATTTCTAAAAACAAATCTTCACTAGAGGCGAATACCAAATTAAATATTTAAAATTGAAATTAAAATAACTGCTTACGAGTATTCAGTCTTAAGTATGTACAACTGTCTTGGCAGTAAAAATATCAATGATAAAACAGATAACTGAGGAACATTTAAACATTGTTAATTTAATTTGATAAAAATTTATTTTTATCAGAAACAAGAGCAAATATTATATTTGGTTTAAATTAAATATACTAAATTCAAAAGTTTGAATAAATAATAACCTCTAGAAAATGACAGATACAACAATACAAATCAGTTTTATAAACAACAAAAATGTAAGCTTTGGAATGCAGTGTTACGATAAAGTGAAACAAAATTTTATGTACCACTCCTGTACCATACTTACATTATATCTTTTTCCAATATAACAATTATCCCTTATGTACAATAATATCACATTATTTTCTGTAATAAACATACTTTTATTATGTTATGATAATATAACACTCGATTATTACTATCAATTCGCAGTCGAACCAATGATCTTGAGCATGATATAACTACAACCACTATGTACCTCAACGATTACAACTTTATTATATTAAGTAAATTGATCGATTATATATTTTCACTACAATTAAACATAATGTAACTTTTTTTCATAATTTTTAGTATTTTTTTTATATTATCAGAGAACATAACATAGGGGATTCTTAAATTTATGTAGTCTGCGGAACACATCTTAAACATTTTTTTAGGGACCCCATCCCAACGATACATTTTACATTACTATGTTAATAAAAAGTTAAGTAACAACAAATGAATAAAAAAATCTTGATCATGTAGGATTTATATTAAAAATGTTATTTGAATAAAAGTAAAAAGCACTGAAATGTTAAGTTGATGTCAACGTCGTTTCGAGGACAAGGTAATTAGTGGCTACTCCTATGGTTCCACAGACCACAGTTTAAGAACCTCTGACAAGACACATTCATAATTTCAACTCAATACAGAAATTTTATAATTTTAAAAAAGGGTATCGCTATATTCAATAATGAAATACAAATAAATACGTCTTATTGTATAATCATTATTTATATACAATTAATATATTTTACATTCGTTAAGTCATTCCTGATTTAACGATTACAGAGGTCAAGACAGTAGATGCTGTTCAAAATCAATTGATGACAAACAAAATTCCTTCAGCTGTGTAAGATAAGTTCTGACATTAGTTCAGACAGGAACTCTTCAATTAGGATACATAAAGAGCTTTACAGAATATAAGATCGAAGAAAGCATATTTTACCTGTAACAAGACAATTTAGTTAGATTTGACCACTTAATCAACAGAAAATTAATCTCCACATATATTACTACACTACGGCTCGAAATCGGTTTTGTAACAAACATAAGCTCTTGTCATGCTTAAATGCAATGAATAGGACTTAAGTATTGGCATAATGTTGGATTTAGAATTTCAATGGGGATTAGCGAATCATATAAATAAAGTAAATATAAATATTTCGCTGGGCATCAATACTGGGACAGTAATAAGTCAGTGAATCGAGGAAGGACGTGTGATTTGACTATTTTAATCCAGGCCCAAAATTGTACAATTTTAGAAATAATGCAAGGCATAAGGTTTGCAGCCATACAACCTTAAGTTAACTGTAGAGCTGATATTGGATACATGTCTCATGTGACTTGAAGTCTCTATGATCAAGAAAGGAGGAGTTTACATTATTTATCTTAAGAGTCTTTTAGTCTGTACGCCATATCTTCGTTAATGCTTCATCATATCCAAAGATTGAGCCATCATTTTGAAGATTTCATTCTCTTTCAGGTGGGAAATATAATCCCCCGAAAATTCAGACAAAAAGTTATGAAGGAAAAGAAACTTCATTTTCCAATAACTCATAAAAGTAGACATTTTATTATGAAAAGAAGCTGGTCATGGGTGCAAACAAATTAAATACTATTGTAACATATCTCTCTATATTTGACAAATAATAATAATATAATCTCGGAAGGTCACTTCTTAACATTGCGATACTTCCTAACAAAATTATAAGAGAATTAATATATTTATTTATCTTGGGTGTGGGTTACTGACAATCAGATCAACTCAGACAAACTATTATTATTTACACTATTTATATTAAAATTAAACATTGATTTTAAAATAAAGTCAAATATGAATCGACAAGCTAACCTTTTTTCTACATACAATGTTTCTTCCTTTGTGGCACTGAACTCATTTGTCTTCACACATTTTCTTATCTTCTGCCAAACACATATCCCAAAATGGTAACACTATTCTTCCATTCAACTGAAGTTCTCTGGGAAATCCTCTCTCTTGCAATTCCAAACAACTATTCTCCCTGCCAAACAAGATCTTCTAAGATGGTAAAACTATTGAATTAGGTTGTATACCATAATTTTTTGTATAATATGGTACAGAAGATGATTTGGTATTTGAAATGAAATTAGTGGACTGTATTGAAATGAACTATAATTATATTAAACATTTTATAGAGATGGGGGTTTGGTGTATAAGGGTTTACAATATTTTACTTGCTTTGGCTGGATGCTGACTGAGGTACGGTGGTCGGCCGGCTACAATACTTCTCACCTCCATGGGTCCGGTAAGTCTCAGGGTGTTCTACTCCATGCCTCTTCCCATGGTAGAACAGAGCATGAATTCCTAAGTCTTGAAGAGGGGAGAGAAGTCATCTTCTTCTCGTTTTAGTCGCCCATTTTTTTTCCTTACCACTAATAGTTTTAGTGCAGACTGTGGCACCGTCGCTGCAGTGTTACCTACTTGGCTGGTCTATTACATGTACCCCATGAAGAGGGGGAGGGGGAGTAACATCAATTTAGGGTGATCAACCCTAAACAACTATTACTGGCTTTTACCCACTGGAGCCAGGATAGGATATCTTCTCTTAACCTCTCTTCACTGGTGGGTGGGGTGGCCGAATGGGCTAACACATGCGCACTGCACCGCCGTTGCCCGGCAACCTGATACATAACACTTTGATAAAAAAAATAGTCACAACCGGCCCGGGAAAACCCCCGTATAGCCTTAGAGGCGAGGACGAAGGGGAGGGAAAAAAAAAAAAAACCTCTCTTCACTACAGCCACACAACTGCTTGCCAAAAGCAAAAGCTTTGCCCCTCTTCTCTTTGGATTTTTCTTCTTGGGAAAATACAGAGAAGCCATTTTCTTTTCCCTAGACTAGTAGAACTAGATTAGCTTGCCTTTTATTTGTTCAACATTAATTTATTAAATCATTTTTACCCACTTCCAATAAAGGTGTATATTACACTATATATTATAATAGTATTTTGTTGGTTACGTCGACATTTCGAACCATTTTATAGATCTTCATCAAGGCTACAAAATATAAATTGGTACAAAGTAAAACAAATACCATTTGTCTGATAAAGAAATTAAAAAACTTACAAGATGACATCAGTGATGTAGTGGGTTATAGTATAGTTACAATATAAATTATTATATATATGGAAAACACAAACAAAAACTATATAGTATATAGTATTTATGAAGAATGAAGAGAAGAATAGTTGGGATGCTCAGTCAAAAAGGAAGGCAAAAAATAAATTACAATATTTATTTTATAATGTTTTACTATTTATTTTATTTTCATTTCTTATATAACTTTATATTTCTTTTTTATGTTTTTACATTTTATTCTAAGATTCCCAATATAATACTTTTGTCACCCCTTTTTGATTATGCCTACTTCATCATTCCACACTATGTAACAGTTTTTATTATTTATCTCTTAGTTCTTAGTCATTATTCTAACAATTTCATTTTACTTTATATCTATCTATTTTATTTTTCTAATAATTTTTTTTTCTCATTTTTTATTATCTTTTTTACCATCATTACTTATGTTTCTCATACCTTGTTATCTGGTTATTTTCTTAGCCCTGATGAAGGCCTGAACTTCAGGTCGAAACGTCGGCATATGTAAAAAATAAATATTATAATTTATTTTTTGCCTTCCTTTTTGACTGAGCACCCCAACTATTCTTCTCTTCATTATCCACGACAGTCAACCAATTACCAATTATATATAGTATTTAATTGGACTACTCCCAGACCAATTCCTTATATTATAATCATGGCCAACTATCTCCATACCATTAAACATTTTATTGTTGATTATACCCATCATTATTTAAAATATTACTAAATTCTCTATAAAAAAAAAAAAATAAATAAATTGGGCTATCATTAGTAAAGATACAGCTTATTGTAATTTGTGAATATATTGATTAAAAGAATAAATTAACTTTTAAATTAACTTTTTTGATTCTATAGACCATTCTTGGCATCTTTGATATTTATTCCGATGGTCCTACCGAACTCTGTCTTATTTTTACTCAATATTATCTGTTGATTGATTGAGTATGCTGTGTGATTTACCAACTCAAGTACAGTTAAGCAACCGTGCAATATTATTGTAGCTCCCTCTTCCTCGATTGATTATAATTACTGAGAAAATATGAATTGATCTCTCCTTCTTATAATACGTAAGAGTGTTTTCTTTTCTTATTTGATGAATGAGCAGTATACCATGTGAATGATACGCCAGTAAAATTACTATTAACCAAATTCTGGTATACAATTGAACCAGAGATGCCATTTTTTCTGCTAATGACACAAAAAAAAGTGGTGAATCCAGAGTACCTATTTTACAAGACATCTAACTTAATTTTTTTAATTTTCGAATTATGAAAATAAAATAAAAAAAATGTATTCTGGGACTACAGTCCCCTAACAATAATAACAGAGTTACAAATTCATGGGTCTTAGTCTGGCTTAGAATAATAAAAAATACAGACTAATTAACTGCTGATTGTTATGGCAATTGTGCAATAGATTAAAATTATACAGTATACATATACAAGTAATTTTACATGTTTGCAGAAGTTTGAATGAGGAATAGGCGGTGGAACAGGAGTTGTTTGAAGGAATTTGTAGAAGAGGATTGATGTATGGAGGTAGGTAAAGAGTTCCAAAAGGAGGTAGCATGAATGTCGAAGGATTTGCTGAGGGAAGTAGTTTTATGAGAAGGGATACATAAATCTATAGGTTGAGACCTGATATTAAGAGAGTGGATAGAAGAACGTAGAGTAAGGATATAGGGAGGGTTTTCTGGTTCTGAGGACTTGGAAAAGTTAAACACCAAGGAGGAATTGTCTTCGGGAAGTAGAATAAAGCCAGTTCAACTTGGCGTACCAGAGTGAAACATGTGAACGCCTGGGGGATCCCGAAAATGTATCTTATGAAACAGTTCATGAGTTTCTTCAGTCTTATTTCTAGCCCTCCATACACCAAACAACCACAGCCTAAATGGTGGAATATAAGGGAGGTTGTAAGTATCTTGAAATGTAAAATTTCAAATTTTGATGTGGTGGTTAACTTATATTTTCTTGGTCGAGTATAAAGGTTGATTATTGAAAATAATAAACTGAAAGGATAAGTTGTATGGTGGTGGTTGTATGTGATTCATAAAGGTCTCAGTAATGATAATTATTTAAAAATAATAAATAAAAAGCAGAAGAATATGAGAACTATGAATTACTGCAAAATGCTAAAATAAAGAAAAATTATTGTCTTCTTGGAGAAAATATGCCTTTAATAAAAACAAAACGAAACGGATAGTCAAAAATTCTTACCAATGTCAGCTAAAAGTGCAACCAAGATTGTACTGCCTAGAAATGGCCCTTACAGCAACCAGCGACTCCTGGATGCTAACAACCCTGGCCAAAGCAAGGTGAACTGTCTTTAAAAAGGCGAGAGAATGGAGTGTATTCTTCCTGTTATTTGGGTACCGTCTCGACTCTCTTAACTTTTTATCAATTCCATCGAGCAATAATTTTCTGGTTTCTCGGATGCATTCATGTACCTCTTGGCTCTTCTCCTAAAAAAATGATTTCATGACATTTTTCATAGAATAAAATAGAAAAATCATCTTCTTTATTCTGGGACTAGGTCCCTTAATAATAACAGTATTGTTCATATAAATTAACAATAAATCATACAATGTAATTAGGAAATAATTCAAAATTTAAAAATCCCTGCAAATTATTACACAATGGTTTATTATTTCCGAACAATTATATATCAAAAGTAACATTACTTTCCTTGTTGTTACATAAATAAAAAAATGATAAATAAAAGGTGATTCCTGATATTGCCCTAAATAATTTTTTATTCCATCATTAGTAAATTATTGATGTAACACTTTTAGGATATTAAAAACCAAAACAAAGGAAATAAGCTTTGCGATAGAACATATGAAAAATAGTTTAGTTAAAAAAAACATATCTTTGCAACAAATTGTCCGATTTCAACTATTTATTAAACTACAAATGGACAACACTAACATGAGGAGTGCTTCCCTTGTGGATTTCCGCTGGGCAACTGGACCATGGGACTAAGCTGTTCGTAAGTCTGGAGGACCTAAGGAGGAGAACTTTGATTTTTACTCCCTGACATAGAGGGAAGAACGAAGAAGAACAATTTTTTTTTAATATTTTAGAAAATTTCATAAACTTTAAAATGACCATACTAAAAGAACTTCGATCAGAAGACTTTAACCAAGTTTCATTGAAATTGGTACATTCATTTAGTTTCGTTTCGTTTGTTTCGATGTCTAGGGGCAAAACATCCAGGTCATCAGCGCCCGATCAACTTAATAACACTATTTTTATACTGTTTGGATGGTTGGTACAGAAAATAAAAAAAATTAAAAAAAAGATAAAAAAATAAATAAAAGGATTGATAGAATAAAATAAATAAATAAAGATAATAACAGACACTTATAGATAATAAGATAAAATAGATAAATAAATAAAATTTTAAAAAAATAGCAGTAAAATCAATAAATGAATAGAAATTAATAAATAAATGAACTTTAAAAAAATAAAGAATAAGTAAATAAAATAATAATAATAAATTTGCATTCGTTTAGGTACTACAGTCTGCAGCAACACAGGTTTTTCAGCCAACATCTTGAAAGGAAAGAGTGGATACTAATGCTGAGATAGAAGGATCATCCTCAGGGGGACCTCTGACATTGATTCCAAAATTGAAAAAAATTGGTCCAGTAGTATTGGAGAAAATACGCAGATAAATTTTTTTTTTTTTTTAATCAGATTTTTGAGTTCTATATTTCCTGAAACGTAAAAGCTCAAATTTTGAAGGGAGTAAGTTTTTGAATATTTTGGAAGGTTACAATGGTTGATTATTAAAAACCAAAAATATATTAAGTAACTATTATTATTGTAACACAATACAAAGATGAGACTTTAAATACAACAAATAAGATTATCTAAAATAAAATATAAATATACTGACTGGATATTGACCCCATTTCGCACAAAGTGCCAACATGATCTCAGGACGCTCCTCAATACCTAGGTTTGCGAGTAGAAAATGTGAGATAGTGCCGAAGCTCCACATCAGATCGCTAGGTAACAGCCTACTCTCAGACTTTCTGTATTAAACAAAACACAAAATAGTATTCATTAAATATCTCTTTAATGCAGAGTATCTTAGAAAAAAAAGTATGGTCAGACATTTATTACAAACGGCCATATATATTTTACAAATGCTACCAATAAAATTTTTTAATCATAACATCATAGACAATCATAAGATTAAATTCAATTTTTGTTTTTTTACAGCTGATCTGTTGATAATGAGATGGGATATTATACTAAAGAGGCAGCACTTCATTACTCAAGACATACCACCAACATTACAACAGTACCCCAATAAATATATATGAAAAATTCCCAATAATTCACATCCTTGAAGATTGTTCACATAATAATGAATTATACAGGCATAAATTAAACGAAATAGGAATACTGCAAAAGATTTCAATATACTTAAGGAGTAATAATAGTAAGGCTGATAAAGTAATATCATTTATAACAAAAGTTAATTTTATAAATTTGAATAACAAGCAATTTTATAAAATTGCTATCCTTTCAATACAAATGAAAGCCATTAAATTTAGAGCTAATGTTTTAATTTATAATTATTTTAAAGTAGGATGTACAACGCAAGAGTTGGCTACGATGAGTAGTTTGAACAGTTAGGGATGGTAGTCGCTACTGTAGGCTGTACCAACGAAAATTTTCGAGATTGTGGATGGGTTTAATTATGAACAAATCCATGTTCACATCATATAGTGCTTTGTACATCATCTGTTTAAATGTCCTTCCCTCTTTGTCCTTAAGTCTGTGAATTTCCGATTCCTAGACAAATAGTTTAGTACTTAAGGGGCATTGTGGACATGCTTGTTAATTTTGAGACATGTTTAATTGATAAATATTAACATCTTATCTTTAAAGGTGGTTGTCCAGATTCATCATATATACTGTCAACTGGAGAAGTTCAAAAAGCTTTTGTACATATTTTAAGAGTCAAATGGTGGGTGGAATCTAGCATTTTTATCAATGTTTTATTGCCTATTCTATATATTTGGTCTCAATAATTAATTTTACTCCTTAACTTAATTTTACTATTATGTTTGTCTATTTGCACCCCAGATTGAACGAGCAATGTATATCAGAATAAAATTTATATTAAGGTTAAATAAAAAACGATTGGTATATATCACCCTCCATTACCTGACTGCAGGAAGAAAGAGTAAAGAAGGAAAGAAATGAAGATTGTAGTGCCATGGTAGATCAATGCGATCTCCGTCGATCCTGGCCACATAGAGACACTTAGCATCGGCCAACAGGTGGGATATCTCCAGGAGTGTGAGCGAACTGCGAGAACAAGTTCCACAATACTGGCTGTAGTACAGGATCAGGCTGTGCTGTAACCATAGCTTAAGTCAACACGACAACACTCCACAATGTATTGCTTATATGCCTCAATAAGGATTTCTTATCGGGATTAATTTAGGTCTTTAAAAATTTAATTACATTTCATTTAATATAAAATACTTAGGAAAAAAATCAAAGGAACCAAATCATATGGCTGTAGCTTGAAAGAAAATTTTAACTTCCAGTTTTAATCAGTTTCATTATTATTAAAATGTTTATTTTTAATTATTTTGGAACTATAAGTTTTCCCCTTGCAACATTTCAAGTAAAGGTTTTACAGAACCTCAATTTTTTTAAAAACAACTACGGAGTGTGCTTAAGGCCACACAATAGAAGTGAAAACATTAACAAGTCGGGATTAATAATATGAAATATAATTTTTTTTTTTTAAGAGAAGATTGGTGATAAGTATATTTATTTTTATTGGGGTAATCATTAAAAAAAAAAAAAGAAGCAAAAATAAATAAGTATATTTATTTTTATTTTTGCCGACGTTTCGGCCCGAAGTTCAGGCTCTCATCAGGGCTGGTCAAACAAAAGGATTCCGCAAGACCAGCGTTCAACCGCAAGACTTTCGTTCGACCAGTCCTGATGAATGCCTAAACTTTGGAACGAAACGTTTGCAAAAATATAAATAAATATACTTATTTATTTATTTATTTTTTTAATGATTACTCCAACCACTCTTCTCTTCAATTATTCACTAAAGTCAACCACCAATCCACAATTTTTTTTTTTGTTCTATATTCACAAAGTAATAACAATGAAAATATATACAATTATAATTATATATAAATATTTATACATTTGCATACGATTTGATGTAAATTAATAAAAGAAAATTATGCAGTATTGTAATTTTTTAAAATAAAACTTCTATAATTGAGTCAGTAATTTGTCAATACAATATTGAGTCCAACAGAAAATCGAATAAAAAACTTAATTTCTCATCTTTACGGCTAATAAAAAAAATATATCTATATTGACCTCTGCAAATTGGTTACTGAATTCTCCATGGTATTTAAGAAGGAGAATGGTTGTAACCAGGGCTTGAAATTATAATTTAACTTCTATTTTTAATCAGTTTCGGTTTGATTAAAATGTTTATTTCCAATTATTTTGAAACTAGAACTTTTTCTATAGCAACATTAAAAGTAAAGATTTTACATAACATTTTTTATTTAAAAAAAACGAACTTTTATTTAAATTATTTTCATCAAAAAGTCTATCAATTAAGATAAATTATAATCATAATCTTAGCTGATTACTGTTCCCTTTTTATTTAAGGGAACTTTTTTTTTCATGAACGTGAATAAATAAAAGTTAAAACTTTTATCATAAAACTAGAACGAATATAAGTAAGATTTGATAACAGTATTTTTTCTCCCAATAATTTATCTTTATTTCATTAAGACGCTTCGGGATCCACTTTCTTATCCCATATAAGATTTCTCATAATTCATTCCTTAAATTATAATGTGGTTTCCTATTAGGAAGAGTCTAGTCAGATACTGAAGTAATATCTTATATAGGCTAGTATCTGACTAGGCTCTTCCTAAGAGGAGTCTACATTATATTTTAAGGAATGAATTATGACAATATAAAAATAATTATGACATGTGGATCCCGAAGCGCCATAATGAAATAAAGAAAAATTATTGGCAGAATAAGTACTGTAATCAAATCTTACTTATATACCTCAGAAAAAAAAGTATCTCCCTTAGGACTTATGAAGTTAGAACAAATATGTACCTTTGAAGTTTTATTTTCAAAACTTTTTCCTAAAAAGCTTCATAGAAACTGTTAAAATGGAACTTTGACAACCCCTGGTTAATAAGCCCATGTTTTTATTTAATTACCTAAAATTCACTTTATATAATGAAAAATATACATTTTTGCTTAATTATTTAAGAAATGCAAGTTTCATTTATTACATTTCTCAGGAGGGGAGGGGAGAGATAAGTTTTGAAAATAAACTTATTTTTACACTTTTTTTTTTTCCTCCATGTTTAGGTTTGTTAATGAAAACAAATAATTTCACCATCGGATCCACCAGACAATTACAAAGGAATAGATACTTATTTCGACTTCCAAAAAAATCTATTTAGGTTTACTTTCGTAATAAGCAACTCGAATAAAATAACATTTGGACATCTCTGGGCTATACATTTTATTTATTGGACAAACATTTAATCTCTGCTAAAAATAAAGCCCTTTTAAGTATAAAGGCAAGATTGAAAATTTCAACGAAGAATAAATAACAAGTAATTTTATCACTAATATAGACTTTTCTTTAATAAAATGTATTTGAATATTAAGCAGTAAGACTAAAGATTTTCATTAATTGAGCCTACCCTTTTGCTTTGGTGCAACAGCTGACTGAACCCTCGTAAACCTAGTTCCGGCAGTTTGTACTCTGCCAATGGAGCCAATATTAGAGAAGAAAGGCTTGGGCGAAGGCCTATCCCTTCGCCCCGTGATGACTCTCTTTATCTTGCCCTGCGACCAATCACTCAACCCCAACCACAACCTCTCTTCCCTCAATTCTCCTCTTCCAATTTTAACCATTTCCTGTAATTAAGAAATCAAATAAAGATATACTGTAAAGAATTTCACTTATTTTAATTATAAAAGTAAAATATTTAAATAATAATAATAAAACTAGTTGGCCAGTACGAATAATTCATACAGTTTATCAGTCAGTGAACGAATGGAAATAAGTAAATGCAATATGGAACAGAATAGAAAACAACTTCATTCTCAGAGGAAGTTCCTAAGGAATAACACTGTTATAAAAAAAAAAAAAATTAAACAAACTAACAATAAAAGACAAAAAAAAAAAAAAATGAAACGATGTACAAAATATTTAAAACAAATGAGAAATGATACAAAATAAACTCCGAAGTACTTAGGGAAAAAAAAGATAGAAATAGAAACAAAATAAAAATTAAACCCCTCTAATACATGAGCACCCAGTCTCCAATAAGGGTGCACTGGCTGGGGGTTTTACCCAATACAAAACTAAATACATGAAACTGTGTACAAAATACTTAAAACTATAAATAAAACAAATAGGAAATGATGTAAAATAATTGAAGCATAGAAAAAAAATTAACAAGAAAACGAAAAAAAATCTGGTACTATGTGCACATCACACAACATTCACTTATACCATCCTTCTTTTAACAGAAATATATATTTTCAGGCCAAGAGAAGTCAATTAAATGTTTTTCATAGCCATCTAATGTATTATATTTCTACTTTTTTTGGCACTAACCATGTCCTTTTATGATTCTATATTTTAATTATAATAAATAATTAAGTGTCACAAAATATTTTTAGTGAGACAAGAGTGCCACTGATAAAGAATATTTATTTATATTTCATTGTGGGTATTTTTATTTGTTTAAGCACTGATATATCTACACAATTAAATATTAAATAATACCCACACATTTATAAATAATAATACAAAGCATTCTTCCAATGTTCAAGGTCTCAGGTTTGAATCCCGGCTCATGGCAGAAAAATTATTTACTCTGTTTCATTGGCCGTGGGGCGACCATGGGGTAGGTAGACCCTCCTGGGAGCATACCCAGCCTCTACAAAGTGTGTACCCTTAATTAAATAATTGATTAAGGGGGAAAACCTGGCAGTTGAGCGTGATCCTGGCCCGATCTCATCCCTTCACAACCGTTGGACTTGTAACAATACTTTCCCTAAATAGTACTGAACCCAAGATCCTTCATGGATTGTAGTGGTACAGTTTTTTTAGATTTTTTTAAATACATTTATGAAATTTATGAATACAATACAAAATGGAGGATTGGAGGAAATTGGAAATATAAGCTAAGAAGCCTCAGAAATACATAAACAAAAATACAGAGTAATTAAATAGTCATAGTAAAAAAATTATAAGTTAATTTCTAATTTTAATCACTTAATAATAAAAAATAAAAAATTGAACAAAAACATGATGTAAAAATAATGAAGAACGAACTAATAACCTAAATACATATTTACAGTAGTATCTATTTACAATTTTATGGGAACTGGATGGATAAGAAATGATTGAACAGGCTGGTTTTAAAGGTAGGAAGGGTATTGGATTAACGGATGTGCGAAGGGATGGAGTTCCATAGGGATGAGGATCAGATAATGAACGATCTGTCGAAAGCAGTGGTTTGTTGGGCCCTTATGTATAAATCTGAAGAACGGGAACGAGTATAGTGGGAGTGAATAGAGGATTTGAATTGAAGGACATTTGAAAACCGTCTGCTTAGGATAGATATGGTATTGGGAGTGATGGATCAGGGGAAGGTTGTTTAAGGGGAAAGGGTAAATAGCAAACAGAGTAGGAAATAGAACCTTGAGGGATACCACAGGAGAGGGGAAGGGTCTAAGATGGAAGTTGACCTGGGACAACTAAATACTGGGACCGATTTGAAACAACGCAAAGCACTGTTGGATAGAGGAAGATTGTGAAATTTAGTGAGAAGGATGTTATGGTCATTTGTGTCAAACGCTTTGGAAAAATCTAGAAGGATGAGGATAGTAAGGTTTTGGTGTTCAATGGAGTTTTGGAAGTCATGGGTTATTTTAAGGAGAGCGGATCGCGTTGAGTAGTCAGGTCGGAAGCCAGATTGGAATGGGTTGATGAAGGAAATGTTCTTCTAGGAAGTTGGAGAGTTGATTTTGGACAAGGCAGTCTAACGCTTTGAATAGTTGGATAAAAGAGAAATAGGACTGAAGTAGTACATTGAGGTAAGGGTTGGAAATTTTATTCAAAGGTCGGATTAGGGCAGTTTTCCAGGAGGATGGGAATATGGAGTTTTGCAATGAAAAGTTCTAGATATGATAAGGAACAGGAATAAGGACAGGAAGGCTGGATTTTATTAGTTTAGCATAGATATAATAAATTTAGAAAGATCGAATTTAATATTATACTTACTAACATTTATGAGACAAAAAGAATATGGAAAAACTGATGTGCTCTAAATGTAAAAAGAGAAGGGGCATAGCAGACTAGGGATGGAATGAAATTAATTGGGTTGGAAATGGTACAGTTGGATGATTTAGGGAATGCTATAATTCCATGGGAAGAGATATGAATAGATACAGCTATTTAACTATTACATACTAAAACCACAAGACTTTTCCACTATTTTTAATTTAATGTACTCACTTCATCACCGATAATCAAGACTACAGTTGATGCTGGCTCCGATGATATTTCAATACCAAGAGCTTGGGCTAAATGCTCGAAACGGCCCGAATCAAGGCAGGCAAACGTGAAGGTACTATTGACATATAAAGACTGAGCAGGTGATGGGATGGTAGAGGGTAACGGAGATGTTCTTTCTGCCATTCGACATGCTTCTTCACGCCAATCATTGTGAATTTTCTTACCATCCTCACTGCAATAAACAAATAAATAAATACAATACTAATCATCTGTACAAAATTAAATAATAGCTTACATAAAAATACTGTAATAATCCTTAATACTATAGTAAATCCCTAATAAAATGATCTGAGAAGAAGAGAAATCGTTTCCGAGAGTAGGCCAATTCAAATAATCCAGTTCCACAATAACTTTGATGAATGACCAATGGTTGGAAATAGACCAGAGTATAACAAGTGCAAACAGAGTTTTATTATCTCTTTCAAAGGTATTTAAATTCTGAAAAATCTGAAGAAAACTCGAATTAAGGGTGTACAATGCTATGGATAAAGCCAGTGCTCATATTAAGCTGCGAGACTTTGACTCTAATCAGCACCCTAGAAATTATTATTGAAAGATTTGAGAGAAAAATCCAGGTGAATGACTAGTAATGAATAATGAATAATGAAATGACTAGAGTGATCAGGAATGAGAATACTAATCCATGGAGGAGAAAGGCCAATAAAGAGCTACTTACAGAAACTGGTCAATCAATATCCCATGATGTGATAGCAAGAAAGTTAATATGGGTGGGGCATGTAGCTAGGAGCAATCGATCTGGAAGCCTCTACACAAAATTTAATGCCTCGATAGAAGGCAAAAGACCATGTGAAATGTTAAGAACCAGAAAGATAGATAAAATTAACAAAGATGCAATTGATCTCCATGCAGATTGGAATGAAATATCCTAAGATAGGGAGAGATGGAGCAAGCTTGTTAAGGCGGTAATACCAACAGAAAAAAAAAAAGTAATAATAATAGAGCTTTAAGAAAACAGAGGTTTGATGTCAACACTAAAAAGGCCAACATATTGTTACAACATACAGCCACTGTTGCTACTGGAATACTTATCACATGTCATTTTTTAAGATTTTAAAAATATATAAACGATTAAATTATACATATATATATATATATATATATATATATATATATATATATATATATATATAGAGTATATATATATATATATATATATATATATATATATATATATTATATATATATATATATATATATATATAGTATAGTATATATAGTATATATAGTATATATATATATATATATATGTGTGTGACAAAAAATAATAAATATAAGACATAAAGGGAACTCTTGGTGCTAGGGTGGCGCTGTAGTGGGTATAAAACAAACACTAGAAGTCAAGGGCTCCTGTGTCTGACCATCTGGGATTTTATATATTCCATAAATAAGAAAGATTTCAATTAATCGATTGATAGTAGTAGTAAGATTAGTTTAAGTACTGACAGTTTATTAAAATGTATCACCTACACAAGTGAAAACCATCTGGATTTGGGCTGACTTCCACAGGTGAGATTGTGCCATCGAGGAGGTGCCATACAAATTCCTGCACTAATCCTTCTTCTAGAGCATATCTGTCGTATTTCACTATCTCTCTCTGCAAGCTCTGAAAAAATAAAATTGTATTGGGAAAATTAAAGAAAAATAAATTAATGAATTGAAAAAATAAACATCCAAAATTAAAGTGGGACAAACTCAAAAAATGTAATTTTTGAGTTAGTAGCTTTGTCAGGATTCTCAGGAATCAATTTTAACATGACTTATATGCCTTGTATACAGCCAGATTGCATCAAGTATCAGCTGTACTAGCATAATTGGTGAGAGTATTCTTTGGATAAAAAGAGTATATATAACTCTACATCCAATAATTTTAAAGCAATATTAACAGTTTTTTATTAAATTAAATTTTTTCATCTAGTTTTTCTTTTACATTTCATAATTTGCAATGGTACTGGATAAAAACGGTAAAAACCGATTCCAATTTGTACTTTCTAGATGATTTTTAGGTTTCTGTTATTGAATAAACATTAAAAAAATAAAATAAAAAAAATAATGACAGGCAGAGAACAAAACTAATATTGAATAATAACCAAACGATATAAGTGGTTCATCGTGTTACTGGCGAAATTCATCATCAACTTCCAGCTCAAATAGAAATAAAATTATTCATAAGGTCTGAAGATTTAAAAATATATTAAAATTAGCTTTATTTATAAAAACTTCATAGGGATTGGGCAGACCAGAATTTCTGGCAAACAATAAATTGCATGATAAACAGAGATATTGTCTAATTTACCTTTCTGAGGAAAAAAAAAGATATTCCTTTAAAATATTAATATTTTAATGAAAGGTGACATATTACATCAGTTAATTTGCTATAACCAAACTATTTTGAATATAAAAATATCACTTTTAGGTAGTTGGTACATATATGGCCTATGTCCAGTGAGATTAAAGAAGAATGATAGATTGTGATACCATAAAAACTACACATCCTAAAAGGGCTCCAGAATGTTATACTAAGGTAGATTAATAATTATACAACTTTATCTAATGAATTTTTTTAAATGATGAAGTGTAAAAATAAATACATCCACAAAAACAGGGGTCATTAGAAGTTTAAATAACAAATATTTCAATAAATACCTCGATAATATTCTTGTTGATGAGCAATGTTATGTTCTACATAAGAGAATTTACTCTTCACTTGTCGAGAAGTAACATTATGCATCACTGTCATCGCCAACCTCTGAAGCTAAAAAAAATATATTTATTATCAATTATTGAGAAAATATATAATAAATAAAATATCCCAGTATTATGAAAGTAAATAAGCAATTAAAATATCTCACATTGGCATCGATACCTTGAAGAATGTAAAAACCCATGGGGATTGGCATACAGGAGAGCTCTTCGTAAAAGGTGGAACAAAAAGTCATTTGTCTTTTTTATACACAATGGCAAAGCGGCTAGAACATCAGATGAGACTGCTGAGGCCATCATGGCAAAATCCTTCCCCGAAGATGACCCGGCTACCGACACAGTGGATCAGAGAAAGGAGAAGAGTGATATGGGTGTACTTTCGCAAAATGAAGATGCACTCTCGTGGAAAACAAAGATATAGAAGTTCTTGTCTCAGAATTCACTTGTTCTTGAAAAACTGTGACCAGGGAAAGCATCTAGATCAGAAATGATTGGAAGTGATATTTTAAGAAACACTAAAGTAGCATTACCTGGCCCCCTGATCTAATTTTACAACAGATGCCTAAGCAAAGGCATCTTCCCTTACGTATGCAAAGAGGCTCAGATGGTTGCTGTCCTGAAACCAGGCACAATAAAAGTTTCTGCGAAGTCATACTGGCCAATATGGCTCCTTAACGTGATGGTCAAAATTCTGGAAAGCCTTATACTATAGTATCTGTAGGGTGTGATCAGCCAGCTTAAGAAGGCAACAAGAGACTCGCCCTCTAAATAGTTAGTTGTCCTTTTCTATGACGTTGCTGGTACATTCAATAATATGTGGCGACCTGCAATAATGAATGAGTTAACAAAGTTAAATTATCCCAAAAATATTTACAGACCTATACTGTCATTTTTGGAAAGGCGCTTTGTATTCTTTCAGTTACCAGTGAGGAAAATAGCAAGATTGATTCAGCATGGTTGCGCCTAGGGGTCTAGATTGGTCCTGCCACTTTCGAATATAAATATGAATTCTCTGCTGGTCAACTTGAGGGAAGCAGGATACACACCGTCTGCATATGTAGACGACTTTTCTGTGGAGATCGAGGCACATTCTCGACTGAATATAGAAACGAGAGCAGCACAAGTCACCCAGATTGTCATGCAATGGTGTCAGGAAAAGAAGCTTTCCCTAAACTGTGAAAAGTCTCAATTTTTATTTTTGAAGGGGAAGATGACAGCATTCCTTCCCAGAGTAATTCTTGGAGACTTCATAATAAAACCATACAAGAAATGAAGTTATTAGGAGTATTGATGGGTGAGAGGTGCAGCTTTACTAATCACCTGACAAAAATAATAAGTGAAACGGTACTTCGTTATAGCTGTCGCAACGCCATCGTAGGGACCACCTGGGGCCTCACTCAAATATAGCTGCTGAGAGACCTTGTACAAGTCTGCTTTCTTACCTATTATTCTTTATGTCATACATGGGGCAAAATCTGAAAGTTTCTGATTTGAAATTGTTAGAACAAGCACAAAGAAGGGCTCTCTTACTTGTAACAGGGGCTTACAGGATGGCACTAACGTGTGCTTTACCGGTAATAGACCTGCAAATATGAATTTTCATTGCTAAGCACAGGATAAAAAGAGGATTGCCGCCAACTGTAGAAACAAGCTGCTTTGTGTACCCTAGTGCAAAGTATGAGGAAATAGCTGATCAAATAGAGGTTGTCCTTTCGGAATGGCAAAGGCGATAGGATACTGGTACTACTGGCAGATTGACCCATGAATTCTTACCAGACGTGCGAAAAAAGGATGGAGACTGACTGGTTTGAGACAGACTTCTGGACTGTACAGCTGCTTACAGGCCACGGTGACATAAATGAGAAGCTTAAATTCTTTCACAGAAGGGAAGACTCAAATTGTAGCTGTGGTACCGTGGAGGATGTGAAGCACATTATATTGAATTGTCCGCTATGCACAAACTCTCGACTGGCCCTGGCAGGGGAGTTTCCATTGTTGGAGTGGCCTCCTCGTTCCCTAGACAAGCTTGTTGCAACACCTGGGATGTTTTGTGACTCAAGAAGTATGCAAGGAAGATATTCCTAGAAAAAAACAGCACGGCAGGAGAGGCTACAGCTGTGATGAATCATATGTACGATATTAGAATAATCTTGTTAATAGTGTTATTGTTATTTTTAAGATTTACAAGTGGCAGCAAGTGTAATACAAACATATTACGTTATTGTTATTTTAAAATTTATTTATAATATTACATATAAATTGTTATATAGGCCCACCAAAAGTAGGTAGGAAGTTATTGGAGTCCGGTTTGGTGGAAACAGCCCTCCAATGGCAGGCAGCCCATTAGTGTAGGTGCACTCGGTACTACTGCCCCAATCCTGGTGACTGAACCCTAGTTAAGTTCGCAGAAAAAAGTTCAGTTATGAAATTGGATGTACTGCTGGTATAAGGTTGCCCTAAGGTACAGTGGGGGAAAAGAAGGTAAAAAAAAGAGAGAGATAGAGAATTAACTTTTAGAAGCCTCTGTAAGAACACATAAAAAAAGAATAAGAAGCATCCTTGAGAAAATAGGTTAATTGTGGATATTTATTATCATTTATTTATTCAATTTTAATCCGGTCGTATGTTTTTATTTGAATGCATAAAATTATGTTTGTTGATATGTGTGCATTATAATTTTAGCAGTCTATGTTTTTTTGATAAATTTCAGATTTTATACTATATCAGTCTCACACAAATATATATTCTGTAATGATAATTCATTGTTGTATAACATTGATCATATATACATTTAGTGATATAAAAAGAAATAAATATAACAATAAAATAAAGTATATGTAAGTGCCATGTCCAAAAAGGGATAGATCAGTATGGTGTGTATCAAGCAACCCTTTGTAGTAGGGCAGCACTACTTAAAATAAAGTATTTCTCTCTATTTTTCTCTCTCTTTCTAAAACTATCAGTATAATATACATATAATTTTTTTTTTCAATATTTGCATTCCTAATATCATTAGTACATGATCCTAGATATCATAAAAGTAAAATATATTAGTTGCCTTACCATGATATAATTGGGTGAAATAAGTTCGAGGGGACGGATAGGACTGAACATGACGACAATAGGAGTCTTGAGAAGAAGCATTCCATTGATGGACATGAGGAGGCCACTCGATGTTTCCATCACCCACTTTAGGAGTGAACCTCTCTTCAATGCCCCATCATAAACCTGCAAATATTGAAAAGATATTTATAATAAATATCTTGTTATTTTATTAAAAAACACAAAAAAAAATTTAATTTCTAAAATTATTCTAACTACACTACACAGTCAATGTAAAGTGTAAAAATAACAACTTAAAATATTTAATTAGAAGGCTCAAATTTATTTTATTATATGTTTCAACATGAATTTAAATAATTTAAAAAATATGGTAGGTTGAATCTAAATTAATGATGTATGTTATTTCTCCTCTGTTGTCAAATATAATGAAAAGAACCCTTATTTATTTAAATCGCTTTATAATTTAAATTAAGAAAAATTATTTTTTTTGTTATGATCATTGATATGATATTCCATTAATTAATTATAAATAAGCAATAGAACACAAAAGTAATGTACGTCAAAAATTTAAGTTCCGAAGTTTTGAAACTTGAGGAGAGATTCTGTAAGTTTGTGGTAATGTGGTAACAATTTACTTTTTCTATTAAAAATAGAAAAAGATTTTTCAGAAATAAAAAATCGATCCAATACCAAATCTTAAGCTTTGGATTAGTCCAGTCATATATATTTTAATTCACCTAGTGTTTGATAAACATTTATGCATTTTATTTTCCATTAAATTTGCCATTGCATTGTAATGCATCAAGCAAATGTTTTGGCGTTTATTCTATCTTCTTGTATTCTTGATACTTGCTTAACTTGTCAGCAGAAGATATCTAGGGCAATGCCTTTTTAGTCATCGTTGAGGCTCACCAGGTAACAGGGAGGAAGATAGATATAGAATGAGTGGATTTGGATGGTTGAGAGTAGAAGAATGAAATGTTGTGAACTTGTTGTGTATGTAGGATTTTACTTTTGATATGTTCATGTCAGTGTGTATGGTATGATTTGAAATAAACCAAGGAACATTGACGATTTTACGAAGTATTTTGGATTGTGTGATTTCAATTTTGTTTATGTGGGTGTGAAGTAATTTTGACAAAGAAAAATAACAAGCATTTCCCGCCTTCAGCCTAACCTTAATATCCTCTTTAATTATCGTAGACCCTAGATACTTAAAATTCTTACGTGTTCAAACACATTCCCTTCTATATCGATATCATTGAAATTGTCGCTGTTTTTGCAGCTAACCATATATTTTTTCTTATCCGTATTTATGTCGAGTTCTAGTTCCTTACCAGCTTCCATCTATGTTGTTGTATTTAGTTTTATTGTTTCCATGTCTTCGCTTAATATTACCAAATCATCAGCATACCCAAGCACAGATATTGTTCACCCAGGTTCAAACCTTTTTCGGTATGGATCATCTCTCTAATGTCATGTTCTAATGCCAAATTAAAAAGCACAGGTGAAAGAGAATCAGCTTGTTTTTAGCCCGAACAAACCTCAATTTTCTCGGATAAATAATAACAGATTCTAACTTTATTGAGTGTTTCCATCAAGCACATCCTAACTAGATTCACTAACTTTTTTGGAATCCCTTGCTCGATTAGAATATTATATAGTTTCTGGTGGTCGATAGAATCGTAAGCCTTCTTGAAATCAATATACAGCTGGTGAACAATATTTGTAAAAAGAAAATATTTGATCAATAGTCGAACGGTTCCTTCTAAACCCACATTTGTAGTCTCCGATAATTTCCTCGGCTTATTCCGTGATTTGATTAGTTAAGGTTAATGAGAATATTTTATAACATAGTGGAAGGAGTGAAATTTCTAGGTAGTTATTATAATCCTTCCTTGGCCCCTTTTCGTAAATTGGAATAAGAATCGATCCTTTCCATTCTTCATGCAATTTCTCAATTTCCCATAACTTTTTAATAAATGTATTTTATGAACTCCAGCTTCCTCCCATGCCTTAATTAGTTCACGAGGAATATCATCGGTCCCCGCTGCTTCATAAGATTTTATTTTTGCTAGGATTATTTAGAGATTTTAATTTAGCGGCTTTTCTTTTATCGCACATGTTTAAGCAATCTTCATCAAACCACGGTTTATTCTTATTTTCCTTTTTTCTTAACCACGCGTTACTGACCTCTTTAATATTATCTCTGATCTCTACCCATAACTTGTCAATATCCTTGCGGTCCTCAAGTTTCAAACCTATTCATAACATCTAGCTCGAATTGAGTTCTAATCGATGGATTCTTAATAACAATAAAACTGATAATAATTTATGTTAATATAAACCATAGCAAATATTCTTGATAATTAAGTAAATAACTGACCAAGTATACTCACAAACTTCTTGTTCCAAACATACAGATGGATGGTAGGAGTGGCTGTAACATTCATGTCACTATTGTACTTAATATTTGTGAAAACGCCGATAGCGATTTGGCGGACATGATCACGAGATGCAAGAGATAGTGACGTTTCATGTAATAGACCCAGACCGTAATCAGATGTACTGTGGACATTTAAATATCCAACAAGAGCAGCCTGAACATACAAATTATTCATTACTAGATATAAAAACAACAAATAAATTACAATACTTGATTCTGTATTATTTTACAAGTGTTTTGATGGTTAAGCACAAGATCTAATGATCACACTATAAATGAAATTCTAAGAATGGCAGAATGTTAGATCGCCATTTACGACTTCTAAAAACTCCCAACTAGTCTATTATAATTATTCTAAGCCTTAATGAAGTGTAATTATTTAAAAATAATGAGTTGTCAAATGATTTAAGCTGGGAAATGACCTCCATCCACAATCTCGTCTATAGAAGCATTTGCAATTTCACATATCTTCCACCGGAATCATATGTTACACAGTTTACATTTCCAAAAACATAGAGCCATAAGCCAATTGAGAGTCACAAGCTCTGCATACTTACTGAATCCTTTACAAAATAAACGCCTGATTTTCAAGCTCTGTGAATCATGCAAACTTTGTCTGAAACCTATCGAAGACACTGTAAAGCATTATCTCCTGCACTGTCTCTCTTTTAACCCATACAGAGAACAATTCTTAAAGGAGTATATATCTCAAAATGATGAACATTCTTCAATAGAAAGCATTTTAAATTATAACATTATAAATAAAACAAGACATGTATTCCTATTCCTCACATCAATCTGTATTGTTTTTTAAATATCTAATAAGTGGCGGGCACTTCCAGCCCGGCGCCTATGTGCAAATGCCAGGGTTCCCCTGCACTGCTTACCATGGAACTAGACAAAGCAAAGAAGAGAGCAGTAAGTTGGAATATAAATTTGAATGGCCTTCAAAACGATCGAAACTTCCAGGCAACAGCAAAATGAGCTTGACTGGAAAAAAGCTACAATGCTGCCGAATTCCAGATAGTGAGAGACATAGATTTGATTTTGTTAATTGGAAATTTAACACGAAACAAAAAAAGATCTCTAGCTTTATCTTTCAAAACGAACGAATCTTCAAAATCGCAAGAAGCTCAGAAACGACATGTTGTACACATCAACAGGTTACCTAGAATTTATCAAGCATTCGTGAATCAAACCATGTCCATATGAAGTTGAGAATGTTAAAAACGAAACTATTATAGATTATTCCGAAATGGGGCGCATGCACCAGCTGCTCCTACAGTGGGAGACAAAAAATTAAATAACCTGTGTGATCGAATACTCGCTTTCCAGTCAAATCTTTTACAAATTTTCATTTGAAGTATCGTTTCAATAAGTTTTGGAAACTGACTTTGTTCCTTTTATGATTTGATCATTATTATTTTGTTTTTTTTACTTATTTATTCAGAATTATTACAACCTGTGACAATTAAGTATGTTTATAATAGTGTTCAGAGAGCACATTCACATTCTATAGATCATTATTAACAAAGTTAAGGGTGTTACTACAGTAAATTTGATTGTTTTTACCTAACTAATATTTGTTTTTCAAAATAACTAAAAAGCTATAAGTTAGAAGTAATGGCCAAAAGATTATTTGGCAGAAATATGATCCAAAAGGTTGTATAGAGCATTACAACTTTGCCTTAGGCTTGCAAAAAAAATCACAAAATATAATGCTCATAGAACAAAAATTGCAGTTTTTTTGTCTCCTGAAAATTTTTAGTTTTTGTTCTTACAGGCTTTTGCAGTATGGCTGTCAATATATTATTTTTTTCCCTCACAATTATTTATATTTGCTTCACAATAATTTAAAAAAAAAAAGAGAAATTAATTGTTATGCCATCTTGTTTTCATAAATATTATTTAATGTCATACTTTACAGGCCAATGCTAATATAATGTAATAAGCATGTATTGCTTTAGACAATAAATAAATTTTATTCCAATGAGACGGGGTTTGGCCATTCTTGAAAGTCTATTGATAATATGATCATGAGATTTGTCTTCACCAACCAAAGTGGAGAAACACTTGTAAAGTAGCAACCTTATTTCAAAATTAACATAAAAACTTACATCATGCATATAACGAATCCGCATTAAGTCATTAACTGAATTTAGTCGAATTATGGGGTGAATAATGGAATGTAAAAATTTGATCATATGGTCAGCCTTATGCGGTCCTCTATATTCAACAGCACGCTCAAGGCCAACATAAGCCACAAGCTGAGGGTACCTTTCGACTACATCTTTGAATCTAGCTCTACACTCACTTCCTGGTTCCCAACAGTTCACACCAGCAAAGTAAACCTATACAATGAATTTTGTACAATTACTTGATAAGTTAAAAATGTCTTACATCAATTGACAAATATGTAAAAATCAGACCTTATCCACATAAAACTCAGCAGCCTCCAGAAACTCATATTTTAAATCTTGACAGTCAGCATCCCAAGGCGCATAAAAAAACACAAAGGAATATGTCGAACTGCTAACATCATGCATCAATTGAGCAAGTTCGCCTTTATAAAAGTCATTTATGTTGCCGCTTCCCAGGAAAGGAGTAGAAGGGGGGCTCTTTTTAGTCCTAGTGTTGCTAAAATTAAATTATTATCTTTCATTTGATAACCTTATGAGAAATAATACTTATTGATTCAGTGAAAAAATTTATTTCTACCTTTTGACAATTGTGGCATAGACTGTGAGCATAACAATAAGCAAAAAACACAATTCTCGTAAAACGATTTGCATTTTAGAATTCCTTGGAGGAGTTTTTCGTTTCTTAACATCATCATTCTTATCTGAGGTTTCTGTAACCTTATGTTTCATTACTCCACGTCATAAATATGAAGCATAGCTAACTAAGCATGAGTGGAGGAGATGAGATCTTCAATAAGTCATTATCCCAAAAGAGGCCTCTTTCACATATCACTTGACTAAATAATATAACGAAAACAAAATGTTGACAAGTTATCACCAGGTAAAGGTTTCCTCCATGACGTGTCCTCTCTTACAGCTCTGGCATATTTATTCAATGTTTCATTAAATAATTTACGGATTGCTATGGAGGCTTAGCTTCCTTGATATGAAACAGGCATAAATTGAAAAATCTGAGTAATTTAAATGATAACTGCAGATATTCCAGCATTCCTTCTTTTCTCAACCTGAAGGAATTACATAGCGGCTCTAAGAGGTTTTAGTCCGTAGTGAAATTTAAAAAATAATATCAAACATTATGACGTCATTGCATTCCCAGAAGAATATTTTTTTAAATGTTGTTTGAACAGTTTACTATTATCTCAAACATTTTAAACATATGTATCAAAAAGTGAGTCGAAACGTAAATATAAAAAAAAAGTTCCAACTTTTTGAAGTTATTCATGAAGGCCACTACAGATTATCTCTTTCCTCATCAAATTAAAATATGAGAACTTAATTCTAATCTATTAAATTTTGCCATAAAACCCCTTATAATAGATCAGAAATAATTCCGATCACTGGTAAATAGCTGTAGTAGTGACAATGAAATAGCAAGTAATGACACTCTTCATATTAAATTAAATAACTTTTGTAAATATATTTACAATCTTAAAATAAAATTAATGTTGATTTATAGATATAGATGACAACAGATAGTGTAGATCTCATTAAATATTAATAGGAAATAGTTATTAGTTAAAGTTTCTGTTCTGAAGTCTGGCTAAAAAGCCAAAACTTTGACGTAATGATGTTATATATTTTTTAATAAACAATGCCATAAATATTAATGAACAAAAGAAAATGGAAACTTTGATAACGAAAATAATCATTATTTGATTATATAATGGGCATGTAAATGTCCAAAAGGAGGACAGACATAAAGTTATCGTGATTGAACAGGTCTCGGATCTCGATGTATTCGCCTGACTACTTAGAATCCGTCAACCTTTCACCTTTATTAAAATGACTTTTACGACAATTGGCTTCAAAACAATATTCTTGCTTCTGCTCTTACTGTTATCTCTACACTCTCACTCACCAATTTATTAATTTTTAAGTACATTATTTTAATCGTGCTTTGACGAAGATTGCTTAAATGTGTGCTAAAAAAGAAAAGACGCTAAAATAAAAGCTCTAAATAATCCTACTGAAAACAATCTTGAATACTTCCGAGCCTTCAAGAATGAAACTACTAAATTATTCAAAAATAAAAAAAGTGAGTATCATAAATATAAAATAATAGATATAAGAAACAACGTAGAGTGAAAACAACGTAAGAGGCAAGTACAAAGGTATAAATAAATCACGTAAATGTTTAGGGGCCGTAACGACTGGAATTAGGGATGAAAATAACAATATCCTCACTGACCCTGAAGACATATTGAGTAAGTTTAAGAAACGCTTTGACAATATTTTAGATACGAAAAAGAATTATCTATGTCCTCCTTCAGAGTACCAGAGTGCCGAACCGATAATAGAAGAAGCAAGTCAAGAGGAAGTTGAAGTAGCTATAGGAAAAATAAAATCTTATAAAGCAGCAGAGATCGATGATATTAATAGTGAACTAATTAAGGGATGCGAGGAAGCTGGAGTTTATAAAATACATTTCATAAAAAGTTATGGGAAAATAAGAAATTGTATGAAGAATGGAAATGATCTATTCTTATTCCAATTTACGAAAAGAGGCCGAGGAAGGATTATAATAACTATCGAGAAATTTAACTCCTTCCGCTATTATATATATTCAATTTAATCTTAACTAATCAAATCACAGAATACGCCGAGGAAATAATCGGAGACTACAGATGTGGGTTTATAAGGAACCGTTCGACTATTGATCAAATATTTTATTTGTTACAAATATTGTTCACCAGCTGCGTATTGATTTCAAGAAGGCTTACGATTCTATCGACCACCAGAAACTATATAATATTCTAATTGAGCAAGGGATCCCCAAAAATATAGTGAATCTAGTTAGGATGTGCTTGACGGAAACACTCAATAAAGATAGAATCGGTTATTATTTATCCCAGATATTTGAGGTTTGTTCGGGCTAAAAACAAGCTGATTCTTTTTAATTTGGCCTAAGAACATGACATTAGAGAGACGATCCATACCGAAAAACGTTTGTACCTGGGTGGAACAATATCCGTGCTTGGGTATGCTGATGATTTGGTACTGTTAAGCGAAGCCAAGGAAACAATACAACTAAATACAACAACGGGTAAAGAATTAGGACTCGAGATAAATACGGATAAGAAAAAATATATGGTTAGCTGCAAAAACAGCGACAATTTCGATGACATCGATATAGAAGGAAATGTGTTTGAACACGTACAGAATTTTAGGTATCTAGGGTCTACGATAACTAGAAAAAACGAAATTAAAGAGGATATTAAGGTTAGGCTGAAGGCGGGAAATGCTTGTTATTTTTCTTTGTCAAAATTACGTAGTTCTCGCCTCCTGCCTCGAAACTTAAAAATTAGTATTTACAAAAACATTATCCTACCTACGGTTCTTTATGGATGTGAAGTATTGCGCAGAATATTTGGACCGAAAAAGGATGAGTCAACGTGAGAATTTAGGTGGTTACACAACGCTGAATTGCGTGAACTGTATCCAGTTAATGAACTGTATTGAGGTGATTAAGTTGAGGAGAATAAAATGGTCCTGTAAAATCGCTGGGCTTAGTAACGAAAGAATTCCTAAAAAAATAATATGCGCTGTGCCAACTGGCAAGCGTCCGAGGGGCAGACCAAAGCGAAGGTGGGTAGATTACGTTAAGGCTAATTTGGCGGGTTGGGTTTAGACAGAGCTCGGTGGATGGAAGAATGTGGACATCGATTGATGGTATCGGCATCGAACCTTCGGGTTCGCTAAGCATTATTATTATTACTTGATTTTAATAAAATCAAATTAATCAAATATGTCTCCCGGAAATCCACCCAGCTCTCCTTGTTATCTATGATTTCTCCCTGCAGAATTCCATATTCTCGATCTCTTGTGAAAACAACCATTGTCCATCCTTTAAGCAAAAAGCCTAATCTACCCTCTGCCGAATATTTCCGCCCAATATCATTCCTTTCCAATCTTTTAAAATCCCTAGAAAGGTTGGTGCAATCCCAAGTTTCCAACTTCCTTGAAAAATTCAACCAACTCGATCTTCTCCAATCTGGTTTTCGTCCTGGCTACTCTACATAATCTGGCCTAATTAAAATTTCCAGTGATATTCAGACTGCAATAGATGATAAAAAATTAACTATACTTATACTTCTTGATTTCTCCAAAGCCTTGGACTCCATTATCAATTCGATCCTTTTCAACAAATTAAAATCATTATCCTTCTCCAATAGTTCTTTCTCTTGGTTCCAATCTTTCCTCTCAAAACGTACCCAAGTAGTTTCCATACCCAATCAACCACTATCTCCCTATCTTTCTTTATGATCTGGAGCTGCCCAGGGTTCAGACATATCTTCTCTTCTTTTCAACTCTTATATTAACGACCTACATGATTCAATCCTCCATTGTTCCCACCACCTTTTTAGATCCTATGCCAACTTTCCTTCACTTTACCTAAATAACCATCGCATCACCTTCTACCCCTCTGTTAAAAATTTAGGCTTTTTTATATATCAAATCCTCTCCTGGAGTCACCATATTTCTCATATCTCCCGTCGTGCAATTTTTACCCTCAAAATATTCCATCGCTTCCGCTCTCTCCTACCCCAAGATACCCGTAGACGCCTAGTTTCCTCTCTCATTTGTCTCCACTTTGACTACAGTTGTGTGGTGTACGATAGCCTCTCTGTGGAGCTCCGTGATAGACTGAAAAGACTAATGAATAGCTTCGTAAGATTTGTAATTGGGACACGAAGACGCTCCCTTTGTCTCCCACCACTATACTGAGTGAGGTGGCTCTTCCCCTCCTTAAGAAGACAATATTTCCTAGGCACATTCCTTTATCAAATCATCAACAATCATCGTTCTTCTTGCCACAAGATCTCGACATTCTGACCTATAAATCCCTTCTCACAGACCTGCCTCATTCCAAAACACTTTTGTAGCCAGCTCTGTCAATTTCTAGAATTCCCTCCCTATTAAAATTCGGCATACACCCTCTATATCCAAATTCAAAAACCTCTTATTCCAATTCCTGTTCCAAAAACAGTCCAGCTAACTCTTGACATTATATATGTATTTCATATGGGGAGATGAGTCATCACATTGGATAATTAGTCTTAGAGGATGATTTTCCCCATATTTCTCTTTTCATAAATAGCTGTTTTTTGGAACTATTTTGCCGAAATATTTTTCATCATCCAAGGGACGGCATAAACTATCATCAATCATTTTTTTTATATATATATATGACGTTAGGAAATATTAAAAAAAATCTATGAGAATAAATTTTCCCTATATTTCTCTCTTCTTTAAATAGCTACTTTTTGCAATTTTTTCCAACTTCCATGAAGGGGAGAGAATGCCCTCATAGACGAATTTCCTAACGTAATACAAATAAAAATGATTGATAACAGTTTGTGCCCTTGGATGGTGAAAAAATATTTCACCACGCTGACTGACGTACCGGCAACGAACTTTCGTGGACGCAGGGATTAAAAAGGTCTGGGCTCTTTTTGAGGCTCATTTGGAATGCCGTCCAATCCAGGTGTCTTACCATGTTTAGGTGTGAAGTGATATGCCCAACCTCTTCTTCATCGAAGAATGGGTAATAAGACCAATAGGGATAGTCCATCCACTCAACAGTTATCACCTGCTCCGGGAATAGGATTCTGGCGACATTTTTCACAACAAACAGTCGCATGGGGACATGCAACAAACCTTTGCTTAATCTCTTGAATGCTATTTTGTAGGGACTGCCCCAGGGATGTGCAAACTTATCACAGAGCTCTCGCCAGCAATGTCGTTTACGTTCTTTGGAGGTTTCTTTTCGCAATCTTGAAATCTTCCTGAAAAATGCAAAACTCTGGTCGCTGCCTTGCTCTCTGGTAGTGTCTTCTAGCTAGATGACAACACCGACGAAGATTAATTTGTCCACCAGTAAACTGAAGGATGGTGTTTGCCAGGTTTTGAGCGAGCCATAGCCGCATCCCACGACCTAGAAACATAGCGGGTTAGTTTAAGCGCCTTTTCCCTTGCTGTCACAGGTAGATCACACGAATCCTCCAACATCAACGCAAATTATTCGTCATCAAAAGTTTTAATGTTCCAGTCCACGTTTCTGTGACAAGTACTTTTCCTCTTTGTAAGTAAATAGAGTATGGTCAAGAGGACCTGGTGATTACTATGAGTGAAGAATCCACAAACCTCTCAAGTAGCGCGTCGTAGGTCGTCTGAGATACAGACGCTGTCCAGGAAGCCGCCTATTATAGGAACCGATACACCTAGATTTGGTCCGTCCCGGGTGTTTTATTTCCCCGGTATCCTACCATATCTGGTGAGAATCCTCCTAACCGCCACCGGGGAAGGCGCCCGATGGGAGACTAGCAACTTCACGCGTTACTTCACTATCAACTTCTTAAAAACCAATATCCTGCTTAATTTTCCTGACAACCTAATAATTAGGTATCTATGATCGGTTTATTCCGAAAGTCCATCATGTAACATTTTCGAAAATTAAGTGAGTGAATAATTATAAGAGTTTTACCATTTGTGAAAAATCACAATATTGTCCACTTACAATTAATGCAATAATTTTTAACTATCAATAGTAGGCAAAGAAAATCTCTGAACTTCATTTTAGTAAACTTTATAATAGAAAAATAACAGTTTTGTTCAACTTAGCCCTGGAGAATGCAATAAGAGCAACATCGCAGGAAAATGGGGGTGGAGGGGGTCCACGTCGGAATGAATCCTAAAATCCTTGAGTACGTAGATGATATAGCTGTCCTTGGAATTATCAAGAAGATATTGAGAAATTCGCTACAACTCTGGTAAGAGAGGCAGAATAGATCAGCCTACAAGTAAATGAAAACAAAAAAATATATAATAATCAGCCGAAAATTCCACCCCACGAACAGAATCTGCATAGAATAATAACCATTCCCGTGAGTAGAAAAAATCAAATACCTCGGCTCCACAATAATCTCAGTGAATTAACAACGGGTAGAAATAGACCAGTGTATAACTAGCGCAAACAGAACTTTCTTATCCCTCTCAAAGGTATTGAAATCTCAAACTAAGGAGGTACAATTCTATGATAAAGCCAGTTGTAATATTTGGCTGCTAGGCCTGCACACTAACCAGCACCTTAGAAAAAAACGTTGAAAGATTTGAAATCCTCCGAACGATGACCGGAGCGATCAGATCAGAGTACTAACACATGGAGAAAAAAGTGCAATAAAGTACTGCTTACAGAAACTGATCAATCAATATCCCATGATATGAAGGGACGGAGGTTAAGATGGGCGGGGCATGTAGCTCGTAGCCATCCATCCGGATGACTCTACGTGACAATAAATGCCTCAATGGAAGGCAAAAGACCACGTGGAATGCCAAAAAGCAGATGGATAGATAGAATCAACAAAGATGTAGTAGAGCTGCGTGCAGATAAATGAAAGGAATTGACGAAGATAGGCAAAAAAGGAGGAACAGGCTTGTTAAGACGGCCATAGATCTATATGGTCTGTAATGCCAAGATAAGAAAAGAAATAGTTCTTGCTTAGGGCTTTGATGCGTAAAACCCTCAGGCCATCAACGCCTATATAAAAAAACGCTGCAAATTATTTCATAATGGTTTATTATTTCCAAACAATTATCTATCTAAAGTAACATTACCTTCCTAGTGACAAAGAAAAAGAAATAAAAGGTGATTCCAATTATTGGACTAAACTTTTTTTTAATCATTAGTAATATTCTAAAAAAAAAAAAAAAACAGCGTTATTTCAGTAACACATTCAAAAATCAAAAAGCAAAATAAAGGATATAACCTTTCCAGTATAACATAGAAAAAACATTGACATACAGAGACAATATCTTCGCTCCTATTATTCCTTTTTTATCGATTTTTCTTTTGTTTTTTAGGAAATTCCGTAAACTTTTACAATAACCATAAAAATGTATACTTTTTGACTCATTTGGAATTTAATTTTACCATCCCTCTTACTTTTTTCCAGCTTCCTTTTGTTAAAGTATGTTATAGAGATACATTTAAAGGGCATCGAGAAGAAGACTTTAGCGAAGTTTCATTGAAATAGGTACATTCGTTTAGGCGCTACAGTCTATAGCAATGCAGGTTTTTCGGCCGCCATCTTGGAAGGAAAAGGCGAATAGAAATGTCGATGAAGGAGGATCGTCCTCCGGTGACCTTTAATTTTTTTTTTTTTTTTTAAACTTTTATTATGATATTTACAACTGTATTAGTATGAATACATCTAGTAAATTTGTACAGAGAAATATTATTACATGAAACACTCTTGTTGAGAAACTATCCACTGGTAGCACTCTAATAATTTGTCTGCATGAGAAGATCACGAGGCCATCTTCTTTTCAGAAGCCTCGGAGGGTTATCAGGAATCGAAGAGGAAGGAAGGTTAGAACAAGAGGATTCGGATGGTTATGAAGTTTATTATGGAAGGATAGGTATCTGGATTTGCCCAAATCGGAAACATATGGAACATTGAGGTCTTTATGGATTATTTTATTAGTGACAAAGTAAGGAGCATTGAGGATTTTACGAAGGATTTTGGATTGTAAGGATTGGATGCGAGAGGAATTCGATGGTTTAGTGGAGCCCCATAGCTCAACTCCGTAAGTCCAAATAGGTCTTATTATAGTCAAGTATATGAGTCTTTTGTAATTAAGGGGAAGTTTAGAGCGTTTGTCTAGTAAGTGTTGGAGTAGTCGGAAACGTCGAGCAGTTTCTTGTCGTTTCAGTCTGGTATGAGGATTTCAAGTTAGACATTTGTCCAAATGAAGTCCAAGGTATCGGATTTGTTCAACAGGGATAAGTGGGGTATTATTAAAGGATACTGTGGGACATGAGGTCATAGGTTTACGTCGAAGGGTAAAGGTGATTTGATGGGATTTATTAGAATTTATTTTAATCCTCCAGTTTTGACACCATTCTTCAAGGCTTGTGATGTGTGATTGAAGAGTTTGGGATGCAATGGTTGGGTCATTATTAACGGATAGGACACATGTATCATCGGCATACGTGGTAATAACAGTGTTAGGATGGGTTGGGATGTCAGCTGTATAAACTGTGTAAAGGATAGGACCAAGGATACTACCTTGAGGAACTCCGGCAGATTGAGAAAAGAGGGATGAATAGGTATTATTGTGATTTACTTTGAAGTGCCTATCAGTAAGATAGGAACTGATGATAAGAAAATATGTAGGGGGAAGGAATTTACGGAGTTTGTAAAGCAATCCCGGATGCCAGACTCGATCAAACGCCTGTTCAACGTCGAGAAAAACTCCAGTGCAATACATTCCGGGCTCCAATGCAGAGGAGACTACGTCTACCACACGATGACATTGCTGGATAGTGGAATGGGATGTGCGGAATCAAAATTGGTGATCAGGGATTATGTGGTTAGAATCTAGGATGGGATACAGGCGTTTTAAGATGAGCTTCTCCAGGATTTTGCCCGTGATGGGTAAAAGAGAGATAGGACGGTAAGAGGATGGGTCATTCTGGTGGCTTTTTGGGTTTATGTATCATTTTGACTACAGATAGTTTCCAAGGGTCAGGAAAATATGTGGAACGGAGTACGGCGTTATAAATGTAAGTAAGGAATAGAATGGCTTTTCGAGGAAGTAGCTTAAGAATGTGGGAAGTGATTAGGTCGTGGCCAGGAGCTTGCGGGAGGGTAATCTGTGAATAATATTGGATATTTCGGAAGGATGAAATGCTTTAGGAGGAGGAGGAGTCATTTGAAGTGGAATATCCAGTTCTGTTTCAATACATTCAAGCTGATTTGGATTAAGGATATCAGGATGTGGATTAAAAGTTTTGAAGAGGTGAACCTTTAATTTTAAATCCAAATTTGAAAAAAGTCGGTCCAGTAGTTTCGGAGAAAATGAGCGGATGGCGTATGGCGTATGGCGTAAGGCGGACGGACAAAAATAATTTATTCGTTTTTCGAATTCTACATATCCTGAAACGTAAAACCTCAAATTTTGAGAGAGGGTTAAGTTTTTAAATTTTTTGTTCGATCACAGTGGTTCATTATTGAAAATAATAAACCAAAAATAGTTTAATAACTAATAGTAGTACAAACCATAATCATTTATTGGTTAAATATACAGATGAACCTTCAAATCTCACTAGGCACGTATAGCTCAGCAACTGGAGTTGCCTATGTGATTTACAAAAACAGAGTTAAGTATGAGGTTTTTATTACCTACCGCTGGTATAATAAATATGGTTTGTGTTATTTTAATGGTATTAATGATTTCTTAACTGTAAGGCATAAGCTTTAGCTCTGTTAAAAGTGTCCTTCAACAATTTTATTATAGCTCAATATTGCCAACAAATAATTTCTATTCAAAGTAGAGCAGTAAATGAAAGTTGTGTGATGAGTGCACCAGATTTTTAAAATTATAAAATGACCTTTCTGTATCAACAAGGGGCAAGTTGTAACTACTTAAAATTAAAGAGTTGGATTCAATATAAGAATTGAATCTTTGCCATTTAAATTTTTATTAATATCTTACAGAATTATTTAATTAATACCTGATTTTTTTTATTAAACTTCTTACATTTTTTCATTTAAACTTTCACCAATTTGGTCTGGTACCGCTGGTTTTCCAACAGTTATAAAAATTGTTTCCTTTCTGTTGTAAGGTTCAATCTAAGGTCTCAACTTTGATGAACTATAATGAACATAATTTTGTCATTATGTTGATATCTCTTTAATTTTAGCAGAATTATTTGTTGAACCCTTTTTGCAACGTGGAATGTTTGCTATTTGTACAAATCAATATAGACTTAAGTCTCTATAAGTAATAGTTATGTAAATATGTTAAATCTTGTTTAAGCAATAAGGTATTCCATTGCGTAAAGATTCATGTTCACTATTGTCAAGATGCTGCCTTATCAACGTCACATATTGCCTAATCGTTAGCGAACGTCCGTGATAATTGCTTGACAGTTATGTTAATTAAAGCTGTCAAAGCTGTTTTTTAAGCTTTTGTGTCAGGCAGGCCAAGAATGCTGCTTGAAGGTCATTACCACGTGGCATTCAAAAGATCGGGAAGGAGATCCAGGATTATGTCTCAAGGCTGAGCAGAGAAAGGGATTGTCAGGAAAAGAAAGAACCTTTTCTCAGTCTTCTGTTGTCAGTCGGTATCACAACATGGATTCAGTTCTTTTTGATCCTAAAATTCTTGAAAATATTGATTTCCAGCCGGCGGAATGTCATTACAATCCACCAATCAATGCAATCAATCCAGGAGAAGACTTGGTACTAAGGCCTCTCAGGATATCTGATTATGACAATGGTGAAGTTATGTTTGTTTTCACTTTTGTTCTTTTCTGACATGCTTAATTATTCAAATTTCTTTATGGCAACCTAGGCTTTCTTGAAAATCTGGAACAATTGACGGATGTTGGCAAAGTTTCAAAAGAAATGTTCGAAGGTAATAGTTGTTTCTATAAATTGTAAATAATTGAAAAAGAATGTTAGACCAAATATATTACTAATTTCAGATTCCTTCAAGAGAATGAAAAGCAGTGATGGACTATACTATGTTATCGTAATAGAAAATCTCGTGAGTGAAAGAGTTATTGCATCAGCGACTTTACTTATCGAACAAAAGTTCATCCATGCCTGTGGTCTGGTGAGATTGCTTTATGTTTTAGGCTTTATTTCAAAACTTAAAAAATTGCACTGTGATTTTTAACTATATATCAATGTTGGATGCCTAGTTATCATGCCTAATAAAATAAATCCTTTCCAAAAATAAACAACACACTCTTATCTCTGTATTATTTTAGTTTTTTATTTCTACCTGAAAGGTTGCATTATATCATGAAAACAAGAAATGAATCTGTCCTTTTATTTTACAAATTAGTTATTTTCAAAGATCTGATTGATTTCTGCTTTGTTTTCCTTCCCATTCATATCTTATAAATGCATAGCTATCAAATATACCGAGTAGGAAATGAAATTATTATGAACAATAAACTTTTAGAGTTATTAGATTTTTTCATTCAACGTTAAAGTTATAATGTCTTTTTTATTAAAATTTGAATTTTGTGTCATCACATTTGTATGTGATGCGTAATATGTATGTATGATTTTCTGGCATTTTTGATTATGAACAACAATAAATCTTAACTATTAATTAATTATTTTTATTAATAAATTACAATTCTTTTCGAGGGTATTGTAGTTTACAAAACTCAAAATTATACTTTATAACCGTCCAATATATGTAAAATAAATTCACCGACACTCTCTAACTCTTGTTTACAAAACAATATGATTTTAACATTAATAACAAACTTTCTTCGTAAAGAGCGTAAAGAGCTCCAGACCCTTTGAGGTATAAGGTCCTCTTTGACTCTTTTTGAACTTATTAAAAGAGCTTATTAAAGCTAAATTATTAATTTCAATTTTTTATAAAATCTCTTCAAGAGACAATCAACACTATCTTGATTTTGAGTGGTTCTAATTGTGATTTATGACAGCGTTATTGATGGTTTATATGGTCAATTAGATTTTTAAAATACTTGTTTACTTAAACACTTATAGGCACTTATCAAGAATGCTATTCATCTTGATTTACGAAAATTTAATCATAAAATATAAAGTTAATTATTTTATTTTTTAAAGCAAATACTGTTAATTATTTTATTATATAAAGTTAATATTGGGTTGTCAAAAAAGTCCTTTCGGTTTTTCAGGGTGAAATAAAACTCAATGTACTATAGACATAAAATTTATTTTAATCTACAATATATTAACCATTATTTAATATGACTTTCTCCCATCTTTCCACTAACTGCATAATGCCATGTTTATAGAATATCTGGAGTTTATTTTTAAAAAACTGATCCAAGTGGTGTTTGATGTCCTCTTCTTTTTGGAATTTATGGTGAGACTGGAATAAGTGGTAATCACTTGGAGGCTGGTCTGGTGAATAGGGAGGATGGGGCAAAAGGTCCCATCCAAGGCTCAATAATTTATTGCGAGTGACCAATGAGGTGTGGGGCCTGGCGTTGTCTTGGTGAAACACAACACCCTTCCGATCATTTATAACTCTTCAGGATGTTCTCTAAATTCGAAATTACTATATCCGTTAGATAGCTGAATTATTTCTCTTCAAAGCCGTATGAATGGTTGATTTTCGAAAAAAAAAAAATTATGTGAGGGACCCAAACATTGAGCCTGGAAACATAGCCGAGCTTGTGCAAATCGTTTTCTATGCTTTTGTCCTACATATTTAGGGCCATAGCAATCTCTTGCACTGATCTGGTGGGATTTTGATTAACAATGGCCTTAACATTGCTCGTTTAAATTCCATGTAGGCGACCACAGCATTAAGCATCATTTATGTCAAAATTTCCTGAATGAAATTTGGCAAACCAATTTTAGCAGGTGTGCTCGGTTAAGGCATCATGCTTATGTTTTTTAAAGTAATACAACAAAATAGGCTGATAATGAATGATATTTTCTTCCATATTCACAGTGCAATAGCAAACACAATATTAAGCTAGTTACAACAAGAGTTAACAGATATAATTGTTGACATATTACAAACAGGATAAACAATCCACCTTAGGGATTAATACATTAGATAAGAGGTGTAGTGTATCATAGTGACATAAAAAAAAAACAGAAAAACCGAAAGGACTTATTTGCCAACCCATTAGTTTTATTTATTTTTTTATATTTTTGAAACAGACTGTTTTTTATGTATAGAATATACTCATAGAGTTGTATTGTCATTTATCTAATGATGAGTCTGTATTTGTTTTCCTTATCTATGTTACATTGCATAATGTATGAAATATATTTCTCCATATCTCATATTAAAAAATTAAGAGCGCTTTAATATAAGAATCTGCCTAAGCTGATGGCTGTCACAATTTTAAACTCTAAACAAGTTCTTTGCAAATAAAAAAAAAATCTGGTACATGCATCATACGACTTTCACTTACCACGCTCTTAGCAGAAATAATTATTTTCATACAAAGGGGAAGTGAAAGTAAAAATTATAGACACTATTTATTTATATTTCATGTAATGTATTTATGTATTTATTTACATTTTAATTATTTAGTTAACTTATTTACACAAATTTTAATTTTTATAAATTTTAAGATATCTGGTTTTTTAACGATTGATATGGATATGAATATCTTTATTTTGTTGGTTTTTTTTTACAAAAAAAAAAAAAAAGTAATTCTACTTGTACTACTGATCATATTACAAGTTTTAAAATGACATATCTTCAAATCGCTCCTAATAACCAATGATGCCTATTTTAAATTATATTAGTGATATTTGAGCTTATGATATCAATTCTATATATGTTTAGAACAAAGTAGTTTATTACTTTCACTTACCTATACATGGAATACATAGTAAGGGTAAGTATTGCGATCTTGAAATTTTTTTAATCTGAGTTTTCAATGGAAATACACATTTTGAGGTCCTCTGAGTGCAAATAACTAAGTCCCGCAAAATGGTCTGTGTGTGTTTTAACAGTCTAGCTCAAAAACGAGAAGTCGTATGTAAGTGAAATTGCATATTTAAGGATTTTATATGCTAGGGATGTTACAACAATTTTTTCGTCAAAATCGGCTAATCAGAAGGGGCACTTTATATAATGGACTAAACACATTTTTACGATTATCTCGAAACCGAACTAACGATTTTAATTAAATCCATCATATCAGTCTAAAATTAAGCAGTTTTAAATAAAATGTGGTTATTAAAATGTGGGCTTAAATGGCTAATTTTCAATATTAGCTTCCTCTAAAGTACCTTTAATTTTTTTTATTTGAAACAATTGAGCATTTCACATTAATTTCTAATATGAAAAATGGTTAAATATAAAATATGAAAGAATTTGATAATTAACTAAAGGAGAAATAAGAAATTGTAATGGAGAATGGTTGTAATTGAGGTGACTACGAGCGCACCCAAGCTTGCCCAAAAGATTTGAACACGCTTCCATACTTATCATGAGATTAATATAATACGGACTCTGACAATATTATATAAATATACATATGTGGTTTTCATAAATGCTATTGTTGGTATTATTTAATATTTAACAGTATAGATTACAGCAAGATAAATATTAAAATTTGTATATATGAGGTTACTTTCACAAATAAAAATACCCACAACGAAATATAAACAAATATAGAGTCTATAACTTTTACTTTTGCTTCGCTTTGTCTGAAAATACTTCTGCTAAGAAGAGGTTGGTAAGTGAAAGTTGTATGATGCGTGCACCACACCAGATTTTTTAAAAAAATTTTCATCCAATTACTTAATTAAGATGATGAATATAAGAATTTGGTGTCATTATAACCATTAGTCTTCCGCCACTTATGCTATGTTCGATAATTTTCTGTAAGGCATGCTGCAAGCTTGACAATCTTTAACTATATTTTTTCTCCTCTTCTTTCTCCTGAACCAGCTCCCATCAACCATGACTTCTCATTTCATTCTGATGACTGATTTCATGGTTTCAATTTTTATGAAATTTATTTATTTTTTTATTCCTTGTTTCAACCTGCCCAAATCACCCACACAAATTATACGACTTGCTGGTTTGACACCAAAATTTTATTGAAGATGTATTAAGAGTGTGTTATTATTAAAAATGGCAGATGTATGATTGGTATTTGGAAAAAATATATTACTTTCACCTTTGATCCATATTCAAATAGACATTGCCTTATTTAATTGTAATCACATATGCGTATTATTACATTGTTTAGCAATAATATACCATTATACAATTGAAATTGTATATTTTTCACAGAGAGGAAGGATAGAAGATGTAGTTGTAAATTCAAGTTACAGAGGGAGGCAACTCGGAAAATTGTAAGTTTGTCTATTATCAATAATGTTATTAAAAATACAAGGTTTCTCGACCTCCTGTCCCACAATTTTCCTTTATCTTGTAATCTTTATTTTATTTGTACATTTTGGTGTATGGCTATCATAACCATATCTGAAAGAATGCTGATTTATATATATGTAGATTCTGCTTAACTATATAATATCTACTTATCTATTAAAAAATTCTATTTATATAATTTACAACAGCTATTCCTATTATCATAGCGTCTTTTTTCTTAAAAACAATTTAAACTTTGTTATCGTATATTTTCCATGAAATTTTTTTTTTTTTAATTATTTTAATGGAATTTACAACTGTATTACATAGAGAATACAATAAGTAAATGAGAAATTTGTAACATGGCATGTACAACAGCTATTCCTATTATCATAGCGTCTTTTTTCTTAAAAACAATTTAAACTTTGTTATCGTATATTTTCAATGAAATTAAACAAAAAAATTTAACGAAATTAAAAAAAGTCGAATTTTCCATTCCTGAATTCATTTTGTCATCAAAATTTTTAATAAAAGTAACCTTACCTTAGTGACTTTTTTCAATTAACCGCCAATATACTATTTTCATGATAAACATTTTCTCAATAATGAATTACAAAAGTCAAGGAATTCCACAAAAACTTTTAGTAGATGCCCTGAATATAATTATTAGTTTTAAATTTAAAAAATATATTCCACCACCATATTGTTTGTTAATTAAATTTGTATCTGTTTATTTATAGATTGATTGATGCATTGGCTCTGTTATCAAAACAACTCGGCTGCTATAAAGTAACTCTTGACTGTCGGGACGAGAAGAGAGGATTTTATGAAAGCCTTGGTTTTAAAAAGGAAGATGGAAACTCTAATTTTATGCAGATTAGATTTCACTAATGCAGTATTATTATTATTTTTTTAAATAAATGTTTAAAAAGCTTATTTTTTAATTATCCTTTAAAATTCCAGTTTATTAATCAAGCAATAAAATAAGAATTGGACTTATGTGCACATAACTAATGGTTAGATAAAATAAAGATCGACTGGGAAAATACTGATAAAATGCTGTGATGTCATTGAATGATTATTTTAAAGAAACACAATTAAATTTTCAATTTATAGCACAATATGAAAATGCAGCAGTTTCAATTTGACATCCCACTAATAATAGGAATCAAGCAAAAAAGAAAATTAGAAGCCAACAAACAGTCTAGTAGACTAGGAGCTACTGACTATTTCATTGAAGGACTTTAAGCTAGTAACCATTTTAAATTCTAGATAAACATCATCTGCACACACAACTTCGGTTAGTTGGTTGAAAGCCATTACTTTCTATGCAAAATTTTAATTAAATTAAATGGTTTGATGGTTCATCATTTGACAGAAGAACATACGGTTGAAATTTTGATATGATGTAAACAATATATCTCTAAAAGAGAATTCACCTCGACTGACGATGTATTCGGTTATGTTTTGAAAACTGACGACATCCAAGTCATGGATGGTTGGATAAGGGAAAATTCAAATAGTCAGTTTCTCTTCAGTTTTATAAGTGTTTTGGGATGCTGATTCTGAATTTTATGTTCCCGAACAAAATTTTCCATTATTTTTCGAGATATATGTAAAAAACTGCAAAATTTCCGAACATATTTTTTGGACATGATTCCGAAACTATGTATTTTATCGAAATTATTATTATATATATATTTAAAGAAAAGAAAATTTTATATGTAGGTTTTTGATGTAAGATCAACGAGTGAGAAGTTAAGAGAATGTTGACATTTCACAAGAAATATCTGTTTTCATCGGTTTTTCCCCCAAAACTCACAATTTATGCATCTCTCAAAGAAATTCATTATAATCAATTTGAAAGAGCATTAAATTTCCTATGTACCTCATGTAGACACATTAATATGTGAGAGGATTAAATGGCTGTTAAAGGGCATGGAATTGAAGGCATATTTCACTCGTAGTATCTGCTATTCTCAACAAGAGTGCATTTTATCTTCTCAATGTTTTTGATTAGGCTAATTTAACTATATTTATGACAGAACTAGAATGTATAAACAAATTACACAGCTTTTACGTATTCTGTTGCCATGAGAACCTCTAAAATCCATAACAATTATAAAAAAACAATAAGAACCAAAATGAACTTGGAGTATGAGCGGTTAAACGACATTTTGCCTACTCGCATATTACTACTTGACAAAGCTTGAATTAATTTAATAAATAGACAGATTGGAAATAACCTATGAATGAATATATCAGTATGAAAATATTTATATCTGATCATGGGAAGGAGGTAAGTGAAAGCGTGTGATGCTTACACTGCAATAGATTTTTTCTACTGATTTATCTTTTTTGCTTTTCCATGTAAATTTTAAATACTATTCAAATAACCAAATCTGCTTGGTGGTGTAATAATCATTTGTATGAATATTCTAAATTTAATTCATGTGAAACCACAGGGCACAGAAAGAATAATTTGAAACTATGAACAAATAACAATATATTTAATGAATTTATACAGGTTTGATTTTAAAATATATACATAAATATATCTAATATAGATATAGCTTTATATAATTAGTAAACAAAGTAATATTAGCAAAACATATCTTCCATCTTAATACTTAATTATTTATACATTCGATCTCTTCTCTGTTATGTTAAGGCTTGTTATTAATAAATAACATTGTTTCAATTCAAGCTTTGGTATCTTCAAGTTCAACTTTGAAACTCTGTTAATAAAACTTGATCAGTTGATTAAATATAATCAAAATAGCTTTATAATTATGAAGGTGATTATTTTAAGAAATGAAAAAATGTATAATTTACCATATAATTGTAACGTAGAGATCCCTAAAATAAATTCACTATATGTACATTTACTTTCAATCATTGAGAAGATGAAGAAATCACCTCACTGTTATTGACATTTGACATAAAAATATTTTATATATAAATCAATATCTAGTATTTATACACCTATCGTCTAATATAATGTAAGGTTTAACAGAACAAATGACATTAAAACTATTAACAATAAATAAAAAAATTTATAAACATTATTGTCAATTATCTTCTTCTAAATTAATTTCAGTCTTTCGCTTTTTTATAAATTTGTGTTCTTTTATCAATTTCATTTTCCTTTTCTTCTGGACTTTCTTCTTGATTTGTTTATTAATTTTAATTTTAGCAGCCTTTTCTGGATTTGTTACAGCCTGTAAACGTAAAAAAAAAATTAGTTTTATTTAAATAAATAACTTTTTAAATGTTATAGTTCGGCTACAATGTGCTAATATCAATAATTTATGTTATAAAATGCATTTATGACATTTGACAGGGTTCCCTCGTAAGTAGAGGTAAATATTTAAAGGGATAGTAGACATTAAGGTCTACATAAAAAAGTTTATATAAACAATATCCAAATTTTTGAGCTGAAAAGAAATCCAAATGTTGTGTTTTTTTTTGTTCAATGGGAAGCGATAACTAAAAAAATATTTAATTTAAGTAATTATGAATTACATTCGCTGTAAACTAGACAAAATTTATTTAAAAGAAAAAAAAGAGTTTTTCATTATTAAAAACATTTAAAGAGGACTATTGCGCAGCTAAATTCAGTTTTTAAAAAAGTCATAAACTATTTAATTTATTTTTTATTTGCGTGCGTTACAATACATTCCAAATCATGAAAATACAAGTAATATAAACTTTGCAATAGTTAATTGTAGTCATTTTGCTTAAAACACGGGTGGGTACCTTTAGGTGATTGGATAGAAAATCACATCATTTTTTTACACAACTGGAAGTGAATCTCATATTTTTTACCCAATAAACCTCCACTTAATTAATATGGACTTTTTTTTTTTTAAGCCTACACTTACAAGTATTTTGCAGTCCCTGTAGACCTCCTCTAATTAAGAGGGTAATGGTCTAACTTCCCGCGGGGACCGGCTGTATTGGAAAATAAGGGGATTCGATCCTATGATCTTTGCTCTACTAGTATAGAGCACTAACCACACTGCTATACCTAATATGGACTTAAAGCCTATTAAACGGGGATGTTTTCCTAACATAAAATTACAACAATTACCTGTTATAAAGTTTATATCACTTGTTTTTTCAATATTTGGAATATATTGTAATAAACATAGAAAATAATGATTTTTAAAAATATTTTTCATGATATATTTTATGAAAATGTGTTTTACCCGCAGATCTCCATTATATGAATTGATAAGTATCTAACAGTGGTAAACTTAATGTTTCTTACAAAAATGTATGTTTAAAATGAAGAAACCTATTGATTGCTTCAATTATTTTCATTAAAAAGTAAACATTAGGGATAGAAACATTGCATTTGTCAATTATAAATATGCATCAATTCCGATAACAGAAATCTGGCAGAAAAACACAATTTCATAGCCTACCTCAAAAATATTCGGAAAATAGTTTAAACCAAGAAATTTTATTTCATCATATTTTAATTAGGTAGAAGTACAATAATAATTTAAAAGTATAATATTAATAACATTTTCTATCAGTTAAATATAAGTTGTAATGAATGTAAAGGGGGATTTTGTGAATCTCTACTAAATGTCCCTGTATTGTAGAAGGGAGGTTGAAGGGATGGAATCTGATCTCAGGCAGGGGAATGAGGGAATAGTGAATTATAAGGGACGTCTATGCATACCACCATCTGTGTTTCATCAGTGATAAATTTTGTTTTGGAGTATAATTGAGTAAAAGTTATTACGTAAAATGATAATAACAAAAACAAATTACAATATGGTGGACAGAACTACTTACCAGCTGAGTTCTCTCCACTTTGCGCATGGCTTTCATAGTCTGGAGAAGAGTTGATACACGACCGGTGATGGCTATGTATTCTGCCTCGCCGACCTTGTCTCTGAAGGAGTTCATAGCAGTCTTGCACATCTTAACAAGTTCCTTGTTCTCCGAATCCAACTCTTTCACTATTGGAAAAAGAAGTTCAAAGCCAACTGCGATCAGTGCATCTCGATTCAATTTTGTTGAAAGCACTGTTGCCCATTTACAGTATTGTTCCCTCTGCAAATTTAACAATATTCTCAATTCTACATCCACAGATAAAAAAAAATTGCTACTTTTTATTATTTTTGGTTTCTGTTTAATTAAAATAAATATTTGCACATTAAATTAGGTAAATTATAGACAGTTCTTAAGTTGTATATATTTAAATATGTTCTCTTTTCAGTTACATAAATTTGATAATGGTCCCAGGAGTGAGTTTATAAGGTGTTAAGTGATGACACATATCTGCTTTAAAATAGATACTGGTGATAATAGCACTCCTGGAAAACCTCTATAGAATATCGGATAAAGAACCTAACTGTGTAATAATCAAAGAAAATTCATCAAAATTTTCTTTTGTAAACATTGAGCTATTACATTACAGTATCACTAAAGCCTGGATATATATGCAAATGTATATATATTTTTTTGTATCTGTTGTGGCAACACTGTTGTTATCTGATAAACCTGAAAAGAGAAATAACCTTCTAGTATATGTGTAAGAACAATAATTTGGTTATTTAAAACGTTGGCTAAATCAATAAAAATATCGAAATTCTTGATAATTTTGTTTCATCCTTAAATCTCAGAAATTTTTTTTTATATATATTTTAAAGGCATCAACCCCCAGGGTCATCATCGCCTTATTTTGTCAAGTATTAAATTTTATTTTCCAATTTTATTTGTATTGTCTTATAAAATAGTATGTATTTCGTTATTATTATTTGACAAGTTGCTGATTTTATTTCTAACTGTAACCAATTATTCTTCAAATGATAATATCCTGTTTCATTCTGAATAAAATAAAAGTAATTAGTTGTAAATTTCCCAATGATGAATGTAGGCTTCTAATTAATTAAAACTATTTTATTAAATCACATGTTTTCAAGGAAATTAGATGAAATTTACTAACTAAATGTAAACTTTAAAAAAAAATTTAAATTTGGAAAAGTTTTTAAAATCCACCTAATCAAGGCAATAAACATTTTTAAAACACTATTTCATTGTACTTGTGTGAAAGACAAAAGTATTTCATGGATGTATAAAGCATATGTTGTTTAATAATTCTAGATGTGATATTATCTTTAAATAATTAGGTATCAATGTCCGTTACAATTATTCCAAAAAATTGCCATATAACCTTTAGAAAGTTAAATCAGTGAATAATTTGATAAATTTTTCCTTAATGAAATCCCAACATTATCCACTTAAAATTAGTGTGACAACTTTAGACTTATCTATGACAGACAATGCAATTCTCTTAATTCTGTTTTAGTAAACTTTGCAATGGAAAATAACAGCTTAATAACTGATAGGCATGCAATCCATCTAGGCATACTTGTATTTATACAGCTGAGAGAGAGAAGTTATGTGGTATACAAAAAAAGATGGAGTAACAAGATTTTTATTGCCTTCCGTTGATGTAATAAACAGGGTTTTTGTTATTTTAATAATCTTAATTATTTGTTAGCTGTAAAAGCTTTAAGCTTTAGCTCCATTTAAAATGCACTTCAAAAATTTTATAATAGCTCAACATTGCCAGAAAATAATTTCTATTCAAAGTAGAGCGGTAAGTGAAAGATGTATGTTGTTACACACACCAGATTTTTTTTGTTTTGTTTTTATAAGATTATAGCCAGTTCTTACAAGTATTATACCTGTAGGCCTCCCCTAATTAAGAGGGTAATGGTCTAACTTCCCGCGGGGACCAGCCGTATTGGGAAGTAGGGCCAGGATTCAATCCTATGATCTTTGCTTTACTAGTATAGCGCGCTAACCACTCTGTTATTCCGGCCCCTTTTTATAAGATATTGAAACATAAATATTTTTTCTTTATTTTTTTTGCATATAAATCTGGGCTTAAAACTATCACTATAATTCTTATCCAACTCGCTTTACATAATATTTTGTCAGAGAACTTTTACAGTGTAATAATGACCTTATTAAAGTTCTATATAATAACTGAATTCCTCGAGAATATTTTCACATGGCTCATTCATAATACCCATTAATCCACAAGGCAATTACAGTGAAATTTGATAACTCGTTCTTCCTTTTACTACACATCTGATAGGGGTTATATAGGCTTACAAGAGGATGGGATGGCCTAACAAGTTGGAGCACGGGTTCCAGAATGCTCAGTTCTAAATGTTGGGGATTCGATTCCTACCTGGGTCTGTTAATTTTCATTTTTCGGTGAGAAATGAATCTTGATATTCACACTCTGGTAAGTACATGGCAGAAACCTCAACGTAGCTGCCAGAGATTAGCAAAAAGAACCATGTAGCCTGTTTGCCGGATTAGTTCCCCCTTACCAGTAGTACCAGAATATAGGATTCCAATTTATACCTAATTCTAAGTAATGGAAAAGGTTATTTTTTTCTTTCACAATTTTTTTCTCTTTCTGTCTATTTGGTATTAAAAAAATATTATATTTGATGCTTTATAACTAGATAATTTATAAGAAAATATAAAATAAATAAATTTTAACTCACAATATTGCTCTCTTTGGGATGATGATGCGCTTCAAAGTTAACAGATGACCGTACTAAAGTTTCCACCATCCATTTGAGAGAAATTTCTTTCTTTTTTATTTTAGGATCGTCGTCTGTCAATATAGATACCGATTCTGCTATGTACGCCAGGACCTTAAAGCACTGTATGGAAAAATGATTCATTAGTTAATATGATATATAAGCTCATACCATCATTATAAAAGACAGAAATTATTGATGAGATGGTGGCTAGAATAAGTACAGATAAACTTGAATATCTTTTTTTAAGGATTGTATGTTATATATTATTTAAATAAATGATCAATTAATTGCAAAAAATCATTCAGTGAAATTTCATAACCTATAAATAAATAATTAAGAGCTTTGATAAATTATTCATTTGTAAAATTAGAAAATTGTGTGATTTTTGTTTTGATATAACTATATTTGATATATAAAAGGTTAAACAGGCGAAATAAACAAACAAATTTAAAAATATCTGTAAGGAAAGCCACTTCACTGGTGAGCGCATCAAAATTATAGAATTTTTAAATACAGTACCATACAAATTTTGTTTTCGTTAATTTATTCTCTATCTTATCAATAAGTTTTTTTTTTTTGTTTTTTCTTTATAATAAAAGAATTATAAATTATTTATTCTGTTTCATCAGCTTTGGATTGACTTGGGGGAGGAGGGGAGGGGGGGGTTGGGAGACCTTCCTGGGACAACCAACCTCTATAAAATGGGTACCCTTAATCAAATATTTAATTAAGGGGAAAACCTGGCAGAGTGTGATCTCGGTCAAGTCACCTCCATGTACAACTGTAGACCAAGAAACAGTACTTTCCATACATTGTATCCTTCATGGATTGTAGTGGTACAGATATTTTTTTTTTTTTTTTTATAACTAGTTAATAAGTTTCAATTATCATTAATTCAATTTTAGAAATAATTCTTTTCAGTCTTACCTTTTCAATCTTAAAATACTTCTTATAAGTTTTTCATCAATATTCATTTAAGCAAAAATAAACATTTAATTGTTGATAATAAAAATATAAAACTTCTATATCAACTTTTTTTAAAAATTAAAAATATTGAGGGCTAAATATATTCTCAACTCAATATGTTTTTCTTATTAACCATTCATTATTATTCGTCCATTAAAGGAATGAATATCAGTTATTTTAAAATAAAAACAAAACAAATAGGATTTTTAAAAATGAAAGCTGGCGTTTTATGTTTATGTAGGCTATTTTCAGACTAACAAAATATAATAAACAACAGAATAACAATTCTTGAAATTTGATTTGTTTAATAATTCCATTTTTTATAGAATGAAATTATTTAATACAAATGTATTCATTCCTGAGCTGAATCTAAACTAAAAATAATGTTCTTCATTATTCATTATATTATTCATGTCTGTATATATATTTTTTCTAAATGATTAGTTCAAGGTTGAATATATTTAATTCATATAAACTTGTATTAAGATATAAATAATATATGAATATATACCTGTTTGACAGTGTGAATGATTGCTGGGGGCAACATAATATCATAAAGATTAAACACAAAGTCTTTGCTAAAGTCTTTCTCCTTTCTCGTCTCCTTTATGAGAAGAAGTAACTCTAAAGCTTTAAGACGTACCCAGGGATGCTCATGGCATGCAAATTCAAAACATTTATCTGTAAAATAAATCAAATAAATACAGATTAAAAATACTTGAAGAAAAAAAAAAGGTTCATACATAAATTTTATTCAATACATACCTCGTATAATATCGATGCGTTCTTTATATTTGTCATCCTGAAGAGACAATGGGCAGTTTTTAAGAACCTTAAATCAATATAGTCAATTTTATAATCAAGTTTTCAACATAAATATAATTCATTTATTTAGAAAAAAACTGGATGATGGATAATAATAATAATAATGGATATTCAAATTACTATTAATGGAGTTTTTATAACTAGAACTAGGTACTTGGTATAAGAAATTATATTTCACAATTAAAATTTAAATAGTGTTAGAAAAACGTAAGAAAATAAAGAAATTGAAGCAATGACAGTTTAATCATTTAATAAATTACCTTGATGGTGGTCACAAGAGTTAAGAAGCCTAGACGGCTCCTCCCTTGGGTCACTTTAGGTTCCTTCTTTCCATTTCCGTTAGTAATGAGGACAAACTTTCCAGGCATTTTATCGCCAAAATTACAAAGGAACTCCTGTGATACCAGTGAGAAGAAATCATCGAGTCTCTTTGCAAAATCATCCTTCTCGATTTCAGCAAAGAAACCCATCACTTGCATCCCCACTCGGCGGAAACCCAGCTATGAATTTTAACAATAATATTATTTAATTTGAGCATATTATTTAAATAAGAAACTAAACTAAAGTAGAAAAAGATTGGTGTAGGATAGATAAATATTAATCAAATTTGAAGTTTTAAAAAGTTGAAAAACATGAAACTAATTTATTCAAGAAATTAAAATAGAATTATCAAGCAATTATATCAATTCCATTGTAACAATACCATAACAAAAACTTTCACTGTGTAAATAAAGCTGAAATTCGAATTGTATATTGTAAATATTTATAATGATGTAGAGGTGGTTGATTGTGACATGACGTTACGTGATGAAGACCTGCAAGATGGGTCGGCGTAATAATTAAAAATACTATTTTCAAAATTTAGTATTTATTTGACCGCACACCCCTCCCCTCCCGATCAACTCCTCGTAAATATTTATAGTCAAGAAATCACCGCAGTAACATAGATTTATTACAGATTCCCTTTCTAAAACATCCAGTCCAGTACTCTGGCCGATTGCGCTATCAATACACATTGCAAGCTTAAGTTAAAATAGATGTTAGACTGACTATTTTAAAAAGCTATCTTTATATATAAAATGGTAGTTTTTCACAATGTAAATCTATCTTACAGCTCTCAGGAGCAATAAATTTTGATGAATGAGGTATCAAATGAAAGGGAATTTCATGGAGCAGTAATAAATTATAGTTATGACCTCCCGAAGTATCAGGAAAAAGTTATATAGGAAAAGAAACTTTATTTGCAAATAACTCAAAAAGGATACATTTTTTTGTGCACTCATGTTTATTAGAAAGATGACTAAATTCACAACAAAATAAAATAAAAATCATAGAAATCGGACAATTATTAGCAAAGATATATAACATTATATTACTGTATTTTTTTGTTTATTACTATTAAAGGCTAATATGATTCGACTGATAAAAAGAAAATTATTTCCTCTATCTCATAACACATAGCATTAACTTATTTCTATCACTTTCCTACCTAAACTAGGTAAGGAAAGTATTGCGATCGGGTCAAATTTCCGATATGCGGTTTTCGACGGATCTATACGTTTCAGAGCCCTCTGAGTCTGAAAAACCATTTTAAGCCATTGATCTGTATGTGCCAAGATTTTCTCAGGAACTACTGAACCGATTTTGTTGCTTCTTTTTTTATTTTGTTGGGTTTTGACAACTGATGCCTGCGACAAAAATTGGGAGCTCCATGAGCAATAGCTTGCGCTCAATAAATGAAAAACATATTTTTCTATAGACTGTAGCACGAAAACGGCTCTAACGATTTTGATGAAACTTTCCTATAATGTTCTAATAATTGTCTTTTCAATTTTCGTATATGAACTAAATTCCCGAGAAAATTCAGGAAAAAAAGTTATAGAGAAAAGAAAAATGTTTTGGAGCCTAACTTGCTAAGTACATAATTCTATGGTAAAATTTATAACAAAACTTTTGAAAGGTAATTAAATTACCAACAAAATAAAAAAGAAATCATCGGAATCGAACCAGTATTAGCGATGATACAGCTTATTCTATTTTCTACACATGTTTTAATTTATTACTTTCCTACCTACACTAGTTAAGGAAAGTATTGTGATCAGGTCAAATTTCGGATATGCAGTTTTTGATGATACCTTTCAGAGCCTTTTTTTGAAAGGTAATGAAATTCTCTACAAAACTATACAAAAATTGTTCATTTTTGACAACTATTAATGAAGTTACAGCTTTTCAATTTCCAATGTAAGATTACGGTTTCATATCCTGGTGTCAGAAAGGAGTGAATGAGAGAAAAAAGATAACTAAGTGAAAATATGAAAATCTGTTGCCCGTATCACACAAGCTTCACTATTTCCTTTACTTTTAACAGAAATTATTGTTTGACATAATTAGGCTATGGCAAAAAGTTTTTGATCAGCAATATCAGAGGGTGTTGAAATTTTTACACTGATCTACCTAAAGCCGGTTTACATTGCTTTAGTTTATCAAATAAATCATACTCAAATCTTTTCTTTGATCAATTTTCAGGAAAATACATCTAATTCAATTTTTTTTTTTTTTGTTCTTGATGAACATATGTTAAGATATAAAAACTTTTCTGAAATGGTTAGGAAAGTCGTGTGAGTGGATACACCAGATTTGTTTGTACAGTCAATTGTTTAATGACCAATATACTATGCGAATTATTCGCACGGACCAAATAGTTCAAGTTAATTTTTTGTTTGTTTACAATATTGAATAAGAAAGAAAGCAATACCTTCATCCTTTTCCTCTGCTTCTCCTCCTCATCCCCCTCCTCCAAGTCCTTAATCCAATCACGGAGGTAATCGAACAAAATTTCCAAGCAGTTAGGCTCAACATTTTTAATCAAATGATGGATGATCTCAGTTGCTCTAGTAGAATTTTCATCGGCTTGTTCATAGTCGAACATCACACAAACGCTTAGGAAGATATGTCTGGCAACAATATTAAGCGCTTCCTGTTGACAGTAATTACAGCTTTTAATAATATATTATTGAGAATAAAAACTTTATTAGTTCTAATTATGGAACATTTTTTTTAAGTGTAATACAATTTTCAATCTTATACTAAATTAAAAAAAAAAAATCAAATATCATATAAAGAAACAACTATAAATAAATCATAAATATTTAGCTATCCATAAGAAATATGTGATTATTTTTTATACTACATTGTCGATGTTTCAGGCCCATTTTTTTTTTAAATTTATTATATATATATATTTTAGGCCCTTAATCTATCTTCATGAACAATTTTACTTAAAAGTTATTATTTTTTTTTTTTTGTTAAGTATATTTTTTTATTTGAAATATTTCAACTCTTAATCCATGGTATAGATCCCTTTTAATTAATTTTTGGTTCAAAACTTCAATTAAAGTCCTACACTGTCCCTATTTTTACTATCAAATTATTAACATCCCTCTAAATAATCATAAATTTTTTCATCTTATCATAACCTAAAACTGTTTTTAGGTTACAAAAATGTTTACAAATGGGGCTTTTCTACTTGAATTGTAAGATAATTTCATCACAAAATCAAGAAAAAAGGTGGTCTTTAAAAATATTAGGCTGCCTGGCCTATATAACCTCGTTATTTTGACCATTGGGGGTAGACGTCATCTCAAACAGCCCAATATTTTATATGGCACCTTTTTTTGGGGGAGTATTTTGTGATCAAATTATCTCATGATTTAAGTGTAAAGTAAATGGGCGTTCATGAGCTTTTAATACCTCAATAAAGACAAAGTTTATCAATCTCCGGATTGAAAACTCCTCATTTTCTAGAATTTTCGTAAATAAAAAAGTTGTAGGTTAAGATGAGATGAAGCCATTCACTAAGTTTTGTACTGATGTTAATAATTTGATAAAAAGGGGTTTGAACTGCGGACTATCTTTGATGTTTGGTATCTATCATATCTTAATTTATTTCTAATTTTCTTAAAACTTACTAAAAATACATTTTTGTAGACAGTATTGCTCAGCAATGTTTCCATTCTCGCATTCAACAAAACATCGACAATGGAATATAAAAAATAATAAAATTTATTTAAAAATGATTAATGCAGGGCAGTCCCTCCATGCCCAGTGGCATAATAAAAGGCCTCTGGCCACAGATGCAAAGAACGCATACAGCGTGCATAGCCCTCTTACCTTAAAATGCCCTTGGGCAATAAAAGGAAATTGAAAATTTATGTATATATACATTTATATATATATTGTATTTTGTCATCAAGAAATTCCTGGGGGGTAGGAAAAAAAAAAAAGGAATATAATTGAAAGTTGATAATAAGATAATAGTAATATAAACACACCAGTACACCAAGATAAATTGTACACATACAATAATTTAAAAAAGCAAAACAGAGCAACATTATAAAAGAAAAATCATCATATAACCATTTCGAAAATTAATTTAGTATTAATTAAAGTAGTGAATAACTTGATGAATTTTCCCTTTGTGGAATCCCAACATTAAACATGTAACAGTTGGATAACTAATAGTCATTAAATCGATAATCATTAATAGATTGAATATATAGATGTACTTTCAAATCTCTCTAGGCATATATGAGCCTTTGTAAACAACATTTTTTTGTAATGTCATTTTAGTAATATTTCTAGTTGGAAAAATTTATAATATTTGTACAGAGAGTGAGTAAGTTGATTCCAGAGTAGGTAATTGTAATATAGAATATTGTGTGTGTAGAAATATAGAACTGTGGATAAAGGTATAAATTTTCCCGTTAGAAATATCATTAAAATTAATAATCAAAAATGTTGAAATTGGAGTTAGTCATTCTGTCAACTGAAATAGGCTCAAATAGTGAATTTGAGTGAATTTAGCCTAAAAAAATATGATGGAATAAATAAATGGAACCATATAGTTAAATAAGAAGTAACTAACATAAATAGTAGCTTTACAATCACAAAACTTCCCCAACTCAACACTAACAACTATTTTTGCAGATTTTATTGAAGTGGAAACTTCTTTAGCCTGAGCCATCATGCTTGGCTAAGTAGAGCTCATTCAGGTAAAGTCGATTAATTTTTAAATTAAGAATAAAATAGCTCAGAAACTAAAATTCGGACCTGCATCCTGTAATTGAGAGAAATTTTAAGCATTTCATCCTCTTTGTACTCATCTATAATTCAAAATTGTATTTTGACGTGATAATGAGTTAGAGAGTTGGAAAGGGAAAACGATAGCACCAAAATACCAAATAATAACGACTGTTTTGAACATTTGGACTAAAATATCCCAAAATTTAAACACCCTGGATAATTATAATGAGCAAGGAGAATCTCAACTTAACCGTTCTACGACCAGTTCTCACGAGGGAAAGGGAACCGCTGATGCCCTGCTTGGAGTGCGGACGTTGAACAGAAGGCCGAGCGGTATGTCATGTTTGCTGCTTTTTGACATATCCTCTGTCTTCAATAGTGTCTGGTGGCCGCGAGCACTTCAGCAGCAACAGAAGTACGATGCCCCCAGTAGCCTATATGCTCTCGTTAGTAGCTACCTCCAGGACAGATTTGTTAAGATCAGGGGTAGCTCTTATGAAACTGAAGCTTCCATAGAGGGGATGCCCTCAGGGATCAGTCCTTGGTCCGACTCTATGAAAGCTAGTATTTGATGAGTTGCTGGATATGCTCAAAGATGAGCGGTTCCCTGCCACGGGTTACGTCGATGACTTGACGGCAGTAGTAGCGTCGAACAGCAGAGCCGGAATAAAGCTATAAGCAGAGCAGTGTGCCAACGTGGTCGGGCAATTGTGTGAGAGGATTAAGTTCCGAATGGCCGCATCAAAGACCCAGGTGATCCTGTTGAAGGAAAAGATGGATAGGGCACAACCCTATCAATCAATGAATATAGGGAACGAGAGTATGTCCAAGTGAGGTGGTCACCTACCTTGGCATAAGATTTGGAAGAGGATTTAATATGACCCTTCGTTTAGACTACTTAGGAAATAGGGTGGCCCTAGCCTTGAACAGCCTTAGTCGCCTAGGGGGTGCATTTTGGCCATTGCCATGCATTGTGCCCTTAGATATCCAGCTACGAGGACCATTTACAATGATTTGAAATGATACTGGGTATTCTGAAATACACCTCTCCTGTGTGGTCTCAGAACCTCTCACACAGTCAGAAACACAGATTGGCGGCAATTCAACATACGGCTCTGTCACCAAGTCATACTGAAATGTGTCTCACTAAGTGGTGCAGAACTTAGCAGGAGGGGTACCTCTTGATCTTCTCCTGCAAGAAGACTCGTTGATATTTAAGTTCAAAAGAGAAGGCTCAGCAGGTCTTCCAGAGAATATCCAGGGGGTTGCAGAAGACCCAAGAAAATAGAAAAGGATTATCCGGGAGGATTCCACCACAGATGAGTGGAATCGGCAGAGGGTAACTACCTCGAAAGGAGCAACTTTAAAAGAATATTTCCCTACCGTCAGAAGTCGCTTGGATGCGAAGTGTCCTCGAATAAGTCCTCCCGGACTACTGGGTACTTATTAGGCAAAAACTTGAGATTCATCTTGAAGTTGTGTAAGGAAATGAAGTGATTTTCTATCCATCTTCTATTCAGCAAAAACGACTGCAATTAACTGTTGCAAAACTTTTATTTCTTGTTTTTCCATGATCTGGGATGAATTATAATAAAAATAATTGCCTAAATATATCTTCTCTCCCCCCCTCTCTCTCTCTCTCTCTCTCTCTCTCTCTATATATATATATATATATATATATATATATATAAAAATTAAAATAACGATTTTTAAAGTATTTTTCATGTAAGGTGGTTATGAAATTGTGTTTTTCTTCCATATCTCTATCATAGGAGTTGATCCGTATTTATAAGTGACAACCTTAATGTTTCTAGCCTTAATATTTATCTTTTCATGAAAATAATTGAAGAAATCAGTAGGTTTCTTTATTTTAAACATAATTTTTAGGACTAGAAACATTATGTTTGTCACTGATAAATGCGGAACAATTTCTATGATAGAAATCTGGGAGAAAAACACAATTTCATAGCCATTTGAAATGAAAAATATTTATTTATTATTTATTTATACATGTTTTGGGCTCTTCAACCACCTGGGTCATTTTCGCCCTATATTACAATTTGATGAATTACTACACACATAACTAAACTATAGCTAAGAAATACAATTTAAAATTTGAAAAGTTTAGAATAGTTACAGATGATTATGATAGTTCAATTGAACTAAAATTATAAAAATTGAAAGTTAAAGATTTAATAGAAGATAAGATAACAAAGACAATAAAAATAAAGATTAATGATATTAAGAATAAAAGCTAAAAATACATTTTTAAATAAAAAAATTAATATTAATAGAGGCGAAGTCAAAGCAATATTTATTAAAATAGATCTCAGATCATGGAAAATAAGAAATAATTTGCAACAGTTAATTATAGTCATTTTTGCAGAAAAATAGGATACTTTTAGGAGACTGGATAGAAAATCACATCATTTCTTTACACAACTTGAGGTGAATTTAAATTTTTTGTCTAATAAACGTCAATTTAATTAATATAAACTTAAACCTTATTAAAAGAGGTAGTTTTTCTAAAAGTGGGATAACTATTGCATAGTTGGATGATAAAAAAAAAAAAAAATTTGAATAATTTATGTTTTAAAAAAAAAAAATAGAACTTAGCTTAATTTAGACGCTCAAATGTCCTCTTTAAATGTTTTTAACAATGACAAATTCCCTTTTAAATTAAAGTAAAGTAATTGTTAATCATTTAAATTAAATATTTCTTTAGTTATCGCTTCCTATTCAACAAAAACCATGAATCTCTTTAAAAAAATCCACAAAACTTGGATTTTTTTACTTTTCTTCTGAAAATCGACCGATTACTTAAATGAACTTTTTTGTAGGCCATGAGATCTGCTATCAGACTCAGTAAAATTTCCCTCTACTTACGGGACCATCCTGTATAATAGAATAACAACACTGATTCAAATATAACTGATACTTTTTCAAAACGCCTAATATATTTTTTCGCCAGAAATGTTTTTTATTTATTTTGGTATATTTGTTATTCCAAAGGGACTTAGGGTTGTATGTATAGCAATCAAAGTGGTTCAGAGAAAACTTTTTTTCATTGAGTTTCTTAAAAGTTTTCCTCTTTTTGATGTAACATCCAAATGGAGTTATTAGAGAGGAACGACTAAGCATACCGCACTTAGCTCCAGAATAAAGTTTGTTCTCTATGGTCTTTTTAACTTAAGTATCACTAGTTACTTTAAGTAAAATAACAGTTATTATTAAAAAATTACATGTCATAAAATGATACATATTTTTTTGAAAATTAATATTAAATTGCATTTATATGTAATATTTGTTTCTTCATCATCATTTTGATACTCTTCATTTGCAATAAAAGAATATTATTTAATTTTAAGAAGTTCATATTTTTAAATTTCACACCCTCATTAAAACATTATTCTTTTGGTTCATGTTATAACCTCATTAGTACAATTGTAATGATTTATTAAATCATGTGTATTTGACAAGTATGTGACAGTTCTAAATAAGTGATAAAAAGTAACCGGCGATAATTAAGTAAAAAAGATCCCATCTTCTATTCTAACTTATCGTGAGGTTCCATTGTAATTTAGATTTTCCCAGTACTCATAATCAATTAAATGTTTTAATTTGAAACAGCTGTTTTCTAACACACAAACACACACAATAAAAAAACAATATTAACCTGAGGGAACGCTGTAACCAACATACTGATCATCTCCAAGGCACTTGTCCTCCCGCTCTCGATTTCATAATCCAGCTGCTGGGTGAAGAACTCGACAAATCTCATTAATCTATTACCAATGCTGTACTCCATCATGTAGGTCAACATCATCTATAACATGTTTTTAAATAATTAATTATAAAAGGTAGACCACAAAAGAAACATACAGGTTAAGCTAACTTTTAAAAACTGCAGAGAAATATAAAGAAAATAATTATAAATATAAATATTTATTTTACTAACCATAACCATAATCTGATCTATTATAAAATAAAAATAGTAACACAAAGCAGGTGTAAGTTTTAATACTTTTTAACATATTTAAATCTTGCTATTGCCTTTTTTCAAAGAAATTAATCTAATAGCAAAAAAATTACTAAACCCAACAAAATCCCCCCCAAAAAGCAACAAAATTGGTCCAACCATTTAAAGGGATAATCATGACATGTGAGAGCGCCCACAAACACCGATACGCACACACTTAAATTTAATTTTATACTTGCTACAATGGCACTACAAATATAGCAGAAACATGTCACGATTACCTGATTACTATCGTAATTAGAAACCAGATTATGATTATAATTGTATAATCATGTAATATTAATTATTGTAATAGTAATCACGAATAAATATTAATGTAAATGTAATCATGTAATATGGCAAAAAGGACGAATAGGCCCACCAATACCAGTACCAATCATGCAATAAATATTACTGTAATCGTATTCACGAAGTCAATATAACTGTAACCTTGAATATATTGAAACATATATAATACACCTACTAACACAAGTATAAGTATACTTTGAAGAGAGAAATTTATTAGGCATAACCCCTATCTGTTTATAATTTTACTTTATGTGTAGAAGAGAACTACACATATGTAAAGAAGAAAACAACTTGCAGCCCTTTGGTTTAAAACCTCATGGTAGAAAATAAATATTGTTCCGTGGTAGAAACGTTATCAATTCAGTCTGCCAGTAATCCAGCCTTCAATATATTAATCAACCAACTTTTGGTGCAAATGTTCAAAATTAAGACACAGAAATTGCATATGAAGTCCACAGACATATTGAGAGTTGCTGCACTTTTTTTCAGCCTTTCTTCAACCCAGTATGATAGATAAAGCAAATAAAACTGAGCGAATCAGCTGATATACGTTTAATCAATCAGGAGACAGCCATAATAGTAAAGCAAATAGAATTCAATTCAAAAGTTGGACAATATTTATTTTCAACCTTCAAATTCAGTGGTTGCGATTTGTTCTCTCCCTTACACAAGAATCAAACGTATAGTCCGTGGTACAGACCCCTTTTTATCAAATTATTAACATCCGCCTGAAATTTTGTAAATAGTTTCATCTCATCGTAACCTACAACTATTTTATTTACGAAAACTCTTGAAATTGGAGCGTATTCAATCTAAAGGGTGACAAGCTTTGTTTATTTAATTAGGTACTAAAAACTCGTAAATACCCATTTGTTTTCTAATTGGGTAGTAAGATCACAAAATCGATAAAAAAATTGGCCTACAAAAATATTGGGCTGTTTGTCTCATATAACCTCGTAATTTGAAATTTTTGGGGTGTAGATCACGCCAAATGGTTCAATATTTTTGAAGGCTATCTTTTTTCTCGATTTTGTGATCAAATTATCTTATGTTCCAAGTAAAAAGGAAATGGGTATTTACGAGTTTTTAGTACATAATAGAAACAAAGTTTGCCCTCTACAGATTGAAAACGCCCAAATTCCAAGAATTTTTGTAAATAAAATAGTTGCAGGTTTCGATGAGATGAAACTATTTACGAAGTTTCAGGTGGATGTTAATAATTCGATAAAAAGGGGTCTGTACCACGGACTAATATAAATAGAAGGGGATAAATCAAATAAATCTCGCTCTTCAAAGGGTTAATATAGTATCTTACATCTACAGAATCTCAGTAATCTAAACCTAATATTGAGAGGGATTGTTAGCCTAAAGTGTTTTGGCAAATAATTTACGTATTGTCGCTTCCTGTGGATGAGATGTCTTGTCTAAACATTAGGCATTCAAACATCAATAGCAAAAATTACATTAAAATTTTGCTAATAACAATGTTACTAGTGACAATTTTGGTGCAAACCTAACTTACCAAAGTCACTAAAATTTATTCCTATCAATAACTTTTAATGAAGTACATTAAAAAGAAGAGTAATACTAACCTGTCTTGCTTGAAGCCTGACACTGTCTATCGGTGACGTAATGCATATCTTAGAAACCTTATTCATGACGCTGTGTATCTCCTTAGCATCGATATGTCGAGATAACAACGCTTTGAGGAGTGTGAACGCTGTAACCTGGCGTTCTTTATTCTCGATATCTTGTTCACAGTACATGAGTAACAATCTTTTTTCTTCATTGGTAAGTTCCCACTTACGTTCTTCCCTCACCAAGGCAGCAAGTGACTGAAAAATTAGAGCAAATAATAAATAAAAAAATCTGGAGCGACATGCGCATCACACAACTTTCACTAACCACTCTACTTAAATAATTGAATATCTGCTCAAACTAGTTAATAATTAATTTTATTATCGAACCTTAAGTTATTAAAGGTTATTACCATATGTTTTTCTCACAAGTAAACACTGCTTGAAATATTTTCAGCTGCAAGCACTTTTTTGGGCCATATCTCATAAAAGTATGATAAAATGGTTTATAAAAAGAAAAGTGTGTTAAGTGCAATTTTTAAAATTTTTATAGGTATCACCAGAAATCTAATTTTATCTCTTTTGTTGTGTCTAATCGGCTAAGTTATATGGTTACTACAGAGATGAACATTTCTTTGTGAATCATGGATTAAAACTCGAAAATCGAACTTTCACTTGTGAAAATTTCAAAATTTCAATCAGGTTTTTCTATAAATTTATTTTTGCACTTAACACACTATGCACAGGTGCCAAGAATATATTTTTGGTTTATCCAGCCTGAAGATAATTTTTAAGTTTTCCATTTAGTTTTTGTTAAATAATATTGCTTGTAAGTTTTTCTAAAAGTTTTCAGCTTTCCAATGATATGTTATACATATCTGTCCGTAGTACAGACCCCTTTTTATTGAATTATTAACATCCGCCTGAAACCTCGTTAATAGTTTCATCTCATCGTAACCTCCAACTATTTTATTTAAGAAAACTCTTGAAATTGGAATGTTTTCAATCTAAAGGGTGACAAACTTTAGTCTATTTAATTAGGTAACATAAACTTGTAAATACCCATTTGCTTTCTACTTGGATCGTAAGATAATTTGATAAAAAAAACGATTAAAAAAAGTGGCCTACAACAATATTGGGCTGTTTGTTCCATATAACCTCGTTATTTTGAAAATTTGGGGATATAGGTCACGCCAAACGGTTCAATATTTTTGAAGGCCATCTTTTTTCTCGATTTTGTGATCACATTATCTTATGATCCAAGTAGAAATCAAATGGGTATTAACGAGTTTTTAATACCTAATTAAATAGACAAAGACAATGATATTTAACTTATTATTATTTTAACTATATATATATTATAGTAAGAAGGCGAGATTACATAAAATATCGTAGTATTTTGGAGCTGTGTTTGGTTAATTTAATAGAATTAAAATTAAGTTATACATATTTTTTTTTATATTTATAATTTTAAGTAAATATTATGGAGTAGGATAGTGTTGTTATGAAATAAAACTGAGAATGTTATATGGAAGGAAATATAAAGTAAAAATGTTTTTGATGTGTGAGAAAGGAAACCACTCTGGAACAACCAACACAAGTGACAATGTTAACATTGGAAAAAATCGGATCCACACCAATGACCAACAAAACTATATTGGACAAATGACTTGCTATTGTTGTAGAGTTTGATTAAGGGTTTAGGCCAGGGGTCTTCAAACTACGGTCTGTAAGCAACTCCAATCTGGCCCGCAAAAGTATCTTTGGATACGTAGTAAAATTTTAAAAATATGAAATTTATTAGATCACACAAACACAAAGTTACAACAGCATTCATTGAATGAGTAGTTTCTCTTATAAAGCTCATTTCACAACTGAAGTGTCATTTGTAGAATAATTTTCATTTTAACACAAGTCATGGCTCGTGTGGAAAATAAAAATAATTTTACTATTTTAGAATTGTTGTCCATTTAGAACAAATTAAACATTTACATAATAATAATAAACATTCATACAATAATAGGTAGTTAAAAACTAAATAAAATCATTAATGAGGAAAGTAATGATGATGCTATTTTTATTTAATTTGTATTTGTTTAGATATCTCTTAATATCTATTATTTATTTTTTCCTTTACTATTACCATTATTCAGAAGAAACATTTTTGAAAGCAAGTATGTGAAATTTTTTATACAAATAATGATTAAGGAGAAAATAACATTTAACTATTCTAAAAATTCAACAAAATTTTCAAAAGAATTACCTTAAAGGTAGCCATAACCAAGTCGTAGTTGTCACCTTTACTAAGACCAGCACATGCGTAACGATGGAGGATCTGAAACATTGACTTGTAAAACGCCCAAAGGTAAACGCTGAAGGAAGACAGCTTCATACGGGACAGCCACGGAAGGCACTGCACGACGAGTGTACAAATCTAAAAAAGAAAATTAATAAAATAATTACAATGTGAGACCTTAATAATTTTATTATTCAATGAGAATAGGAAATAAGTTCTTAAATTAAGTAACAAAATTTACTTCCTGCACTTTTCTTTCTTTCTTTCTTTTTTTTTATAAAAGTTCCTAAGATGTAATGTTTTAAATATCACACTTAAGCCCACAGTTCAATCATGCTAACATTTATAAGCGATAAGAAAATTAAAGTCATTAGGACTTAGTACAACACATTTGCCCCTAACTTAAGAGGTCAGGTGTGTGCATGATTAATTATTCAAATAGTAGCAGATGTTAGGAAAGTGCAAGCAAAATATTTTGGTTTCCTGATGATTTATAACTAAATACACACGCCCACAAACATAAATTCAACCTTATTCTATTGACAATATTTCTCAACTTCTTCTTCGGTGCATACTATTTATTTTCAAGTTTATTTATTATCAGCCAATTTTACACCAATTTTTAAAATTTTGTCAACTTAAAGACATCACATCTAATTACTACATTTCGGCTCGTTGAGCCATTTTCAAGTCTAAAAATTTTTTTACAATTTACAATCATATTTAAAACATTACATATTTCAACATATAGAGATTCTTTCCATATACCTAAATATCTATCATGTACCTGTACGTATGTAAATACCCACTCATAATAAAAATTTTTATTTTTGTCATGTCCACCTTTAATTATTTTATAACATTATTACTACTCAAATTATTTCTTATTAAATGATTCAATTAAGTTAAAATTACCTTATCATGTGATTGTAAATTGCAAAAATTTTTTTAGACTTGAAAATGGCTCAACGAGCCGAAACGTAGTAATTAGATGTGATGTCTTTAAGTTGACAAAATTTTAAAAATTGGTGTAAAATTGGCTGATAATAAATAAACTTAAAAAATTATTCTATTGATTTTCAAATTGTCATTACCTAAATAAGTAAATATTAATTAATTTTAGAACTTGGTTAATATTGCGCAAAACGTTTGGAGGCCGTTTGTGACCTCCGATGGCACAACTACATTACAGAGGCCACAAGCGGCCTCTGAGACCGCGGTACCCCACCTATGGTATAAAGCATTTCTCATCCGCCAAAAATTTGACAGAAATCTAACTAATACCAGTTTCAACTGAAATGAAAAAAATAACCTTCACATGATGAGATTCAGTGCAGTCAACCAGGTGCTTGATCAATGGATTAAGCATACTTTTACTCTTTTCTCCCTTCAGTTTCTCCCTCTTCAGCAAGAAGTAGAGGAGCTTGAGACCGAACTCAACAATAAGGTGTTCATTGGTCTTGGAACATTCTGCACTCATCAGAGCCTTTTTCCGTTTTGGTTCTGAAAAATAAACAAAAGATTGAGTTAAATTAATTGATTCAACAAGATTGTAGAAAAAAAAATATTTCAAAAAAAAAAAATAACAATTTCTCCATTGATGCAAAAAATCCAATATACTAATCACAAAAATAGCAATATTTGACTTTTTATAGGACAATGCACTCTCATTTCATCTTCTAAATTAGGTGCACAATTTTTCTTTTTCGTTAGTTATCATGAATCAAACATTCTAAAATTGATGTTTACATAGATATAAAGTTGAAAGGAATGAAGGGCTAAGGACCTTTTTGAAACACATATATACAAATTTAAAGTACAATCTGTTTGCTTTAACCACAACTGCATTGTAATTCCCTGTAATAAAGATAAATATTCTGTTATTTCGATAAGGATACTGTTCTTATTGCTGGAACAAAACTAATTCTGTGGGCTGAGACAGTGTTATTTGCTTAGAACAAAGTGATTTTGTAATGTTTTTTCTGGTCGTATGATGTTTCCAATATTCAGATAATTTGAACAATTAATTTTTCATTAAATTATGTTTGGGAAAATGTGGAAGAAGTTTGCTCAACATTAGTTGGAAATCCTTGCCCTAATGAAGGGGTCTTCAGACTTGTTGGCCTACGGACCACATTGATACTTCCTTGTAAGTTCTGTGGGTTTGCGATAAAAAAAAAAAAAATCTTATTCAATAAATGAAACTTTAGCGGTGAAATGGGCTTTTTAAGAAAAAAAAAACTTATACAATAAATGTTGTAGAAACATCGCGTAGGAGTGATTTAATAAATTTCATATTTTTGTGTGTAGTTTTTAAAATTTATACATGTAATCACAGAAACTTTACAGGGCGAACTGGAGCTGCTTGCGGGCAGGGAGTCATTTGGAGATTTCTGCACTAATGTATAAAAATCTTAAACAAAGATATTTATAGAAAATTTTTCATTGATAAGTTTCAATAATCTAATATTTTAATAATTAATCTTATTTTATAATAATTTGGAACAAGTTAACAGAAAGTATATTTGTTTTAAATAAAAAGAATTGACACTTATTATTGTACAATAATGGACAGATTTGGATAAAAGAAGGAGCAATTTTTAGAAATATTGGCATAATTCAATCATAGGAGATATAAATAAATATAGACTCAGACCTGGAGGTATGAGATAAATATCAGGTCCCCTTCGTGACTCATATTCAAGCTGTTTGGCATCAACTTTGACTTGTTGCTTAGACATCAGTGCTGGGATACTCTCGGTTGAAATACCATAGGCAAACTCCAACAGTTCCTCAGGCTCCAGGAATGTGTTCTCAGTCAATCCCAAGGCAACTTGCTCCAAGCAGTTAGCGACTTTTGTGATAGTTTGCGAGGAAAGCGTACGTGACAGTTCCTAAAAAATGTATGAACCAATGATTAATATGTTAAAAGACAAATTTAATATTTATACTTTGATGTCCTGCCATTGGGTAGATCCTTGACCACAGGTGGATCTACGGGAGGAAGGGGGGTAAAATATAAATATGTTTTATAGAAAAAAATATTAAAAACTATCTCTTAAAGTATTATTGTTTGTGTAATCACATTTAACAGGACTTTAAGAATCACGTAAACACAATTTAGGTAGTTAATTTCTTTCTTTTTTTTTCAACGTAATTATCGTTTTATATAAATGAAAAAAAAAATCTTTTTTTCGGGGTGAAGCCCCTTCCAAATTAAATCCTGGATCCGCTAGTGCCCTTGACAAGTCTGTTTATGTCATTATTCTTGATTTATTCACATTTATTTATTGTATTTGATTTTTAAATACAGGTATAAATTTCAATTAAAAATTAAAAAAAAAAAATATATCTTAGTACATTAAGCAAACCTTTTTTATTTATACTCCCCCAATGGTCAATCATTTCACTACCACAAAAAACATAATAGAAAAAAACAATGTCTATAAATATTTTTGCTGTAGCACCCTAGGCATAATTTGTCTAGTACCTAGTCATAGTTTATACCTAGTGGTATAAAACATCAAACAAACTATTGTTTAACTTTAAAAGTTTTAATGATTAATTGATTTTAATTTTCCAATTTAATTTATATAACTTTTTTTAAAAAAAATATTTGTTAATAATGTCTATCTGTGTTCTTGAATTATTATTGCTCATTTAACATTCAAAACCAAAAACATTATTTTCAATATTTCAACACATAATGTTCAAAATACTATAAAAATATAAATAAAAAAAATTCTCACCTCCTTCAATGGCAACAGAATATCAAGTAAGTATTTCTCCGAAGTATACTTAGCCAAAATATGAAAAATATCAAAGCTCCTATTGACTCGAGCTTCCACTGTCTTGGCAGTGATCTGGTTGACTTCTTTTTCTTCAGCAGCATTTCCGAAAAGATCTGCTGTACAAACCTAAAAAAACAACAAAAAAAAAAAAAAAAATGTAATTATAAAAGAAAATTCATAATACAAATTTACATAACATTTGAGTGAAAATAATAATAATAATATGTAGAGATGGTTGACCGTGATATAATATGAGAAGGAGTTGGTCGGGGGTGCGGTCAAATAAATACTAAACTTTAAAAATAGCATTTTTAATGGTTATGCTGGCATTTTGACCCACCTTACAGGTCTTCATCAGGGCTACAAAATATAAAACACACAGGGTAAAAATAAAATAAATGAATAATAAGTAGATATTAAATAAGAAACCTTTGGCAGTAGGTAAACAAAGAGGTATGGATAATTAAAACAAAAATTACTGTTATTTTAAATGAAAATGGACAAGAATTAAATCAAAGCCGAAAGGGGAAGTCTCTTATTTGAAAGTAGTGGACAGAATTTGATAAAATTGATACATTATTTACGGATGCGCAAGAGGAAGTGCTGGATGGAATTTGATAAAATTGATATGGGACAACCTAGGCACCAACCCGCATAATCGCTGAAAATGTCATGAAAAGCTTATGAACGGTAGTAGGTGATATGACCGTCACATCGATTTGACTACAGACACTGAACCAAATTTGATCCTTGAGATCTGAAACGTACAACGCGAGTGGACATTTTCGATTCTGAGAACAACATTTTTTTTTTCCATTTGCACGAATACAATGCTTGACTACATTTGGTAGTGAGCAAGCAAAGATAATTAATTAAAAGCATTTTTGAACTTTAGAATCGAATAAAAATTGAAAATAAATTATTTTATTGTTTCATTATTATAAAGGAAAGATAATATTTCTTCTTCCCAAACAGAATGTATAGCAATCTTATTAGTTCTGAATATCAGCATTATTTAAAATTTAAATGATCTTTAATAAATATTAAAATAATCAATGGTTTTAGGAAATTGTGCTATAATTAAATAATTTCTAAATTTATTTTAAAATAAAATTATGTTTTATATCATAATTGAAATGGAAAATATATAATTTTCGATTTTTATTGAATTTTTTTAATAAATTAAAAAAAGGTTGGTTCACTTTTGAAATTAACAATTCAATTGGAAAGGTATTCATAACTTAATTCTTTTTAATACTTTTTTTAGTTATTATAAAAGGCAAGACCATGAAATAAGCCAAAACAAAGAGTAGCACTACTAATACTGACCTCCAATGTCTTGTGTATACAATCGTCGAGATCTCCCTTAGTGTACAAGGGTCCGAGAGCTTGAAGGACACTGTGGACAGTGAAGGCCAATACGTGTACCTGGAAACCTCTCGTCAAAAGAGATGCCAGCTCAGAAAGGAGCATGTGAAGATACTTTGGGCCGAGAGAGGCCATAACAGTTTGTAAGGTGGAACGAGCGGTTCTCCGTACTGACTCTCCATGAGACTTCAGTAAGTTACATAGCTTGAGCAGCACTCTGTAAAATATAATACACAAATATAATACTTACATATACTTTATTTTCTTTTTCGTTAGCCCATTCCCCCTCAATATATAATATACTTATAGCATCCAAATGAAAATGATAATATAATTGATATTATTATAGTGCCAGCCTTATAAGTTTGGCTTTATCTTCCCCCAAAAAATTCAATTATTTCTTAAACTATTTTATATTAAGTTAAGGTATTATTGATTAATATTTGTATTTTATTTCATTTAATACCTCTCTAATTCAGATGTTTTATTAATAGGATAAAATTAATTATTCTCATGAGCTTTTTAATTTTTTTTTATTCTTAACAAGTAATTGCACTGCTTATCCGGCCCTAAAGCTGGCACTGCACTAGAATATCCATGCATCATTATTAGAACATACCCTGGCAGGTTTCTTTTCAGGAGGGCTTGGGAAGGCAGCTTTTGTAGCAATTTCACAATTGCGATTGCCAGCGGGGCCCTAAGGATGTCTTCTTCGTCTTTTTCAAAATTAATAGTTTTCTTATTAACCTGTAATCGTTACAAACAAATTAATAAATAAATCGAAATTCAAATATTATCTCAGAAATTAATTATAAGATTGATGGTTCGCTTGATAATAAACTCCTATTTAACTAATACATTCATATAAAAACATTAAATGACTAAAAAATGATGTACCAAATGTTTTCATATTTTAATAAAAAAAATATAATCTATCAATCAGAAATACATTAATTTGGTATAGATCAGTTTTAAGACCAATTTCAAGGAGGTATACATAGTCGTTTCTCTAACTCCACTTCAACGTTCCGTTAAAAAGGTTAAATAAATAAAATGGACTCAAAATTAAATATACCCTTTCTTTGTTAAAATTTAGAAATACTCATTCTCTTCAATTTACAATGATATAATTTACATTAACATAGAAAATCATATACAAAGGTCAGGCAAAATAAATTTATATCTAATGACAAAAATAAATAAATAATAATAATAATAATAACCTTGTGATAGGAATCGGCAACGTTTTTGTGAGCCATTAGCGATTGGAGGTTCGGTAAAATAACTCTTGATAATTCATTGACCACTTTTTCAGCAGCAGATTTACATAGAGGTGTATCTCTTGAAACTTCAGACACTTTTTCTTCATTGTTTTCACCTTCAACTTCTTCAGAGATTACAGATTCTTCCAATTTTTCGGAATCTAAAAAGGAAAACAATTTTTTTTTAAATTTAGAATTAAACAAAACTTAATCTACTTATTCGAGAACCCTCACATTAGGCATATTTCTTCTATCTAGTAAAAGCGATGTAAGGGAAATATGTACGATATCAACAATATAATATAATAAAAAATCTAATGCAGTGTGCGCATCAAACAACTTTCATTTATCAACCTTTTTTACTTTCACTTAACTATATATGTAATCCCCATTCATTTTTTCGTAACTTTTAATAATGAGAGATAGTTAATTATTTGAAATGAACCGTATTAAAGGTACTTTAGAGGAAGATGTATATGAACATTGCGCATTTCAGCCATGTAAAATGACAATAACGGGGATAAGACCTAAATGGTATTAAAGACCACTTAATTATAAAATGTTACACCAAGTTTAATCAAAATCATTAGAGCCGTTTTTGAGAAAATTATAAAAATGTATTTCAAGGATTTTAAGGATTCGTACAACTTTTCGTTTTCGAGCTGGAGTGTTCACATATACACAGACCATTTTTTGGGACTTGGTTATTTGGACTCAGGGTACTCCAAAACGTGTATTTCTGTTGAAAACTCAGTTTCGAAAATTTTATCGATCGCAATACATTACATATTACATATATAGGTTAGTGAAAGTAATAAAATAATGCTAATCAATTCATTTTTTAACAAATAATCATTATTAAAAGTACATTTTATTAAATATTATCTATCAAAAGTCAAATATACAGATTGTTATTACTGAAAATAAACTAAAATTGGAGCCGAGGATCTCACATATCTAGTACCATCTGTATTACCAGTAAATGGCGACAGTAATAGTTCATTTAGTGAACTACAACTTCCACAATCTACTGTAACGATATAGTACTAAATCTAGTACCATCTGTGTCACAGTAGATTGAAGTTCACAATGGAAGTTGTAGTTCACTAAATGAACTATTACTGTCGCCACCTACTGTAACTCTATGGTACTAGATCTAGTACCATCTGTGTTACTTTAGATAGTGCTAGAATCGGAGTGAACTTATGAACTAGTTCAATACGGCAAACTTAATTAAAGAGACTAGTTCATTAAAAAGAACGATATTTCCCATATCTACTATCATGCACTTTGCTCTATTTCTTCAAAAATGTACTAATACTCCTAAACCCCCAGGGTCCTCAAATAGTGCAAAGGTTTAAATAGTTCTCAAATGGTTTAGATCAGATATATTTTTTTGTAGACATATATTTTTTAAATTTTAGAATATAATGGTTTTCGGTTTCTTTTCAAAATTGTGAAAACATCACATATCTCATTTTTTGTTTTAAATAACTGATTCAATTATATCACATCCATGGATTCATTAAAATCATTCAAAACCCAGAAATGCAAGATATTATTTTAACACATATATATACAGACATTTGTTATAAAAATTAATTTAAATAAATATATAGATAAATAAATATCTTTCTTATATACCTTCATTATTAGTCATTTCTTCTGTTTCCAAAATTTCTGCAGACTGCAAGTTTCCAGCTTCTGAGAGGTCAAAGTGAAAAGCATTTAATACTTCGGACACTAAGCGAGTCATCTGTTTTTGATAATCAGTACTAGATTTCAGTTTTGCAAGGTAGTTACGAAGTATGGGGCTGTAGTACTTCCATGGCAACAGGCGACAGATACTTCCAATTGCCTACAAAAACATAGTATTTAATAATGTATCAGAATAGAGCAACATTAATGATCTCTTATAATTGAAAAAAAAAAATTTGTTTTCTTTTAAATTTGTTTATTAAATGAGGTAAAGTATTAAAATAAAGGCACATTATTTAAACATAATATATCAATTAAGAATAAATTAAACCCAGTGATATGAGGAGTTTTATGCTTGTCTTTTAGGAAGATACATTAAATTACAGCTAAAATTATATGTTCAAAATCCTGACAAACAGTAGTTAAGAAGAGGACAGAGAAATGTTTGTACTTGAATATTTACTCATTTTTTAAAATTTATATTCTTTTGAATTTAGATAAATAAAAAATAAAAAATTCAGCATGATTTTTCTAATTACCGTAATGGCAGAGTCTATAATGGTGTTCTTTTCTGCGTATTTTGGAGAAAGAAGAAAATACGAAATCATGGGATAGACAAAGTTCATAAGTGTCTTAGGATTCCACGTGTTCTCTGGCTTTAGGGAAACTTCAGAAAACCTATACATAAATAAATAAGTGATTAAAAAAAGATAATTAAAGAGAAGGCTATAATATCAACATAAATGAAATGATACATAAAAATATTGATAACAACTAAATCATAATAAGTATATTGTAATAAGGAATCGTTCAAGAAACTTTATTATTATTTATTTACAATAATTTATAATTTAAAATGGATCATTGATAGGTACACCAAAATAAAATCTAAATAAATAGGATAAATTAATTAGATCAAACAAAACAAAACTTATTTATATGATTTTCACCTATAATTAGGTTACTCATTTTTCTATATAATAATAATAATGCCTGTTCATATAAATCTTACAACTTATAGGCCTCCCCTAATTAAGGGGGTATTATGGTCTAACTTTCCGCGGGGACCAGCCTTAGTGTGAAGTACGGTCGGGATTCGATCCTATGGTCTTTGCTTTACTATAGCGCACTAAACCACCCTCCTATACCGGCCCCTATATAGATTTATATAATATATAAAAATGGGATATATTAATGTTAATGTAAAAAAAGTTAATCAACTAATTAAAAAAACAATAATGTATATGTTTCTATTATAAAATTTTTGATAATATATTTTTAAAATGTAAACGTTTTTCCACCATGGAGTACAGCATAATAGCTTTTCCTCCATTTCCACTGTTGTATATGTTATAAAATATGTGAAGCGCTACAATATAAAAAAAAGTGCATTTCTATATAGTAAAGTGTTCATCTGCATAGGTGCAAACAAAAAAATTAAATGGTTTATATGAAAGAAAATATTTTCAATACAATATATTTAAAAAAAAAAAAAGTCTGAAGAGACCTAAATAAAAAGTAAAATGAAACATACATTTTTATTTAAATAAAAATTTTTAAAGTTCTTAGGTTGTTTTTTATTAAATTTTTGCAATATGTATTTGGTAATAAAAGATTTTTCCTGTTTTTAGAATAAAAAAATTGAGGTATATTTTCAAATAGGACAAAACATTTTTTTTTTTAAATATTATGGGTGACAAACAGTTTATAGAGATATGTTTGAAAATAGCCAAAAAGTCTAAAACGTTACTTTCACAGATGTTCGATATAACTAAATACATTTTTTTAAATTGTTAATAAAGAAGTTTTATTGTTATTGCATATTTTCTGAGATTAAAAAATGGGTCTAAGTTAATTGATTATTAGTTAATTAATTTTTAAAATAATATTTTGATTACCTGAGCATCGCCCTAACTCTCCTGTGAAATTGAAGATGCACCAAATTTTCAAAGAAATCCACTTCTAAATCTGACTTATTTGAAAGTGGATACAGATCAGAAAAGACGTAATGCAAAGAACTGCATTCTCGTACCTATAAAAAAATTATAATAATAACAAAAGTGAAAAAGCGATAAAGAAATTACTTCTTTGAGATAATTTATACTCACCATATGACCAAGAATGATAATGGCCTCTCGACGTAAGTTAACTACTTTGCCATTTATGCAACTATTAAGAAGAGGAAACAATGTGTCGTTAATGAGGAACCCGAGCTCAGCTTTGTCTTCTGAATGGCTCAAACAAACTCTTGGGCACAGATTGTGTAGGCAGTGGCGGGCGTTGTCTATCAATGAATGATCATTTTCCTACAATTATTAAGAGCAAATGGTAATAAGAATTCGCAAGATTAATAAATTAAGGCTATATCTATTGTATTTTTAATTTCATATCATTAAACCATATGATGTTCCTGCCAACTTTGCAATCCTATGGTATCATCAATAATTACCTATATGATTAGTTAAAATACATTAATACATAGTAACATCCATTCATCAGTAAAAACCTTTAACGTGAAATGATTAAATGAAATAAAATAAAGTAGAATTGATGGTACAGCTGATTGCAGACTTTAATTTGTAATTAACTAGGGGGGTACCCACTGTCCACCCAATGGCGGATTAATCCCCAATTTACAAACTATACAACTGCTCATTTAATTTACTACCTGTTGCTCAAATTGTATAACTTTAATTTATATTGTAATTGTAGTTCAGATTGTATTATTAACATAAAATAAACCAATCCGTAACCATGACATATATACATTTAAATTCTAGAATGTTAAGAATATCGTAATGATATATGAGGGATCACAATTGAGTAATCAGAAGTTAATTTAAGGCATACTGCTGAACTTTTAACCTATCTAAGTAATCTTTGAAAAGAATTACCATGGAATTTAATTTGTAATACAGATACTGATAGGAAATAATATTTCAAGATAAATCCATATTGAGCAAATCTTTGATCCGACTTGTTCAAGAAGGATTAATTACAAAAAACACAAGCACGGTTTATATACAAAGTTCCAGATCAGACTGAAGAAAAACATTGAAGAGAATCAAAATAACTTTGAAAAGAACCTAAGTTCATCAAGAACCTTTTTTTAAAAAACTACTAGTTTCATCTATTCTCTGATGACCAATAGGCATGGTGCCAAGGCCATTTTACTATTGAAATATAATTTTTAAAATGCTTTATTTATTCTATGACAAGTCCCTTTAGAATAATGTACAGAGATAGAAATGTGGGCTTTGGAGCCTCAGAGAATAATTACAAAATAAACAAATTTATATAATGAATAAATAAAAGAAAAAAAAATTATTTGCCTTCAATCTTCAATTAAGAGAAAAAAAATGGAACAAAAGTATTTAAAACAAACTAATTATTTACATACAATTTACAACATCTATTTACAATTTTATGAGAAGTGAGCGGATAAGAGGTGATTGACCAGGCGGAATTTAAAGGTGGGTAAGTTATTGAAGCGACGGATGTAGGATGGGATAGAAGTCCATAGAGATGTGGATCGAATAATGAAAGATCTGTCAAAAGCAGTGGTATGGTGGAATCTTGTATACAATGAAGGATGGCGGGATTGGATGACTTGGAAGAGAAAGGATGCTAGGAAATACTTAAGTCGGTAAAAAGGATAAAACCACTTCAGCTCTTCATAATAACGGGAAATAAAGGCGTCCCTTGGGATCCTGAACATGAATTATACAAGACAATTTATCAAATGTTTTAGTTTCGCTTCAAGATCCCAGGAGAGGCCCCAATATACCGTACAGCAAAAGTCGAAGTGAAGAAATAAGGAAGTAATAAGGAGTTTATGGGTTTCAAATGGAAATAGGTGACAAGAGGTAATTTAGTTGTTTTAAAATGGAAAAAGCATGGCGGGAAATATAAGATACATGGTTTTCCAGAAAAGGATTTGATCAAAGGCTTATTAAAGACTCGTGATTGTGACTGACCTTCCTTAGATAGAAAAAAGCTATATGAATGACAATCGCAGCCATCGTAGAGCTTAGTTCAGTGGTCGGTTGATCGAGAGCAGTAAAGGCATTTAGTCTTCTGGTGAAGTCTGGTTGATCGATCCACTTTGAATCGCAAGCAGTCAGGTCGAGAAGTACATCACTATCAACTTTATATCTGTGGATAAAATAAATATATAAATATAAAACTGATAATTAATATTTTTTTTAATCCAAAAAATTAAAAGATTTTATCCCAAAATATAAACCTGTGTAATTTTTGCAGTGAAAACTTTTTTAGGCGTACAAGGTGCACAGGCGCACATTTTGCAATTTTTTGTGGAGTGTGTAACACGGCTAAATTCAGCTGGAGTCGATTAATTGAAGTGTTTTCGCAAATGGATTAAAATATCTTAAAAACTAAAAATCGGACCTACATATTGTAAGTAAGGGAAGTGTTCAGCATTTCATCCTCTTTATACAGAGCTATTATTCAAAATTGTATCTTGACGAGATGGGTGCTATGTTAGAGAGGCAAAAAGGAAAAAAAAATTGTCGAAAACCAAATGATAATGAGTTTTATAGATATGGATTAAAATATCTCAGACACTAAAAATCAGACCTTCATACTGGAAGCAAGGAAAATGTTCAGCATTTCTTTCTCTTTGTAATGAGCTATTATTTATAATTTATATTTCATATTATTAATCTTGCCTTGATGTTTTCAATTTTATAGTGTGGTCCAAAGCACACACCTTAGTTTATTTTTTTTATTTATTTATTTTTATTTGTCTTGAAATAATTGATTTAAACTCTTCTATACTAAACATATAGAATTTAAATAGAACTGATGCAAAATTAAATCATATTGTTATATCAAATGTCAAGAAATCTATTTTTCATTTGTAACCACAAAAACTACTAGTCTGATTTATAGGAGATTTTTTGGAGGGAAACTGGTCGCTGTTATCCTGAAATTTCATGCTATTACAATAATTTTTCAGGCTAGTAAAAATAAAGTTAACGATATTTTCAACCAACTACATGTTTAGTGACTAAAAATTATACATAATAATGTTTAATTTTAAATTCTTTGTTGTTGGAATTGTATGTTGCTGATGGTAAAGATAACACAAAAATGACAAAATATTGGCGATTTTATTAAGGATTCAATATGTTTCTCGATTTAAAAAAAAAAAAATCGATCAGGTTTCACGAAATAAGCAACTCATGTAAAATATCTGTCTATTAAAAAAAAAAAAAAAAAAAGGCAGTAAGTGAAAGTTGTACAATAACTTACTCAGAACGTTGAGAAATATCTAGCGTAAGAGATATCAGTAGCTTGCGATGCTGCGGAGCAGATAGCGAAGAGAAGAGAGGTACTATCTGCCTCAGGTACGGCCCGGGTTTCTCCACCGCCTTCATCAGGTTATTAGCTGCGGTCAGTAACTGAGTGATTTCTTCATCATCTTTCTTGTAGTTCTTCAGGAGTGAAGGGAGGACAAAAGACAGCAGGGTCTCAGAGGAGATATTTTCAGTTGGAGAAGAGGTGATAATGGAAAGGACTTGGAGTTCCCTTTTGGTCAGAGATTTCTTAGCTTTGATCCTGTTCTGAAGGAAATTGAGTATGCTGGGGAAATAATCAGTGAGGATTTCCTTTCCACTAATAGTTTCTTCAGTCTCGCCTGAAAAACACAAAATTTACAAATTAAATGTTAACCAAATAATCTTTGAAGATATTTTATTCTAATAAAGTAAATATTTTCAATTATACGGTGTACACGTTGCCTTAAAATACTCATTTAATTGTAGCCCTATTATATGATGATAAAAGGCACCAAAACTTTTAAGGGCTCTTAAGGATTATATCATCAAACGAATACAATTTTTAGGTAAGGGAATATGATGAAGTGAAGAGAAAATGAAAGGATGATGGAAAAAAAAACATCTTTTCACAGATATATTTAGATGTTTACACAACGATTAAAGTGGGAAAACATTACTTTTTCTCTAAGCAATTTATTAAAAGATAACTTCAATGACTGATTACATATCACTTATGAAATTAAGAAAGATAATAAATATTAGAAAGAATAATTAAACAATTTACTGATTTGAACAAAACTTTAAATATTTTTTGATAATCTCAAGATAACTAAATAAGAAATAGTAGCATGCATACCTTCCTCTAACAGAATTTGGTCAACCATTTCCAAAATAGTGTTATGGACAGAGCCGTGCAGTTTAGGCAAAGCCCAAAGTTCTATAATAGTTGAAAAAATAGATCTTCCATTTTCATCTTTCTTAACCAGCAGATTCAAGTGTCTGAAAACAAAAATGGGGAAGATAAATTAGTGTACAATTAATGTTGTGCTAAACACTTTGGTGACCGGCAATTTTCAACAGAACTTATGTCACGTCACCGGCTATTATTTAGTAATACAATATGGAAGGAAGTAAGTGCAATGATGAGCTGACTACTAACTGGTCAACAGTGTTTTAATATTTTTAGACATAATTTGTAACAAAAGAGTTCATTTGATGCATGTGGTAGTTCCAAATGGAAATGGAGTTAAGACCAATTTTGTGTTTTTCTCAAGGTAGTCACGGTTTTTATTAAACAAGAGGTATTGCTCAGAAACTGTCCAAGATAATTAAATTATGAGTACACCATTGTCAAGTAGCCAATTTTTTTTTTTTTTTGAGAAAACAGTGATTAAATTTACTAAGCTCAATAATAACAGGACTTTAAATTTACCAAGTTCAATGATAAAAGAGGTTTTAAATTTAGTAAGCTTATTGATAAAATGGACTTTCAGGAGATCTCATACAGCCACTGTACTGCTGCAGTTATAGTACGCATATCTGAACAGCGGCTGTATTAGACTTCCTAAAAGTTCCTTTTTTCATTGACCTTTGTAAATATAAAACCTCTTTTATCATTGAGCTTAGTAAATTTAATCACTGTTTTCTCAAAAAAAATTTTTTCTACTTTAAGTTATTATTTTGCTGGTACTTCCCAAGGCAGCGACCGCTTGTGGTTGAGCACTGAACCTATTTCGTTAGCGCTGCTCGACAGTCCAGGTATGATGTCATATCTAGGCTACTCCTAAAGCAGTGAAGCTGTTGGCGGTTATAGATTATGTAATCATATCGGAGCATTGTTTTGATGATAACAGTCACCTTGATACGTTTTATTTCCTATATTTCTTTCAAGTCTGACAAAATTATAAGAAATATTGTTTAAAACTGAAACAATGCAATAGTAAATTATTTGTTTAAGGTTGAAATAAGAAGATTATTTATTAATTTATTCCACCAACAGTATTATACAGCAAAATTCAAATATACCTAGATCCAAACGACACTGAATAGATTAAATAATCCAACAAATTTTAACGTCAGGTAAATACTAAAATCCACACATTGAAAAACTGATTTGTATTTTTTAATTAAAGTGCTGATTTACTGATTACTATTGATAAATCGATAAAACATCACCTGCTGTGATTTCATTAAAAATAGTAATAAGTAATATATTTAAAATCAGAGGTACTATTGGTGTCAGTACGGCGTTTCCCACATTATTTTTTTTGGTCGTTCCTCAGCTTGACAATAGTAAACAATGTCGAAGAAGGGATTTGCTGATCCGGATGATGAGCATCTCATCGAAATGATACAACTTTTATTTTATGAGTTAACTGGAAATTAGTTGTCTTCATATTATTACCTTAAGATGACTGATAATTTTTCTTTAGGTTTAATTGGATCCTGTAGATCATTGGTAATAGTTTCAGTTATATCATTTTCTATCATACTCAAAACAATTGTATTGACATTTATTCGATGTAAAAAATTTCTAAATTTCTCTTCGTCAGCTATCAAATGGGTAGTTATCAATTTCTTAATGATACCCTTCCTGCTTTCGGAATATGTTTCGGAATCCCTTGTTCGGAATATATTGTTGATATTCCATCTCCTTATCAGCAACATTTCCTCTTCTTCTTCTAATAAAAAAGTGGTTACTTAAAGTGGGTACTAAGAGATAGTAAGTCCATTTTTTTATCTTCGAAGTTATAACGAAATGTTCGAAGATTATAGGCAGGTTATAACAACCCCATTGAACAGTAGTGGGTGGCAGCGTGAATGAAATAGTCCATGGGCAATACCAGCGAAATATAAATAGTACCTTTACGATGATAAACTTAAAATTTAATTATCTTGAACAGTTTTTGAGCAATTCCTTGTTATTCCATAAAAAATGTGATAACCTTAAGAAAAACACAAAATTGGTCTTAACTCCTTTTCCGTTTAGAATCGGCTCATGTATCAAATGAACCTTTTTGTTAAAAATTGTCCAGAATCAACTCCCCTCCTCTCACTCCCCCTCCCCCCAATCAGTCTGCAAACCGCAACTGACTTCCCTACCTTATTATCTACAATAGTTTAAAACAAAAAGTATTTTGTAGAGATTGTTTTGATATAGAAAAAATATAATACAATCTCAAATGGTAAATTTCAAATCAAAATTATGTTTGAAGTATAACTCAAACAGATCAGTTATAATTATCAAAAAATTCTGGAAATAATTTTAAAAAAATCAATTTTATACTTACTTAGAGTTTTTGCTCCAGGTAATGAAGAGTTTGAATTGAGCCGTCGGACTATTAACAGCCTCCACAGGTAAGTTGCGAAGATAAGGCCAGACTAACACCTGTAATAATTCCAAATCTAATATAATTGACGGTTTAAAATTTTATATTATGCAGTAACTAGTTGGACCCTGTGCGGACCTTCAAGCAGACACGCCCAGGATACCAACAGGCCGACATACGCCAGGTACCAACCTCGAGAGGAGCAACCCACCACTTGTTGGGAATTTAATAAAAAAAATATTAAGCTTATGAGAATAATTAATTTCAGCATATTGATAAAACAATTGATATACAATTCAAATATCATGTAATATAAAACAGTTTAGAAAATAAATTAAATTGTTTTGGGGAGATAATGTAATTGCTCGAGAGGTGCCAAATGCCTAAGGTCAGCACTGGTTGGCCCTTTCATGATATACTGGTTATTCACTGATTGACAAACACAAATTTTATAGTCCGTGGAACAGACCCTCTTTTATCAAATTGTTAACATCCGCCTAAAATTTCATGAATAGTTTCATCTTATTGTAACTTACAAATTTTTCATCAACGAAAATTCCCAGAAAAAGAGCTTTTTCAAATTTTTTTTTATTTTAATGAAATTTACAACTGTATTACATGGAAAATACAACAAGTAAATGTGACATAGGTAACATGACATGTACAACATGAAGAGAAACTACCCATTGGTAGAATTCAAATTTTTCAAAATTAACTTATTTATTTAATGAGGTACTAAAAACTTATTAATACTCATTTTTGCTTTCTACTTGAATGGTTAGATAATTTGATTAAAAAAAAAAAGTAGCCTACACAAATATTGGGCTGTTTGTCCCATATAACCTCGTTATTTTGAAAATTTGGGGGTGTAGGTCACGCCAAAAACGGTTCAATATTTTTCTAAGCCACCTTTTTTCTCGATTTTGTAAATAAATTATTGCACAATTCAAGTGGAAAGCAAATGGGTGTTCATGAGTTTTTAGTACCTAATTATATAGACAAAGATTGACAATCTCCAGATTGAAAACGCCACAACTCCAAGAATTTTAGTAAATAAAAAAAGTTGTAGGTTATGATGAGGTGAAGCTATTTATGAAGTTATAGGCGGATGTTAATAATTTGTCTGTACCACGGATTATTACATAAGAAAACAAAAAACTATAATTTTTTTTATAAATAAATGAAAATTTTAATTGTTTTTTCTCTTGTAGTATATTGACAAATCTCTAATATTATTAATCTTAATATTAAAAATATAACACAACATATCAGAAATATTAAAGTAAACAAATGATAATTAGTTACATAGACAATTTTAAACATACAGTTTTAGAAATAAGCTGTCGATATAATGATTTATTCATTTTACTAACCTGAAAGACTGCATTGGTTTCGTCGTCGGACCACTTGTAATCTTCATAGACCTCATAAAAATGTGATATCACTTGGAAACAAAGAGCTCTCACATTTTTAATAACTTTTATATAACCGGGATGGACTTCCTCTCTGTCAAAAATAGAATAATAATAACAATAGTAAATTATACTTTACTTGGATTATTCATTAACTTATAAATGAAAATATTTTTTTATTATATGATACTGTATATACAGCTGTTTTAATAATCCATCAAATATTACAATAAATCCTCACCTCTTGCTGAATATAGGTGGAAGATGAGAGGCAACAATCAAGATTAATCTGAGGAGGAACGCAGCCTGGGCCGGCTCCAGGAGTCCTCCACAGTATTTCAACACTGTCTTCAGAAGAGATGTTGTGGCCATCAACCGTCTCGGAGGAGTACAGTGCTCTAGGTCGAAGGAGTCGATGATTTTATTTACCATTGCGGTTGCATCATCTGAAAGCATTATAAAAGTTTATTTGAAATTGAGGTGTATGAACACTTGGGTACTTTTAAGTTAAACATAGTGAGAGAATAATTTCAGCCTGAAAATTAATCTTCTATTTTTGATGATGTATGAAGTGAAAGAAAGAAAATTTAAGGACTATTTTCTTAATTTTTAAGAGATCCAAGATGTCCAACAAATTTTTTTGGCAAATTTAAAAAATCACCAAAAACCATGATTTTTGTCTTCTTTTTTTTTTAAACATGTAAAATAATCTTTTTACAAAAGGTTTTTAAAAACCACTTATGGCACCATGCAAATGGATGTCACATAATTGGTTCAACTTATGCTTATTGGGTTAAAGAACAGAAATGTGAAGTGGCCCAACAATTTTTTTTTTCACCTTACATCAAATAATAAATAATCATGACTTTTTTTGTTGTTATTAGTCCATGGTACAAACTCATTTTTATCAAATTGTTAACATCCACCTGAATCTTTGTAAATTGCTTCACCTCATCATAACTTATAAATATTTTATTTATGAAAATTTTTAGTATTGGGGCTTTTTCTATCTGGAGACTGATAAACTTTGTCTATTTAATTAGGTATTAAAACTCAAGAATTCCTGTTTGTTTTCCACTTGAATTGTAAGATAATATGATCACAAAATCGAAAATAAAAGTGACTTACAAAAATATTGGGGCATTTGGCCTATATAATCTCGTTATTTAAACGTTTTCAGGGTGGAGGTCACGTTAAACGGATCAATATTTTTGTAGGCCACCTTTTTTTTTTTACTTTGTGATCATATTATCTTACAATTCAAGTGGAAAGCAAATGGGTATTCATGAGCAAAATGCCTCAATTCTAAGAATTTTGTAAATAAAATATTTGTAGGTTATGATCAGATGTAACTATTTACGAAGCTTCAGGCAGATGTTAATAAATTGATAAAAAGGGATCAGTACCACGGATTATATGCTTATAACATGAAAAATGAGCTTTTTACACAAATAATGATCTTATATTAAAGTAATGATAAGAAAATCTATATAAATAAAATAAAGATTTTGTCTGTACATTAAATAGAATCAAGCCGTTTTATGATATATTTCTGTTTCATGCATTGCAGACACCAAATCCACTTTTGAAAAAAAATTTGTTTGTTACTTAATCGACTCCACAATCTCCTCGCTTCATCATAAATGAAAATTAAACACTTAACAAATTTTAATGGATTGGTGGAGGTCGGTTTAGTTGTGTGGTACCTAAACAAATAGCCGAATAACAAAGTTTTTGTTATGACTATTGCGAAACCTTGACTTCCATAAGCCCCGCCATAAAAAATTTCAAAACAAGCCCCTCCCTCCACTCAACCCAATTTTATAACTATACAAACAATATAATAATAAGAATAAGAATAGATATGTAAAATAAAGAAAGACAACAAAATAACACTTCCCTACACTAACGAACGGTATGTACTTGCATATGTATGTATTTAAAAACCTTGATCACTGTTTGTGTAAAGACTTTACTTTGCATGTTATAATCACAAATATTGTTATTTTCGGTGTCTTTTAAATGATTTTCCATAATGACAAAAAGGGCTCAAACGATTTTTAAGTCAGATAGCTCATGATTTTATGTTAGTTAGTTCATATGAACTGAATATAAATTGTCAAAAAATACAGAAATAACCTTTTTTTTATCCTAAGGATATGTATTTGCATATATATATATATATGTAAACATCTTGATAGATTTTTGAAGAAATTGACATCTATGAATATTTAAAGTTGGTGTAGTAATCACATGCATTCTACTACACATTACGACTTCTGGCAAGTGGAATTAATCCCATGTGCTGGTATATATCAATAATTGAATTCTTTATGGAGTTGAGTTAGAGGATGGAAGCCCTCCGACTGCTAAATCAAGTTTAAATATTCGTAGACATCAATTTCTCTAAAAATCTACCAAGATGTTTCATTAGATATGGAACCAAGTACATGATCTCAGAATGGATAGGATAATGTCTGTAGTCTTTTTTTTTTTTTTTTAATTATGTTTTGATTATTATGCAGAGATAGGAATTTCCTTTAAGAATTAATGTGCAATTAGAAAAAAAGAAAGTTCTTCTGGAAGAAAAAAAAGATGTTTTCAAAGAAAATTAAATTTACTCATGTTTCTGTTAACATTTTATACTTTTAGATAATACTAAAATTTTAATTTTTACATCCAACTTTCTGTCGTTCAAAATAAAAAGATGTCTGCGAAAAACTCACCTTCTACCAGGCCTGCTAAATGAGAAAATGCCATGTTGAAGAAATTAAAAAGCTCTTGGCTAGAGCAGCCGGAGAGGAACCTCAAAATAGCAGCCTTTCGACCCTGCTTGGTCTCTCTCTTAGAAGCATTCACTTTACTGTACATTTTGCTGCAAATTATCCTAAAAACAAAAACTTGGTTATTACATTTCTAAATTTTCAGATATATCAGGATGGTAAACATAAGAATGACAGCCATTTTCATTTAATGACACTAAAAAACTAATTAAAAGAAAAAAATGAGAAGTTGATCGGGGGAGGGGGGGAAGGGGAGATCAAACGAATACTATATATCAAAATAGTATTTTATTGTTTACGTCAACGTTAACAATAAAATACTATTTTGATATATAGTATTCATTTGACCCCACCCCCTGACCAACATCTTCTCCAACTGAATAAACTTCTGACCAACTTCCTTATTCATAATAAATATTTGAAGTATTTAGTAAATACCTGAGTATTATAGGAATGAGTTGGGCTCGATGTTCAGGTTTCACTGTGCCGCTCTGGGAATCGACACGGAAAAGTGTAAGTTCGTGTTTAAATGTCTTTTCATCAATCAGACCGTAAACATTATCCCTGAAAAAATTAAGTGAATTCATTTGTGATAAAAAATATATATTGTAAAGATATTAATTATTGAACAAAAAAAAATTTATTAATTTAATATTTAAAATAGTAAAAATTAAAATTATACATTTTTTAGGTTTAAAGAAAGAAGATAAAATACAGTAAATTATAACTTTCAATAAGAACTTTTGAAATTTTTATTTTTAAGTTTCAATTTAAGAATAAAATTATGTATAAAAACAAAATTATCTATTATACAAATACAGATATTAAATAAATAATATATCAATCTGCATTACTTTTTCTTTTTGTAAGTAAAGTTTTTTCATTAAAAAATTTATTTTATGTTTTTACTAGAAACAATATCTTTTCTATAAATTAGTGTTTTGATTGAATAAATTACTTTAAAGTATAATTTTTTATTTGAAACCAAGAAACTACAAAATAAAAATTTTAATTTATACATTTTGTCTATATACAATACTGCCATGATCAATTTTTAATTTGAATGCATAAAATTTAAATATATATATATATATATTGAAGTGATTCATATATAAACTTAGCATAAATGAATCACTTTAAAATAAAATTGTAAAATCGTTAATAATGCAATAGACTTACTTATAAGGTACTAAATACTTCAACTTATATTGCATAATGAAATCTAGCGCTGACTTCTGGACATCTGGTACCTTGCTTGCGAGGAACTCATAAAATAATTTATTAAGTTCTGGTTCACGATACAGGCTCTTAGGAGATCGAAATTTACCGAATATTCCCATGTGTGCTATCAGGCTCCTAAAAATTTTCAAGAAATTAACAATATAATCAAGTGAGATGCAAACAGCACACAATTATTTTTTATCAACAAATTATGACTTACTTTGTTACCCATTTAGTTTTATAATCCGATTCAGGCAACGGTTCTTCTGTAAGTTCCTTCTTCAATTCTTCATCTTGCTTAGTAAGTGAATCGTCATGATTTGTCACTGTTTCTTCAACTGTTGCTAATTCTGATAATTCTACCTCCATGGGTTCCTCATTCTGTTCAGAATCTTTTACTTCCTCTTCGATATTCATTGACATATCAATGTCTACACTGCTAATGTCTAAGATTTTTTCCTGTTTAATATTCCAAGAAGTAGCAGCTTCTGAATACCGTTTATTATATTCGTTCCTACAAAAGATTAAAGATTTAGAATAAAAATTATAAAAAGATAACGAATGGATTAAAAAATATAATAATCCGGGAAATAACTTATTCTTAATAAAACAACCAATTAATTAATCCTAAGTGATTGTCCAAAATTATTTCAAAATCCTAAAAATATAAATTGTTCGTCGAATAAATTGAAAACGATACATCTCCGGAGAAACTATAAAATTAGACTAAAAGTAGAGCTAAGATGTGATTATGCCAATCTCTTTAAAACATGTATTTTTTTTTTCAACACATTCAAAATTTGTTTTGAACATTTATATATATATATATATTTTAATATATATCTCTATATATAAAAGATACATTTTACTCACTGACTTACTGTAATTTTAATAAAAAATGAAAATGCCTATGAAAATGAAATTTTAATTGGTAGTTCTCTTTATGCAGTACATGTGTAACAAGGCTGGGTTTGAAAAAATTCAAAGTCTAAGTGATTGTCAAAAATTATTTCAAAATCCTAAAAATAGAAATTGATCTTTGAATAAATTGAAAGCGATACATCTCCCGAGAAATTATAAAATTTTATTTGAAAACTAATGAAATTATCTACAAAATTTAAGAAAAATCATCTAAATCTGACAATTAGCAAGGTTATAAAGAGTTTTAATTTGAATCACACTTTTATTTTATGTGCTTCAGTTATGACCAACTTGAATTTCTATGAGCATTATGGTTTATTCTTATCATAAACTTAGGATGAGTGTATATTAAACTATAATAGTGCTATGTATTGTAAAGACCGCCGGTGGAATAATTATTTTAAATGTAGAAATAAACATTATGTAGAAGTAAGTGTTCACATCTGGCGGTACCTGACTGAGGGTAACCCATTAGGACAACCTTTTGTAAGTGGTAATAAAAACCCTTAAGGACCACCGACAAATACCGTGTTTAAAAAGGATCCCAAAAGACCTTTTCACACCTTCCACCAGAAATATGGAAATCTGTACCTGCTGCTTTACCTTGGCCTGGGGGAGAGGGCGTGGTCATCCCTTAGGCTGAGAATATTCAGCCAATCAGGAAAAAGACTGCCAAAAGAGAGGGGGAGGAAGGAAGGTGGGAAATAGAGAATTTGGACTGGACACTTCTTCTGGGAACTTGGAGCTGAGAGGACTTCTTCTGGTGACTTCAAGCGGGGGAGTCGAGGGAGGAAGATGGAGACTGCCGGAGAGAGCAGATGGACGGACTAGACGCTGAAGGAGAGCAGAGACAGGGAATCCAGATATAACACCAAGAAACACTATGAAGGACCAGCTAAGTGGTAACAAGCATTTAGTTATACTAATGTAAATTTGTGTTGGCAACCATAGACCATTAATTAATATAATCAAATATCAAGCATTCTCCTCTCGTATGATTCGTAACTAATATTATGTATATAGGTTTAGTTATTATTTTGTATATAGATGTTTTTGGTTTTATTTAAATTTGTAAATATATTAGTTAGCAAACCAACGTAGTACTTTTACCATCTACCTTGCATGCCACCAATTAGTAATAGAAACAAATAGTAAATTTATAAACATGATACCTTTAGAAAGGAAATCCAATAAAAATTATATGGTTCAATCTAGGATACTACAGTAGGGGGTCTGTGGTATCTAACATTTAAATACATCATTAATATATTTTAAGTTGATTGGTTCCCTTCTGGGACCGATATAATTACATATAAATACAAATAAATGCGATTCCTGGAACCCCCTACTCGCCGTAGAAACGCGAGGCCAGGAACATAGCAATAGTTTATATAAATATAAGAAATATTTGCGAGGTTAACGACTAGTGACTTATATAGATAAGCAAAACAAAAAAAGAAAAAAAAAAAGGTCTCAGACTGTTTCTCCTTTAATTAATTATTTAATTAAGGGTACCTACTTTATAGAGGCTGAGTGTGCCCCAGGAGAGATCCCTGACCCCAAGCTCAATCAACGATTGATGAAACAGAATAAATTTCATGGGTTTCCATGGGAACTTATACAGATAACAACAATACACTATGAGATTTAGATGATTTTTATTTTATTTTATGGAGAATGTAATCATCTTTCAAATTAGTACCTATAGTGTTTTAGGTATACTTTTATAAATTATACGATGAACTAATTCATTTTTAGGTTTTAAAGTTGTTTTCTTAACTATTTAATGTACAACTTTTTTCAAGCCCAGCTTTAATAAGCAACTACAGTATAAGTGGAAATATCATTCAAAGTTAAGCTGCATAAGTATTTTTGCTTTCAAGATATAGTGATTATTATTTCAGAATCATTGTTTTATACATGTAGGTAGACCATTATACATAATACATTATATCTAGCAAATATAGATATGAATACTATAAAATAATTAATGAAAAACACTTACTCGATAAAATCTAAGAAACGAACCACAATATCTTTACTTTTAGCTTCATAAACGGTGTCTGGAAATTGTTTCAACATATCCCATAGCATTATTCTGTATTTAATAAAATCTGGTTTCTCATTTAAATCATTAAGACTGTCAAACATGTGTTGTAAGTCCTTACCTAAAACAAAAATAATAATATATACATATAAATATCTGTAACTATAAAATAAACTTGAAAAACAAAATGTAGGTACTTTCAAAATATAATTTAAAAAAACCAAAATATGTAAATGGAAAGATTATTATACAAATAGATAACTAAATTTGAAATTATAAACATTAATATGAAAAAAATTCCTTACAAGTGAAGACAAATTTTGATGATTCCTGTAGTTTACATTCCAGAATCTCTGTTGATACCCAGTCCATCTGCTCCCGATAGATCTCCCAGAAAGCAGCAGGTTCCATTACACAGCTGTAGCCCACGATGATAGCAGTGACTGGTTCCCAAAGTAGCTTAAAGTTAATAAACAGCTGACCAAGGAGGTACCTCAATGGAACCTTCCCATCAACGATTCCTTTGGACACAGCATCTGCAATTTTTTCCATTGAAGAACAGTCAAACTTCCTCAATATCTTCAACCGTTGTCTGTATTCTGCAAGAGTAGGCGGAACACACTCGGCAGACCAACAAATCTCCATAATTGATGACATGAGATCATTCGACCCATTTGATTTCTCAACTTCATAAAAAATATGGGTTATATGTGAACGTACCTGAAAATTACAAAAATTAAATAGATTTTTATTAAATATATAATGTAAATTGATCTTTATTATTTTTTTAAATATAATTCTATACTAGTTGGCATAAAGAACTTAAGAAGGGTCCAAATATAAAAACTAATCATAACAAGACCAGAAATAAAAGAATAAATCTAATCAGAAACTATTCAAATAAGATAATACTAAAAAACAAAAGAATAATAAAGAGAATCCTGATATACATTTTCAGAATGAGAAAAATAAGAAAGACAATTCCGATCCCAACCTCAAAAAATATTTTTCTGTCACTTATATTAGAGGTTTAACTAATAAAATAGAAAACACTATGATCTAAACGAAATAAAATTTGGGAATAAACTAATTAATAAAATAGGAAAATTATACAATTAATAAAATGTAAATATTAGGTTATTTTCATTTAAAATATTTTTATTTTGAAAATTCTAGTACTGTAAAATGTTTATTTCAATTTTAATATCAATGATTGCTTATTTTTGCCTTACCCCTACTTAAACATTAAATTTAGAACTTTCTAAGAATTATTTTTAACAAGACCATACTTGGATCTCTTTGCCTTTAAAAACATTTATATAGCTAGAGTAAATTTCTACACTTAAAACAATTTTGAAAATAAAATAAAAATAATTGGACTTGGGACTTCTGACCTTTAATTTTTTTATAAACATAGAAATTAATAAACAAACAAACATGTTCAAATACAATTATATAGACTTGTACCAAACAAGTTAATGAATAATTATTCGAAATAAAAAGCAATTTAAGCCTCACCTTCTGATACGGAGACCGAAGCAAATGATATAAGCTTTTCTTCAACTCTTCAGCAAATGGCTGAACTAGATTCAGTTCGTCAAGGCTTATATAGAAGTCCAATGCTCGGAGAATAAAGAGATTATCACTCCTGTCAGCATGTTTTATCAAAGAATGTAATATCTTCTCTGGAGGGACCAACTTAGTGATACAAGTCTCAGGCTTCAAGTACATGATGGCTTCCAAAACAGCACACATCAGGTATAAAGCTTTATGTGAGCTTTCTTCATTATTTGATTCCAATTGAACCTGAACTGAATCCAACAGTGAAAGAAGAACGGCTACAGCTTCTGTTTTAGACAAAGGTAGCAAGTGAGGCAGAACTAAGAGGATCATAATACAATCATCAAATTGTTCCAGGTGTTGTTCAATGGTCCTCTCTTTCAATATCGATAGATAAAAAGTACCAAATGAAGTTGGATCCCCATTCCTGAAAATTAAAAGCATGTTATTAAAAACATTGTACACGTTTTTCTTAAAAATCAATCCTACCAACTTCTTGACTTCTTTTCAATTCATTTTTTATATAATAAAAATCTGGTGCGCGCAACACACAACTTTCACTTACTCCTCTACTTTGAATAGAAATAATTTTCTGGCAATACTGGGCTATTATAAAATTTTTGAAGTGCATTTTAAACGGAGCTAAAGCTTAAAGGTTACAGATAACAAATCATTATGACCATTAAAATTACGAAAAGTTTATTTATTATATCGACGGTGGGCAATAAAAATCTAGTTTAATAAACCACTTGAGTCTCCGAGCCTTTCAGTTGACAGAATGACCAACTCCGATTTTAACATTTTTGAGTAATGTCATTTTATTGATATTTCTAGTTGTAAAAGTTATATCTATAAAAACAATGAGCAGATAGGTCAAAAGTTGTCACACTAATTGTAAGTGGATAATGTTGGGATTTCACAAAGGGAAAATTCATCAAATTATTCACTAATGCAATTTACAAAAAGGTTACTTGATTTTTTGGAATAAACACCTAATTATTTAAATATAATATCATTCTAGAGTTATTAAACTACAGCAAAAGCATTTGAGGTTATAAACATATCCATGAAATATTTTTATATTTCACTTCTTCTTTCACACAAGTACAATTAAATAGTATTTTAAACAAAGGCATTATCATGAATCGGTGAATTTTAAATACTTTTTTTCAAACTTAGAAAAAAATTAGAAGTTTATATTTAGTAAGAAAATTTCATTTGAAAGATGTGATTTATGTTAAATAATGTTAGTTTTCTGAAATTATTATTAATATTTTTTTTGTCACTCTCTGTTAACTTCTACAACTTTATTTATTTGATATTTTTCCACTAAAATTCTCCACTTTCCAATGATATATTATATGTATACCTACGGACTGTTATTTCCGGAGATTCATTTTCAACCTGCATAAGCATTTTTCTTTATTTCTCCAGTTTTCAATTATCATATTCGTTCAAACTTCATATTTAGCCATCTTTTATAGTTACGGTCAAAAAAGAGAATTAATTTTTTTAAATAAACCATATTAAAAATACTTTAGAGGAATACATATTTGAACATTGACCATTTAAGCCCTATAAAGTGACATCAATAGGGATGAGACCTAAATGATATTAAAGATCACTTAATTATACAATGATACACTGAATTCAATCAAAATCGTTAGAGCCGTTTTTGAGAAAATTGTAAAAATGTGTTTCACCATTGGCACTTCCGGTTAGCCGATTTTAAGGAAAAAGTTGCTGTAACATCTAAGGCATATACCTAGGGGCAGTATGGCGTTTGGATACCTTCAATATTTCTCAAACATTTTACTCCGTAATAGAAAAAAATACAAGTTACGCTTAGAAAACAATATAACGACTGCATTAACAATATAAATGTTAATGTTAACAAAGTACCAGCAGTTGTAAATTTCAACTCGATTAAAAAATGAAGATTTCATAATAATGAGGACAATTTATAATTATGTATGTATATATTATTTTTAATACCTGAAATCAATTGGTTTTGTATATATAATATAAACTTATCCTTCATACCTTTACTGTTTTTAAGTTTCTGTACATTACTTCATTCCTTGTATGTGCCAGATTATTAACCAATTTAAGAGAAGTTTAAACAAATATATTCAATTATTTGCCGGTTAATTATTGAGACCTTTCTGTATTTTTTTTTGTATTATCATTAAATTTCCTATATTTATGTTAGTCCTTATTTTTTTTTTAATTTCTGTTACTTTAAGATTTAGGTTAATCGTAATTTATAGTTGTATTAGATTATGTATTGTTGCCATTAGTTTTTAATTTTCAATGTTGCATTTAATTTAATTTTTTTTTTTTTTTGGCTCCATATTTTAATTCAGAAGCTTAATATAATGTTTGATAGGATTTCGATATATTAATATTATAAATTAAACAAAATAGATGATTTATGCACGTTTTTAGGTTTAAATTAAACAATTTTACACATTTTGGGTTTTTACTGCACGATTTTGTACATTTTTAGTTTTTTGCTGCAGTTTTTTCGGATTTTAACTGCAGGAAGATCCGATCTCTAGTAATAAGTAACCAAAAACAAACCTTCTAGCATATAATTATAGAATGCCCTGCTTATAAAAATCAAATGAAAGAATTTCTAAATCCTTAAAATAATGACAATATATACAAAACATTATTAACATTCTGAGGAAATAGTCAATGTCACGCAATACTTATATTAAATAAATAAATATATTTAAATTGGAAATAGTAAAGAATAGGAATACAACTACATGATTTTATAACTGGCTGCATAGAAAATTCCAATGCCAAAAAAAAAAAACATAAAAAAAGTGCGAAAATAATGTAATAAAACTTGGTAAATAAAATTGGAAGATAAAATAAAAAAATTAAAACATTGAGCTTCAATGCTATTTAGAAAAATTAGTTTTAATTTTGACTCTGTTCCCGGAAAATGTCTGACGAATATATTTTTTTATTTTGGAGTCGTATTAACGCAGGAAATATGGATTATTACATGGTAATTGTATATAATTAAGTTAATACAACTTAATGCTTTAATCTGTTTTCCACTAAAATGAAGAGGAATAAATAAATTTTATCTTACATACTTTTTTTGTTGTGATTAATATAGTTCTTGTGAAGGAATACCCCATTCAAAATTTTATATTTTAACAACTTTATAATCAAAGTTTTAAAAATACCAATGAATTTCATCAGTTTATTGATACAATAATTTAAATACTAGACGAGTTATAAAAAAAATTAATAATTCGTTATGATAGTTTGTAAGAAAAACCGTCCCTGTTTGTCACAGAAATGTTTGCTTAATCAACAGATTTAAGAGTACACCTAATAAAAAAATTATTCTTTATCAGGAAAAATTGATGGAACACATTTCATTATTCTGTAAACTTTTTATAACCAATAATGATTCTAAATAACAAAAGAAAGGTTTCTCATGTCCAGTTCTCAATTTCCTGACTTTCATTGTTTTTCCATAAAATTCCAGATTTGGCAGACGCTCTGGTATCGTAACTACATTAATGGCAAAACTAAATGTTTTACTTAATAAAAAAAAATATATATATATAAAAAAATAAAATTGTCTAAAAGAAGAAAAAATAAATACCTGATAGAGGAAAAATTGATGGAGTAAGGATGATAGACTAGAAGTTCACGACTGTCTTCAGCTGGGTGTGCCTTGCTGATAACAAGTCGCGCAATATATCGCAATGCTAGCAGTGGGTCCACCTTTTCAAGGCAGTAATTTAGCATCCGTGGAAGCACGATGCCTTCAAAGCCTGAATAAGTTCGGATGTCGAGTGCAAATTGTAGTAGATTCTTTCCCTTTAGACTACTCAGTGCCTACCGATAAATAAATTATGTATAAATATAAAATTAATTTATTCCAATTACAAAATATTTGAAAACCAAATAAAAAATATAAGATAACAAATAAAATCAAATAAATATTAAACATCAATAACAGGTTATGCGAATTAAATCGACAAATTGAATTGTTTTTGCATATGGATTAAAATATCTCATAAACAAAAAATCGGACTAGCATACTATAAGCGAGGAAAATGTTCACCACTCCATAGTCTTTATAATGAGATATTAAAAATTGTAAATAAACGCGATGCTCTAACCGGGTTAGAGAGGCAAATAGGAGAAAAAAAAGATCTCAGAAACTAAAAATTGGACCTGCCTTCTGTAAACAAGCAAACTGTTCAGTATTTCATCCTCTTTATAATGAGCTGTTATTCAAAATTTTATCTTAACACGATGCGAAAAGGGAAACGATGGTGCAAAAAAATCAAATAGAATAACAGTTTTGAACATTTGGACTAAAATATCTCAAAATTTTAATGCCATGAAGAATTCAGAAAGTAATTTGAGGAAGTCAATATAAATATTTTTTTTAATTAGCCATAAAAATAAGGAATAAGAACTTATGCATTTCTATTTGATTTTCTGTTGCACTCGATAGAGTTTCGACAAATTACTGGCTGCTGTTAAAGATAGCAAATAGATTTAAATCAAAAGTATTCATCACATATTTTAGTTATCATAAACCTATTGCGTCATTTTTAGAGTATGATACAAATGAGGATCAGTCAGAGCAAATTTTAATACAGTAATTTATGTACAATTATAATTTTATATATTGTAAATGTTATTATTTTGTGAATACAGAACAAAAAGTAGTTTATATACAACTATAATTATATAAATTGTAAATGTTATTACTTTGTGAATATAAACAAAAAAAAATTTATATTTCATATTATTAATATCGTCTTGACGTTTTCTCACTTCTATGGTGCGGTCTAAACCACACAACCAAGTTTTATTTTTATTAAAAATCATTATCAATGATGGTGGATTTAAGTTGGTGGCGATGTTATATAGCTTAGCTTGTTGGTGATAGTATATAGCTTTTTTTTTTTTTTGTCTAAATTAATTTTTTTTTATTTGCCATCTACCATTGTTGCTGTCAGTCCTTGAAAATAGCCACTGGAAAAGTCTAATTAAAATTTTTTTAAAAGTTTCTAAATGATTAATTAATTGTTGACCTTTTAAGAAAGTACAAAATGAAATATTGAATGCGAAATAAAAGAAATGACAGATGTGATAATGATGATTTATCTTACTTTATATTTTCCCCAAATTAAAATAAATAATGAAAATCTTTACTTTATTACAAGTAATTATAATTTTTCTGTTGTAAATAATAGTAATAAATTCTAAAGACAGATAATTTTTTTTATTTTTTTACATTACAGACTCCCATATATTTGGACGATTACTTAAAGGACTACACACTTTCAGATGCGGCAATCAACCATTCCATAAGAAGGGTTGGTTCTTCTTTTCATATGATGTGTGATTGCCAAAATATTTTCAAATGGGCTGTATGACTGTTCTGTGAGAAGAGTTAGCTTATCTTGATTGAATCTTACAATAATAAAAAAAGTTTACATAATACTTAAGAACTTATTGCACATATAATGAAGTATGAGTGACTTCAAATTGAGAAATGGATTATAAAGTGAAGTAAAGGTATAAAGGGGTTACCCATCAAATCTTACATCTACCTATTCACGGACAAGCCCAACCTGCTCACACACATTTGGATTTGTATGAAGACAAACAAGTTTGCAAAATAGTCATCCGACACATCTGAAAGTGTATAGTCTCTATACATAATAATGCAGCAGAAATATAATTAATGGAGGCAATCACATTTCATGAATTGAATGCTTAAATATAGTAGTATATATATGTTACAAAACTAATAAAAGGATTTTATAGAATTTTGTCATATAAGTTTAAACAACCCCTAACTCAAATTTTGACGAAAATGGGAAATGAGAGAAAGAGGAGAAAAACCAACAATGCCTTATTATCACGGCTCCATAAAGTTGAGAATATAACCTTACTCAATAATGTGTCAAAGGATTCTTGTCCCGTTCTTACAATCTAATTAAGAGATTAATACAAATATATACAAATACACCATTAGCTTCATTAAACTAGAACACTAATGCTAATAATTCTCACCTGTATTAAAATGCTGCTGGATAATTCTTGCGGTAATTTTGATGCGTTCAGCAATATATATGAAATTATGCAAGTGGTTCTATCGTTGAGCTCTTTTATTGGGAGCAATTCTAATAGCTCCCTTAATAATGGTTCGGGTTCTATGAGTGCTGAACATTTCTTGTAATTCACTGTTAGATAAATCATATAAAGTATATGTTCGGCATTTGATTCGCTCCCATTGTTAACTCGTTTGTCTCCTAATTCCTTGCAGAAATCTAACAATGCAGTCTGTAAAATATAAAGGGAATTCAAAAAGTTAAAATAAATAGTTATAAAAGTGCGAATCTAAAATTTCTAGATACCAGCGTAGCAATAGGTAAAACAACATTTCTTTCTAAAATTTTCTATAAAATATGTTCTTTAGAAAAATACCATAATATCTAATAATAATATTTAGAAGCAAAAAAAAAAAAACAATTTTGGTCACAAATTATTCATTCTGTTAAGAGTTTTCAATTAAATTCAAAAATGTAATTTAAAAAATAACAGAAAAATATACAATAACACCATTTTCTCTATTTAAGCACCAAATCTTAAATTTTTAAGTGGTTTTAATTATGAACAATTAAATTTTTCAATTTTTTTTATTATTGTTATCAATGAATTAAAAAACTTTGATAAAATTTAATAAAATTTGACTAAAAGTAATAAGTTAAACTAAGATGCAATAAAAACCTGAAGAATCTTCCATAGGCGCTGAATATGTTCCTTGACGGTGAGGAAAGAAACAAGATGAAGCAAGGTATGTTTCAGGAGATCGAACAGAATATCATTCGGATAACAAGGTTCCTTAAGTGCTGAAATAAGGCTGGTAAATATCTTCTCTCCACAGCTGTGCCATTGGCCATGAATACCATGAACTATCTCAAACACCAGCCGTCCAAATCCCTCAACTGCCTAAAATAGCAAATAAAAATATTATTTTTACTATTATTAACTCTGTTATATTAAATAATAGTAATTATAATTTATCCAATAAAACACAAATAATAATAAATAAAAATTAATTTATAAATTAAATAAATACAACCATATTATGAGATAAACCTAAAATAAAATGTCAGTAATTCATTTCACATCATTCTTTCCATCTTTTTAAAGAAATATGCAAACTTGAAATAATAAAAAATTGAAAATAGCCAAAGCCTGGATTTTCAAAGATGAAATATCACTATGAATTAGTACACTCAGAGTTATTGAAATTATAATTAACAAATGAATTATCAGTACTCAGAAGCAATTAGACAAATTTTAAATTGCATATATGATGATAAATACATTTAAATGCATATTTTGATGGTTTAATTAAACAAAAAAAAAAAAAAAAAAGTTTGCTTTTATGGTACCATTTTCACCAGGAATGCCCAATGAGCCAATAGGTTGATTTATTCCTTTGTGAGCTAATAGAATTTTCTAGATAGATAAATTGATCATTGCAAAAATAATTCTAATCTATAACTAGACAAGTTCACAGATCTAGTTTTCTCAAAACGTTGGGTTGTAGTATTCATTGCACAATATAATTTTTATTAAATTAAAATTCATATAATAATAAAGTACTAATTTTTACTTACTTCAGGTTTCTGTTTCAGAGTTCGAACAATTAGCTTGATAAGTTCAGAATTATCTTTAACTTTCCTCGCCACATAAGCAAAACTTTGAGCAGCAAAGTCATTAATATAAGTTGGTTTTGATTTATCAAACAGAGGAATCAAAGAGTCAAAGACAGACGGCAATTCAGTTATCAGGTTCCTCCATAGTAATTTAAAAAGATACGCAAGACACTGAAACACTGATTCTAGCTGTTCAACATCTTTTGAATTGAGCAAGTTTAATAAGAGGTTATAAATAGATGAGAAATAAGGAAAAAAATCGGATCTGAGATCATTAGCCAAGGCCACAACAAATCTAAAAAGAAAGAAAAATAAATAATAAATTATTTTTAAAAATAAATCTTACTGTAAAATATAAGATGATGACTTACTCTAATGTAGGCTGCAAAGTTAGAGGATTTTTGGCAGCAAGATGCTTTTTGAGAGTATTTACAAGTTCCTCCTTCCGGGCCAAGAGTTGAGGTAAGATCTTAATATCATAAGTACTATTCTTTCGTAATTCTTTGCAGATTTCAGAACTGTTCAGAGACATCCATTTTTCATAAGTTTGATACATGTTGGTTGTTTTGGATGGGTCTCCATATTCGTATTTGTGTTTAATTTGATGAATTACATCAATTTTCACCTTACCAATTCTCTCAGAAAATGGAATAAACTAAAACAGATAAATAGAAATATGAGATTCAACAATAATTGTAAGACACTAAGAAATGTAATTTGAAGACATGATGCCCATTTTATATATATTACATATTTAAATAATATAGTTGTAGTGATGTCTTTTTCTGGTTGTCAGCAGCAATATATTTTGAGAAAAAAAAAAGTGGCAACAGAAAAAGGAAATTCATGGAGAAGTGACAAATCCCAATCATGATCATTAATTTTGTACAACTTCAATTAAATTTAGTAGAAAAATTATGAGGTTTCAAAACTTTGGATGGTACTAAGTCGACAGAATGTAATGAGGCAAATTCTGCTTTCTAGATTTCGATGAACATCAAAATCAGGTAAGAGATTTATAGTTAATACATTACATGAATCTCAATTTCAATAGAAAAAAATCTGGTGCAGTGCGTGCATCACACAACTTTCACTTACCACCCTCTTCTTAGCAGAAATAAGTATTTTTAGACAAAGGAGAAATGAAAGTAAAAATTATAGACACTATAATTATTCATGAGGAGTTGATCGGGGGGTACGGTCAAATAAACACTAAATTATAAAAATAGTATTCATTAATTTTTTTGCCTACATTTCGACCAACTTTGCAGGTCTTCATTAGGGCGTAGGATGTAGCACTGCGGGAGACAGTTGAAACACTGCTGAGAAGGAGTTGATCAGGAGGTGCGGTCAAATAAATACTAAATTATAGAAATATTATTTAATTTTTTTGCCGACGTTTCGACCCACTTTGCAGGTCTCCATCAGGGTGTAGGATGTACCAGTGCGGGAGGCAGTTGAAACACTGCCATTGTTTGACATCCCTAGCATATAAAAACCTTAAATATGCAATTTCACTTGTACGAGTTTTTGTTTTTGAGCTAGACTGTTAACACAAACACACACCCAGACCATTCTGTGGGACTTGGTTATTTGGACTCAGAGGACCTCAAAACGTCTATTTCTGTTGAAAACTGAGATTCAAAAATTTTCACGATCGCAATACTTTCCTATACAGGAAAGTGGAAGTAAAAAATTAGAGCATCAACATTCAAGCACGTTAATATCTGTTTCCCGATGGGACACTAGATGATACATAGGGTACTACATCACAAGTGTCACCTCCAACATGATGATTGGACACAAGATCAAACTAGAGATGCAATTCTGAGGTGACAAAGTAGTGTAAATTTCTTTTGTCTCTGCATTCACACACCCTTTCAGGTCATTTTATATAATGATCTTGTACCTCTAATCGCAAATCTTTCAAATAATAAAAATAATTGACTGGGTAAATCAACTTATCCCAAACATTTTGGGCCAAATAAGAAAATAAATTATTTAATTTTCCTGACTGACAATTACCACCTGCTGTACTATTTCAGATTAATGAATTTCTCTAAATAGTTTGAAGTATTATGATCAAAATTTTAGAATAATTATCAGACTAAATTAAAAAGGTTGAGAACTTATTTTTATTCAATAGTAGTAATAATAAAAAAAGCTTTATTTTGAAGAACATGAGGTTATTTCTATTGCTATAAGTTTAACTGAATATGGGTCTGTTCCAACAAGCAGTTCTGTTTGGTGGTCTTCCAGAACAGTCCGGAACTGCTTGATAGAACAGACCTCTATGTTAACAAATTTCAATAACTAAATCTACTTAAACTGAGAGTAAGACTTGTTTTAAAACATGATTAATTCATAATAATTTATACTATTTTAAATAATTTCCAATAAATGACAACTAATGGGAACAATGTTGAAATACTTACTTTGAAAACATTGCTTTCTTTATGACGATGCGGTTTATTATTCATCTTGATGTTTAATTCTGTAAAGAAACTTAACACTTGTCACATTAAAGTCACAATAACAACAACCACGTGAGGTATGTAACCTCCGATCCTATGCCAAAGAGGAATGAACAGAGCTCAACGGACGCAAGAACTTTCTAGTAAAGACTGTGAGTGCAAGATGAATTTCAATGTTGGGGGAGCTAGCGTAGCCTTCCCCCACTCAACGTGGACGACTCAAGTTCCAATATATCCCTCATACGGTCAATATATTCGATATATGACTCAATAATACTGACCATATAAGGTGGGCTCATGTTATTATGAAAAATCCTAGAAGTTTATAGCAGAAGAGGACAACGCACAGGAAGATTCCAAGCCGGACCATATGCAAGTAACAGAAGAAGAAATGAGGGCTGCTCTAGGCAGAGCTAAAAGCGGAACAGCTCCAGGACCTGGAGGCTTGTATATAAAACTTTTAAAGGCCGGTGGAGATAAGATGCTTACACTCCTTACCAATGTGACGAACATGGTCCTAAAAGGGTGTGATCTACCTGATGATCTCCGAACAGGATACCTCTTTTCCATCTTAAAAAAAGGAGATAGGAAGCAATGCCAGAATTATCGCGGCATCTGCGTACAGAGCTCAGTCAGCAGGATTGTTGGGAGACTTGTCCGGGATAAGCTTGATGGAGAGTACACCACACCAGTGGTACAAACTGGTTTCACTGCCGGGAGATCCTGCATGTTCAATATTTTTGTATTCCGGCAGCTCATTGAGAAATGCAGGTCGAAGAATAGATAGTTTCATTTAGTCTTCATTGATCTGGAGTAGGCATATGATAGTGTTTCTAGGGAAAGAATATGGCTAGCACTGAGAAGAGCGGGTATTAATGAATCTATTGTACATACGATTCAACACTTTTATGGAAGCGATCTGTACATAGTGAAGATTGGGAACCGCCTCTCTGAACCATTTTCTGAAACCCGAGGGCTGAAACAAGGTCTGTCTTCAAGCATTTTCAAGATATACTTGGCTGAGGTAGTGAAGTAATGGATGAGACAAAGTCGGGACTACGAGGTTTACTTTGATGGCGAGGAGCTCCTTACCCTGTTCTTCGCAGACGATCAGGCAATGATGCCCCGAAAAACAGTTTTCCTGGAGATGGTGGTTGTCCAATTAAAGAAAGTGTGTGAAGAGGCAGGTCTCAGGACAAAATTCTAAAAGACTGAGTATACGGCACAGGGAGATGAGGAAGACGATCTACGCATAGGTGATCAGGTGTGCAGAAGAGTAAAGACAAATAAATACCTCGAGTCCTATCTGGACGATGTGGGGACGTCCGAAGTGGATGTCCGAAACAAGGTAGAGATGGCAAGAAAAGCCACTAGAATGCTTCATCCTGTTCTCTGGAACAATACTATTTCAAACGCGAACAAGCGGCGTATCTTCACAGCAATGGCCGAGTCCATATTAACCTACGGATGTGAGGCATGGTCGATGACTGCTAGCTTGCATGCCAAAATTCAAGTGAGCCAAAGAATAGGTGAAGAGGATACCGTCTCTGAGAGGATCGGGAAACGTCGGTTGAGGCGGTATGGGCACTGCAGGAGAATGCTGGATGATCATTGGCCGAACAGAGTTCCTGGACTAGCAGCCACCCGGAAAGCGCAGGCGAGAACGACCCAGAACCACCTGGGATGGAAGGAGTTCGAGAGGAGATGGCCGGCTGAGGTCTGCAGGAGGGGAACTGGGAGGATAGAGATGTGTGGAGCTCGACTCTGACCTGAAGAGGTATCCCGTTGGAACATCGGAAAAAAGAAGAAATTAATAAATGAACTTCCTCTGTTCTCATTTGAGTTCGGGCAAAAACCGTCCGCCACCAGATCGATGTGCATGCTCGCGAACATGATACACGCTCGAAACGTAGTACGTATCAACTTGACAGATCGCGGAGCGCCGTAGGTTAGCATGGTGGATAACGGCCTTTATAGGATGTTTATAAACTTCCATACATTGCTTGGAATTTAATATCTCTGGATCTGATAATATATTTAAATAATTATATATCTATCGTCTGTTGATTTCAAAAAATTATCATGTAACATTTTATAAATAAAAATCTGGTGCGGAGCGCGCATCACACAACTTTCACTTACCACCACCTTCTTAGCAGAAATAAGCATTTTCATACAAAGAGGTAGTGAAAGTAAACATTATGGACGCTACATTTATTTATATATCATTATGAGTATTTTTATTTGTTTAAGTACCTTTACATATACAAATTTTAATATTTATATCGCTGCAATCTATAAAATTAAATATTAAATAATACCAATGATAGCATTTATGAAAACCGCATATGTATATGTACATAATATTATCTGAGTCCTTATTATATAAAGATCATGTTACGTATAGAAGCCTTTTCTAATCTTTCGAGCGCGCTCGTATTTCTTTGGTTCCTCTATTACAAATATCAAGCGTTACGATCTCTTATTTCTCCTTTAGCTAATTATCAAATTCTGTCATATTTTACATTTAACTATTTTTTATGTCAGAGATCAATATGAAATGGTTAATTGCTTCAAATAAAAAAATAAATAAAAGGTACTTTAGAGGAAGCTAATATTGAAAATTAGCCATGTAAGCCCTGTTAGAGAACATGAATGAGAATAAACCCTACTTTGTACTAAAAACTGCTTAATTTTACACTGATATGAAGTTAATCAAAGTTGTTAAAGCTGTTTTCGAAGAAATTGTAAAAATGTGTTAAATCGATGATATAAAGTGCCACTTACAGTCAACCGATTTTGACGAACAAGTCACTGTAACATCCCTAGCATATAAAATCCTTAAATATGCAATTTCACTTTCAAAAGACTCTTCGTTTTTGAGCTAGACTGTTAACACACACACATACAGAGACCATTTTGCGGGACTTAGTTATTTGGACTCAAAACGTGAATTTCCGTTTAAACCGAGATTCCAAAATTTTCACGATAGCAATACTTTCCTTACTATATATATCACATATGAGTAAGTGAAAGTAATGTCATAAAAAAACCGAATATTGCAAAAAAAAAAATTGTCTAATTATTCCCTTAGAAAATAAAATTTAGGAGAAAGAACTACAATAAAATCATAATGCTGCTCAACTGTATTGAGTTGCTAACTGACACTATCTGCTAATCCATTTAATAAAAATGACTATTAGCTTGTAATGATTGTAATTTTTTAACTATAAAAAACAACATAACTATTGTACACATAATACCTTGAATATTTCATTTATCAAATGATTTGCATTCCACAAACCAAAATGTTACCCCCTCTGACTTTCTTTACTTACCTTTGCTATTTTAAAAGCACATCTGGAAGATTCTCCTCTGACCCTCTTAGCCCTGGGGCCAGGGCTTAAAAATCGATCTCATAAAGTGTATGTTATTCTGAGTAAAAAGTACCTTCTCTGCCATTGCAGAGCCTCTGCTTCCAAAAATGGAAACTGATTTAAACAATATTAGGGAAGTAATTTTAGGACTGAAACAGGAAATCCATTGCGAAAAATTTGAGAAAAGTATTTATTTTTTTAACTTGTATATATGGTTTTAGACATATAAAAAACAAAATTGCTAAGGCGGGCTACCAAGGGAAACCTTTTTACAGGCAAAAAAGTCTAAACTATCATTCTGTTTATATCTATTATTTCCTTATATAACTTCATATTTCTTTTCTCAGTTTTACACTTTATTCTAGATTACCATTTTCATTTCTTGTGTTACCTTATATTTAATTATGCTTATTTCATTGGTCAGTGCTTTGTTACCATTATTATTATTTATTTCTTAGTTTTCTGTTACTGTTATCATTCTGTCTACTTTGTTTTAGTTTAATGTTCATTATATCTACTTCATTTTACATTAAGTTTTTCTACTTAAAATTATTGGTCTATAACTTTCACCTTTTTTTAATCTTAATTCTGTATTATTCAATGTTATTATACCTTTTGTTATCTGGTTCTTTTTCCCAGCCCTGATGAAGGCCTGAACTTAGGGCTGAAACATCGGCAAAATAAAAATTAATAAAATTATTTATTTTTTTCCATTCTAATTCGACTGATCACCCCCAACCATCCTTCTCTTCGTTGATATTTCTTATCCTTTCAACTAAAAGTATACTAAATTACTACAATTAATCGTTGCAAAACTTTTATTACTTTTTTTCATGATCTGGGATGTAATATAATAAATCCAATTACCTAAATACACATTTTATTTATAAAAAAAATAATTTGAAAATACTGATTTTTCAAGCAAATTGGTTCAAAACTTTATGTTTCATCCAGATCTCTTTTGTAGGAGTTGAACTGTATTTATAAGGGACAAATTTAATATTTCTAGTCATAAAATTTAAATTTAAAATAAAAAAAAATGCTGATTGCTTCAATAATTTTAATGACAACGTTAATATTAGAACTAGAAACTTTTTTGTCACTTATAAATACAGATCAATGACTGAGATTTGAAGATTAACTAAAGAAAAGAACTAAATATTAAAGTTGCAAAAAACAACTTTAGATAATGTCAATTTCCTAATTTATATGAAAAAACTCATATGCTGATGACACATGAATCCTATCTGTTAATAATGATCCATCAATTGCATCCCAAACTCTCCAATCACATATCACAAACCTTGAAGAATGGTGTAAAAACTGGAGAATTAAAATAAATTCCAATAAATCCCATCAAATTACCTTTACCCTGCTTCGCAAACCTATGACCTCCTGTCCTACAGTATCCTTTAATAATTCCCCACTTATCCCAGTTGAACAAATCCGTTACCTAGGACTCCACCTGGACAAACGACTCACATGGAATCCTCATACAAGACTGAAACGACAAGAAATTGCTCGACGTTTCCGACTACTCCAACACTTACTACACAAACGCTCTAAGCTTTCAATCAATTACAAACGACTTATATATATATGACAATAATAAGACCTATTTGGACTTATGGAATTGAGCTTGGGGCTCCATTAAACCATCGAATACCTCTCGTATCCAGTCCAAAATCCTTCATAAAATCCTCAACGCTTTTTACTTTGTCACAAATAAAATCATCCATAAAGACCTTAATGTTCCATATGTTTCTGATTTGGCCCAATCCATCCTTCCTAACTTCCCAGACCTATCCTTCCATAACAAATTCCAGAACCATCCGAACCCTCTCGTTTCAAACCTTGCTTCCTCCTCGATCCCTGATAACCCTCCAAGGCGTCTGAAAAGAAGATGGCCTCGGGACCTTTAATATAGAACTTTAATTTGAGTTCTACCAATGGGTAGTTTCTCTTCATGTTGTACATGTCATGTTACCAATGTCACATTTACTTGTTATATTTTTAATGTAATACAGTTGTAAATTTCATTAAAATAAAAAAAAGATATATGAAAAACTATCGGAGATTTCCTTAAATCACGATATCAGGTAAAAAACTTGTATAAAAAAAAATTGTATGTAACAAAAATAATCTTTATATTAATGAACAATATAAATATTAATTTTTTTATATATATAAAATGTACAAACTATAAAGTAGAAAATTTTTCAAAAATATATATCTCTGCCATAACAAAATCAGGTAAATTTACAATTAATGTTTGATTTACTATAAAAAATTATCAGTAATTTTTTCATCCTTTCTCTTCTTTAACAGCTTTCCAACAGGAGCGCAATTCCTTGACCGCCACCAATGCAGGCTGAACCAATGCCATACTTGGCCTTCCTCCTCCTACAATCAGGAATTTTAAATTAAAACTCTGCATAAATCAATTATGAACATTTAAACAACATGGAATTTAGTGTATTGATAAATAAACAGACTTATTGCCAAACACTGTCTTATAATTTTATTTTAAAATATGTCCCCGAAAGTAGAAAATATCACTACAAACTTTAATGATTTTTATTTAGGAACTATATTTAAAACAAAGAAAATGTTAAACCGAACAAGGTCTTTTCCATATTCCTGTTGCTTCAGGAAACAGTGAAGCTTGTATCCTTTAATGAATATAATTATTTCCTATCCTTAAGAATGTAAACAGTTCTTCTTGGAAACATTTACATTATTTTAAATGTGACTAATTGTTTGATATATAGAAATTTCATTTGATCTAATAAAAAGTGCAATATTAAGATTTCGATTTATAGAAGTTTAACTATATTTCTTTTGTGATGGGCCTGTGAAGTAACTCTTAACATTCCCACTTAAAAAGAGTAAAAACAAGCAGTGGTTAATCAACTGTTGATTAATTCGTTCATTTTACAATACAGTATAAATGCCAATTGTATTTGATTATTATTATTATCGCGGCAAAAATACCCTTTCCCGGGTCTGGGCCTCAGCCAGCAGCTTCCCCCAATCGTCAAGATTTCATGCGTAACTGGATGGTGGCAGTTACGCAATCCAAAGATTTTCCGAACGTCAGCAGTAGCTTCAGCTACCCAACTATGCTTCAGTCTTCTCATTCTTTTTAGAGGCTCCATCAAAAGTTTCTTCGCCAACTCTTCTTCACACATGCTCAATAAATGCTCCGCACACTTTAACCATCTGAACAACATTTGGCTCTTTAAATAGACCATAAACCTTCTGGTTTATGTGCCTCCTTCAGGTTCTATCCACCAACACTCCTTCAAATATTCTCCGAAGGATTTTCTGCACTAACAGAAGGAGGATCTATTCATTACGTTTGGTCACAGTCCACGTTTCTGAGCAGTATATTAGCATTGGACGGATTATCGTTTTGTAAAGATGTAATTTAGTTTGGTGGGAGAGAATGTGGCCGCCAAGTTGTTTTCTCAGGATGTAGTAGCACTAATAGCAGAAATTATCTTCCTTCTAATTTACATTTGTGCGCTGTTGTCTTGTGTTATCATAGAGCCTAGATAAATAAATTTGGTGACTTGCTCAAATCGGTAGTTCCTGAATGTCACCATCACATTGCCTTCAGGCATCTCTTCAGTCACCGTGTATTTGGTTTTCTATTGATTCACCTTGAGCCAAAGTTTCCTTACAAGACCTACATGCGCTTTCCTGACAGCCTGTTGAGAGATCCCAATGATGTCGAAATCATCCGCATAAGCCAGTAGTTGCGTTCTCCGACTGAATATTGTCTGTCTAATCTGTATATCTCATTCTTTCACAAGCTTCTCTAGGACAATATTAAATAAGAGGCATGAGAGGGCATCACCCTGTTATAGGCTCTTTGTCGCTCGGCATTCCTCGAATAGATCTCCATCCACTTGCACTGAACACAACACCTCCTTCATGGCCAGCCTCACCATACGTAAGTTTCTGAGGTAATATGAGATTCCTCCATCGCTAGGCAGAGCTCATTAGGATTAATACTATCGTATATGTCTTAAAATCGATGAAGATGGTGTGTCTTTTACTTAAATTCATTTCCTCTCTCCAATATGGTTCTCAGACTAAATATTTGGTCAAATGCTATTTGATTACAAGCAGGTAATATTTTGTAATATAAATCATATTCTTCTAGTTCCAGAGATAAAATTTTTATTCTAAATAAACCTTTAAGTAAATGAAAATAATTATAAATCATTATTCTTACAATATAAGAAGGGGAGAAATATAACATGTTTTTGTTACCTCAGTTCATGAACCAAATGAGCAGTAATTCTTGCACCTGATGCTCCAAGAGGATGGCCTAGTGCGATGGCACCTCCGTCGGGGTTCAGCTTGTTCATGTCAAGCTTGAGCTCCTTTGCACATGCCAATGTTTGAGCTCCAAAGGCTTCATTGATCTGGAAATGAATAAATAACTTTATATCAAGAAACAGTATTCTACTAAGATTAACAAACATTACTTCTTCAGCTATATACAGAGTGTGTACTGAAATATTTTTATGGATTTCCCTGAATTTATTTTTCGAGCATATGATATGATCCATATGTGTATATACATAAAATTTAGTATTCTTCTAGTTTCTAGAACACTATAACTAAAACACTAGGCAATAAAAGACAAAGAGGATTACATTACACACTAGTTTGCAGTGAATAGATATAAGCTATTTTATTTTATCATGATATAAAGTTTAAAAAAAAGTTTGGCCCTCGACTAAAGTTTTATAAACTGATTTTTATTAATAACCATTTTGCATAATGGGTACAATGTGTTTTTGTGCTCAGAATCAAGCATTTTCATTCGTGTTTTACATTTTAGAGATCAAGGAACAACTTTAGTTCTTTGTCTGTTTTTTAGTCAAATCCATGTCAGGTATCACTTAAACTGTAAAATCCAATTTTCATGAAATGTTCAAAGATTGTTCGCATTGGTACTTAGATGGTCCCATGCCAATATTTATCATTTATCAAATGCCATCCATTACTTTCAAAAATAGCATGTTCCATTCGGTCTAAAGTTGGAGAGGATTTAGGGAATAGAGTACAATTGATCTAGTATCAATTTCATCAAGTTCCATTTAACAATTAACACAAATATAAATAATTATAAATAATTATAAAGAGTGTAATAGCTGCGAAATTTGGAAGGCAGAGAATATATGGAAAATAATGTTTTATTCATACTAGGTTTATTAGGGGATGGGCAGAACATCTATTACTGGTAATTTGATTCGATGAAATTTTCAGGAATCGTGAGTGTTGCCAACTAGATGGTCATATGTCGATTTTATTGAATTTCATCTACAGGATAGCTAGCAAACAGTTAAAGTAAAATTCCCTGATATTTCCCTATTTAAGGATAGTTTTCCCTGACCAATATGTCTGGGGGCACAAATATTAAAATCATCTAATTTATAACTACATTTATATAAATAAATTCATGTATAATAATAATATACATAAAAGAAAATTGATTACAAAATGATTTGAGTAAAAAAAAAAAAAAACGAATATAATGTTTTAGAGGAAACATCTTTTAAACTTGATTATAATCTTTTATTTTAGAAAATTAAACTTTTAGTAATTTATTTTTATCACTTTTATTTTATTTTTATAAACTCAAATGAGATAAAAGTTGATGCTTGACATAAAAAGCTCTGATTTATTCTATTATAAAATAAAGTGAGCTATGGGGGATTTTAATATTAATGTAGTTTCTCGTAAGTAATTTAGTTTCATTATTACTATAAACAGTCTAATAATTATCCATATGATACCAACTTTGACATTTCCAGTTAAGAAATGCTCTTTTAGGAGCACCAAGGGTCTAACGAATGAGTGCTTGCCAGCCAGATCTTAACCAAGATGTATATATTACAAATATTAAATAGTACTGGTATGTTTTTCTTTTTAAGAAGCGCTGTTTTAAGTTCATTTTGCTTAAATTTTATTCATTACCATAGTTTGATTTCAATAAAACGACCAGTGGCGTTATTGACAGTCAAAGGTGGATAAATATAGCGACTGTGGTCGTTTATAACGACAAACTTTATCCCTTCAAGGTTATTATAAATGATATTGACTGTATATTTATTTCCAATTGAAAAAATATTTTCGTACTAACAAAATTCCCTGGCTTCATCAATTTTTCTTGTCTGCTAATTTTTCTTCATACTGCTTCTTCTTGTCTTGAAAATTCTCTGACTTTTCCCATTTTTCCAGGTCGGTCACTACTCACGATCTACTTCTTTTTCTTAGGTGTGCATTCTTTCTTGACAAGACAATACTTAAAAAACAGCTTCTTCTGAAGATTTTATTTCCAAACGATAGAATGCCGACCTTGAGAGATAGTTAATTATATCTCCAATAAAAATGGCGACAGAATTTTTAAACTTTTAAATAAATTAATCAATGAATAGAATATAGACATTAATATGTAAAGTAAAAATAATATCAGATCCTTACCTCAATGATCTCGATGTCGTTCAAGCTCTTGCCAGCAGCTTTCAACACGTTTCGTTATAGCAGGAGCTGGGCCGATACCCATGATGCTGGGATCAACACCGACTACAGCGCTTGCGACAATCCTGGCTAGAGGTTTCAAGTTATTTTCTTTAACTGCTTTCTCGCTGGCCAATATAACTGCTCCAGCTCCATCGCAAATACCCTAAACAAAATAGGTTATAATATAACAGTAATGATACTCTGAATATAAGAATAAATCAACTTATTTTGTATTTTTTATACCTATAATTTTGAATTTGTACCTTTATCCTATCCTAATAATATAAAGTAGTTTTGTATTCACCATCGAGCTTGGGAGGAAGGAGAATGCCCACCCCATTTCAGGAATGCTTCTGTCTGAAGTCTGTATATGTATATTAAGTTAGAAAATATAATTTTTATTTTAAAAGTAATAATATAAAAATTATAATAATATAATTAATAAACAGGACTTATTTTTTTCTCCCAAAAAGATATAAAGCAATTAAATTTTTTAGTAATAACACAAATTTTATTAAATTAAGTCACATTTAATTTATCTATAATGTTCAAACATATCATTTTTATGCTATTTACCAATTAAGGTACAAAATTTCATTTTTGTTCTGATATTTTGAAAAATGTCAATTTTTCATTTAGTAAAAAAATCTTCATTTTTTTTTTTTATAACAAACAATTTTAAAAAAAAATCTGGTGCGAGGCAACACACAACTTTCACATACCCCTCTCCTTTGAATAGAAATTATTTTTTGGCAATGTTGGGTTATTATACAATTTTGAAGTGCATTTCAAATGTAGGTAAAGCTTAAAGCTTACAGATAACAAATCATTAAGACCATGAAAATTACAAAAAGTCTATTTATTATATCAACGATAGGCAATAAAAATCTAGTTTTATAAATCACATAACTTCAGTCTCTGAGCCTTTCAGCTGACAGAATTACTAACTCCGATTTCAATATTTTTGAGTAATGTCATTTTAGTGATATTTATAGTTGGAAAAGTTATATCTATACAGAGAGTTAGTAAGTTGGTTCCATAGTAGGTGATTGCAGTGTTAAAATATAGAACTGTGAATAAAGGTCTAAATTTCGCAACTAGAAACATCACTAAAATTAATAATAAAGAATGTTAAAATTTGGAGTTAGTCATTTCGTCATCTGAAAGGCTCATATATGCCTAGAAAGATTTGAAAGTACATCTGAATATTTAACCTATAAATGATTATGAATTGTAGGACTATTAGTTATTAAACTGTTATTTTCCATTGTAAAGTTTACTAAAATGAAATTACGAGATTTTCATTGCCTGCCATGGATAGGAATTTTCATGATCGCATTACTTACCCTTACTATATATTTCATATATAGATAAGTGAAAGTAAAAATGAAACTTTAGACTTAATTGGTAAAAGATACAAAAATCATATGTAATATGACATAATTTAATCAAAGTTTTTTTGTTGTTAATAAGAATTTCTTTTTGATTTTTATATTTTCCGATTGTGTGATTACTTATTTGGTGACCTAATTTTATACCGTAGGAAAAACCTACATAAGATATAAAAGATATAAAGAAATTAAATATATAAAGAAAATAAATTACAGACTCTCAAGTAAATCGAGCATAATGTAATCTATCAACAAAAGAATAAATATCTTTCCATTTAATAAATAATTTACTAATTGGTGAGGAAAAGTTTGCTACCATTTATTTGTCTTTAATACGATAAGTGGTTCAATTATAGTAAATAAATAGTATTATTCTTAGTTTAAAAGTATTAGTTTAGTGCGTCTGTGAGTGTACTATTTTAGAGATTTCTTATTGTATGAATGATAGGGTTTACAGAAACCGGTGTGAGGTCAAAAAATCTTTATAAAGGTTCTGTTTATCAATTATTAATTAATTAACTGTTTTAAACAACACTTGTAGTATCCCTTTGTTATATAAACTAATATATATATATATAAACAAAACAGTAACCTGATAAAATGTGAAAATCACAAAAATTAATTTATATATTTTATTAAAAAATAAATAAATATTACTTTAAAAAAATCTAATAGGTGAGGAACAAGGAATGCTTCATCATTGGAGACAGATAGTCATATTCTATGGATAAGCAGTATATTTGAAATCAAGATAAATATAAAGCATTATTTGAGACCTAATATAGTTGTCATTCTTGTTATGCTAAGCGAGAAGAAAATATATTGACATTACTTACAGAGGATGTTCCAGCTGTGACAACACCATCTTTTTTGAAGACAGGTTGCAGTTTTTTTAATCCTTCAAGAGTTGTCTGCGGCCTGGGATGTTCGTCAAATTCCACTTGAACCTGTTTCCTCCTGACGGTAACAGTGACTGGTGCAAGTTCTTCTTTAAACCTTCCTTCATCATGAGCTAACGGCAAGGAAATATTTCTCAACAGATTTTAAAATCAAATAAGAAAATTATTAAATTATTAAAGTAAAGAAACCTATATTATTTAGTTTGATTATATTACATTATTGTAAAAAGTCATTAAGTAATATATTATAACATTGAATAACAAAGAAATTTGATAAATTTTCTCTATGTGAAATCAAAACTACATTTTAGTGCGTTTTTTGTGTTTTTTTAATGATAAATATTTGATCAAAATTCACAAAAACTTTCTTAAAAGTTGATCTCTATCAACAATTTGACTGGTGAATTTTTGAAATAAACTGACATTATAATAAAATCATAATATTACTTCATAAAATATGTTAAACCTCAAAACAATTGGCCTAGAAGTCTCGGTGAAAAAGTTTCACTTGGACTCAGGGATGCCCATCCTCCTCCAAGATCGATGACGCATGAACCTATTTCCCCCCTTCCAAAATATTTTATTATGGGTGATAAATATTCAGGACGCAGTCTTTTAAAAAAAATTTTTAATTTGTGCCAACGTTTCAATCCAAACATATGGGTCATCTTCAGGGCATCGTTCGAGCACTGAATATCCACATGTTTGGGTTGAAACATTGGTACAAAATAAAAAATTTAAAAAAATTTTTAAAAGACTGCGTCCTGAATATTTATCACCCATGATATGTAGAAGTCGACTAGCTTCCTTCAATAAAATATTTTATTGCTCATCATTTCTTAAAAACAGAACACGCGAAGATAGATTTTAAAAAATCATTGATCATATACAAGTATACTTGCTGCGGTCTGTTCCAAGTTTTCTTCTTGTCCCTTACTATGGAATTTTTTCATTATGAAAATTCATAATCCAACGGAATGTGCTTCCCTCAAAAATTCAAAACCCTACCAAAATATGGCCCTCTCAAAAATTTTGATGGCGCAACTTGCACCGTAAAACACCCTTCTGGGCACCCCTGCTTGGACTTTTGTGTTTTGATTAAAAAGTATATCAAAAGAAATAAATTTAAAAAATTTGAATGAAAAACATGATCGATAAGATATTTACCTTTCTTCCAGAGTTGCTGGGAACGAAAACCAAATGCATCAACATCATCTCGTTGAATTTGGTACTTTCCAGCTAAGTTTTCAGCAGTTTGACCCATGGCAAATTTACAATAGGTATCAGTCAAACCTTCCCACAGGGTGTCTTCAAAGTTTATTCTCGATCCCAATGGAGGACCACCGAACCGAACGTTACGAACGGCATAAGGAGATTGGCTCATATTGTCCACTCCTCCAGTCAAGACAATTTCAGACTCCCCAATAAGTATACTCTAAAAAAAGTGATGAATATAAATGTTAATGATAAATCAAATATGAATTTGTAAATAATTTAAAAAAAAGTAAATAAATTATGAGCTGTAAATAAAATCACTTTATATACGATAAATTAAAATATATAAGTGATGTATATAATGGTAATGTATGATAATATACATGAAATATTATGACCTGTACGACATATTAAAAACCTGTAATACAAGAGAAATAAATAATATCATTTGCTTCGGATAATAGAAATTTAATTCTTCCACACAAATGATATGTTCCTGCGCAGGTTTAAAAATAATGGTTATACAACAACAATTAAAAATATTGCTTACTTGAGTTCCATTCACAATTGACTGAAATCCAGAACCGCAAAGTCTGTTTACACCCAAAGCAGGCTTATCAAGAGGAATACCACTCCTCAAGAGGACATGTCTTGGTAGAAAGATCCCATCAGATGATGTATTCTATAGAAGAGGGGAAAAGATAAGCAATAAGTGTACTAATAACATGAGAATAGAATAGAAATAAAATCTCCATATTAATTTTTAGAATTTTATTTGGATCATTGTAAAAGAAAAAATATTGTTTCTCAATTTGCCATGATCATGAATATATCTTTGAGCAATGTTTGAAGCAAAAAGCAATTGTTACGAAAAAGAGTGAGTTGTTATAATATATAATTGAAGAGTATTTACTCTGTAAAATTTGATTGAACCTAGTTAAATAAATTAACATTTATAATTACATTAATAAGAATTACTTTTGGTGGGTGAAACAAAAATAAAATAATAAAGTATTACATTGAAAAGTAGGCACTCGAATTTAAGACATTTTTTCATTGGTGTAATTTGATGATTAAAATAATGAAGAAATATTGGAATTTGGAAACATTGGAAATGGAGATATTTCTTGTAGCATTATATTCTAGGTATTAAAGACATTCAATAGAAACTAAATTCAATTTTTAACTTGTGCCATGATACCCTTAAAGCAATCCCCTCAAGGAGACCCAATTGGCTGACTTGTTTAAATCCAGATAATAAGCCTTTTACCTTAAGTGGATCCATGACTATATGAGGTATTTGTTGATTAAGTGTGGTGTTTGCAGGATGAGTCATCCCGAGAATTCATATGGTTACACAATACCAGTTTGAAAGGACTGTACTCGGTAAACATGATTGATGTGATTACATTGTAGTGAATAAAATGGGCATGTAAAATTAATGTGATTAGTAACGAAAGCATCCCTAAAAAATTTTCAGGTGCTGCACCAACTGATAAGTGGCCGAGCAGACGAAAAGGAAGGTGGGAGGATTGCATTAAGGCTGATCTAGTGGGATTGGATGTGGATTATGGACTGTGGGTGAAAGTATATAGACAGAAATTGATGGTATTGGTATAGAACCCTCAGATTCGCTAAGCATTTTATCATTTATTATCATAAAGGCATTAAAAAATACATGTAAATAATAGCTTAAACTATAAATTGACGTATGGGAAGATCTAAAGGGAGGAAGATTCGCAGCTGCTCCTTTTCTAGCTTGGAAAATATTTAAAACAAAATAGAAGAAAACATAAAGAACAAATTCGCGAAAAATTGATAGAAAATAGGTTGGTTCTTAGTATTTCAATAATTTGATAAAAACTAATTATGAAGAAAGATCCTATTAAATTTAGAAAATTGTCCCAAACATGTGTTTTGGACTAGATATCCCCGCTTGGATTGACCTAATGCAATTTTAAAAAGTGTCATAGTTAAAGGCGACAACGCAGTTTTATTACTTAAATTTTTATCAAAACAAGTGCAACTCAAATTTGATGGAATACGATTCCTTTTCAGTAAGCTACTGTTTGTAATACACAAAGAAAATAACTCATTACGGATCCGAGAGAGTTGCTTGAAAAAAAATCTATAACCATTCAGAGAGTGGCTTGAACTGACAAAAGTGAGTCAGGAGTTGGGCATTTAAAATCTTTATTTTGTACAACTAAAACTTTGTATTTTGAGTTGAGTTGTTTAGAAAGGAAGTGATGATTATGGATGCGGTACAATATATTCATCTTATACACAACCTGATCTCTTTATAGTATTTTTGCTTTTAAAAAGGTTAACAATTTATTAATTAGTTAGTAATAAACAGTAAACATTATTTTAGTGCTCTTTGGTTTTATCATTAAGTTTCACATAATACATTATTATGTTATATTATAGACATACATTATAATGCATTAATATGTGTATGTATGTATATATAAATGTGTATAATTATGTATAGAAGGCCATATATTTTTGGAAGGTCAATTGACCCACATTTGGGAACAAAGCCAAAAATCTATATCAGTCTATTTAAGGGCTTGATATTGCCGTACATGAAGTTTAGAAAAAAATAAATAAGACTAGTAATGACAAAAAAAAAAGATAGTCAAATAAAGAATCAATATGGTTTATGTATAAAAATAAGATTTTTTCTTTCTGTTTCAAACAATACAAATTTGGCACCATAATAATAAAATCTTTAAAAATTATAAATGAGTATGGATATAATAAATCAGAGGTACGCACTGCCATAACATGTCCAATGATAACATGATCGACTTTCTCTGGAGCTACGTTTCCTGCTGCTAATGCTGCTTTGGCGGCGACTTCCTGCAGTTCTAAGGCACCTGTCTTCACAAAGGCACCACCGTACGTACCGAAGGGAGTACGCTTCGCTGCTACCACAAATACACCTAAAAAAAAAAAGTTATAGGATTTATAATGGACAAAAAAATTAATGTTTTTTATATTAAAATAATTATAATACATTCATAAAGCCTAAACATTTACAAAGGTACAAAAAGCAAACACACACAAAAAATATCCTCAGTCAAGTAAGTCAATATAGCTAGCACCTCATTTTATTGGATATATAAGACAATATGCATCGAGTTCTTAATATTTTATTGTCATAAGTTTACTGCCTACATCATTTCACAAGTATATTTAAACAATTACATTACTTTTAATTGTTGAATGAAAATTTATGTTATTGATAACAGTCCATTTTACAAATGGTATTATTCTCCAAATTTTCTCTAGTTTTAGACCCAATCAAATGAGCCGTTTTTAAAATTTAGTCGTTTAGAAGCAAATGTGGGAATAGAATTTTCTATAATAGATACCAATAATTTTTTTTTTTCATTAAGCCCTATTGATTTACTTCCCTCCAACTTTAAGCTTAATTGAACAAGCCTTTTAGATACATCGGATTATCATAGTACATTTGCATATACATAAGAGGAAGTAGAGGATGGGATTTGATATCAGATCATGTAGTAGGTATCAACCAACAATCTCTGATAACTTCATTAAAGTTGTATTAATAGGTTATCACATGGATAGGTACTCATGCCTCCTAAGATGATGTGCATCCTCCCTTTGAAGAAAATGTATTGTTCTCCTCTTCTTAAAAATGCCACGAATGAAAGTAAAATTATAAAAGTTGTAGTTTAGTTTTCTCATTGTTCCTTTTTTTTTAAATTCTCATAAATTAAAAAAGAACCAGAATTTGATTCCTTCAAAAATTCAAAATCCTGTAATTATTTATTTCCCTCAGAATTCCTTAATTTCGAAAAAATATGCTTTCCCTTAAAATTTGGATGTGTACCTCTCCGGCTGGGCTGCTCCTGAGGATTAACCCCCAATAATCTATATTGGCCGTCTATAATGTTTAATCAGGAAAACAGTGGAATAGTACATTGGAATAGTATTTTTTTGTTTTCAATACACTTATTCAATTATATTCCGCATTCCCATGACTTTCATTGAAGGTGGTAAAATGTGAATTTCAGCCGAATTTTAACAATTTCTGATCATATCAGTAAAATAAGTCTCTGGAAATTACTATTTTGAATCTACCACACATCCATTCATTACTTCTTGAATAATGAGTCTCATAAAAACCTTGTACATACTTACCCATTAAGACAGTAACAGGTACGAAGTAGGTTTTATTAATAAATTTAACAATCATTTTATTAATAATTAATAAGATTGGACATGATTGAAATTGTGGGCTTGACTAAATAAATACATAAAATACATAATGGTTTGAAAAACTATAGTTATTGAAAATCAAAACCTGTTGCACACTTGCTTGTCATGTAAATAATTGCTTGTATCAAATATATTTATAAGTTCTTTTTATGTATGATAATATGATATTTAAATATGTTGTAAGATGATAAGAAGTAAATAAATTTAGTCTTTGAAAGTTTGCAAAAATGAACAATAGAAAAGAAAAAAAAACATTGCTGTGATGATAATAAAAATAAAAATAAAATATTAATAAAAGAGATTTTAAAAAATTCTTATTTTATAAATTGTATTTTTATCTATAAATATTTTTTTTTTGTTTTCTAAAATTATGAACACTTAATATTAATAAATATATTGTTATTGTATAAATAAACCATATATTTTTGTATAGATATTCATGAATGAGTCTTATATAATAAAAAAAGGATTGTTTTTTACTTTCTCACATGAATCAATTGTATTCTAATATAACCGTGAAAGAACAAAGGTGAGATTTACAAACATAAAAATTCTGAAGAAAACAAAGTTATAATAAGGAAATACCTTAACAAAATATTTTATCAAAAGAAAATGAGTTGTTTTTCATTCCATTTAGAGAAATGCTTATCAGCAGTTAAAAAAAAACCTGGTTAGAGTTACTAGGATGTTTATAAGTGACAGCTCATATTATTATTTTCTCATTTATCAGGATTCATTCTTATTTAGAAATAAATTAAATTGTTTAATGAACAATTTAAATTTTAAATATTAGACTAACAAATACAAATTTTAATATGAAAAATGCAATGGAGTAGAGTAGTTCAGTGAGTTAGGCACAGGGCTGCAAAGCTGAAGGTCTCCGAATCCAGCTGATGTAAATTAATTTTTCACCAGCTGTGGATCGACCCTTGGGTCAGGATCTATAAAGTGAGTATTCTCAATTAAATAATTGATTAAGGGGGAATACCATGTTATGGAGTGTGATCCTGGCCCGATCAATTGCTTGCACAGCTGCTGGCTTTGAAACAGTACTTCCTAACAAATAGACAAGTCAATAACGAGTGCTCGAAAAGGAGGTATAGAAGGAAATGGGAAGAGACACAATTTTTGACTTTGGGATATTGTTTGGACTAGTGAGGAGATAAACATTAAACAAGTCCCCATTCCTACGATGGAGAGCCAGATGTGGGGGGGGGGAGGGGGCGCCTAGATGGTCCCTGGAGCCCTGAAGCTTATATCAGGAAAACTATCCATCACAGTGAGAAAGATGTTCTATACAAAATTTTCATGATCGCAATACTTACCCTTAACATATAACATATATAAGTAAGTGAAAGTGAAAAAAATCTGGTGCTCGCAACACACAACGTTCAGTTACTACTCCACTTTGAATAGAATAATTATTTTCTGGCAATATTGGACTATTATAAAATTTTTGAAGTGAATTTTAAACGTAGCTAAAGCTTAAAGCCTACAGCTAACAAATCATTTAGACCATTAAAATAATAAAAACTCTATTTATTATATAGGCAATGAAAATCTCGTTACTCCACCTGTTTTTGTAAACCACATAACTTCAGTCTCTAAGCTCCATATGCCTTTCAGTTGACAGAATGACTAACTCCAATTTCAACATTTTTGAGAAATATATTCTTAGTGATAATTTTAGTTGGAAAACTGTGAATAAAGGTATATATTTTCCTATTAGAAACATGAAGGGCTCAAATGAGTGATTCTCAGATTATGGGCGATTATCATGATAAAATTTTAATAATTTTGATGGCATTTAAATACAATTTCCTAAATACCTTCTATTGCCGCTCAGCTTTGTCTGAGCAAATGACCAAGATCAATTGTGCTGTTGCTCAGTAATTAAAGTAAATGAAGCTAATAATTTGGTTGTGGGAATGAAACGAGTTTTCAACTTGGTAATGACATTTTGACGTATTTTATTCGACCGAAACAGCTGTGTAACTAGTATTATAATTTTTGTTTTTTTTCCAACTGACTTTCTAAAAACCGTAGTCAAACGTGAATTATAATAAATGAAATAATTTGAACAGTTAGCGAGTTAATGTACGCGGTGGTAATGACAACAATAAAGGTACGAGCTATATATATATATAATTAACAGTTACGTAGAGGGAGGCTCTCCAACTTTCGAGCTTTTGGGATTCTACTAAACCATCAAATTTCTCTAGTATACAATCCAAAATCCTTCGTAAAATCCTCAATGCTCCTTACTTATCACAAATAAAATCATCCATAACGACCTTAATGTCGCACATGTTTCCGATTTAGATCAATCCAAATACCCTCCGAAGCGTCTGAAAAGAAAATGGCCTCGGGACCTTCTAATATTGAAATATAATTGGAGTGCTACCAATGGGTAGTTTCTCTTCATGTTGTACATGTCATGTTACTTGTTCATATTGACTTGTTGTATTTATCGTTTATACAGTTGTAATTTTCAATAATAATTTTAAAAAAAACAATAAATGATTATGAATTGTAGGACTATTAGTTATTAAACTGTTATTTTCCATTGTAAAGTTTATTAAAGTGAAATTACGAGATTTTCATTTCTTGCCATGGATAGGTCAAAAGTTGTCACACTAATTGTAAGTGTTTAACGTTAGGATTTAATAAAGGGAAAATTCATCAGATTATTCACAAATTTAATATTCTAAAAGGTTACATGATGATTTTTCAGAATAAACGGACGATAGATACCTAATTATTTAAATATAATATCTTATGTAGAGTTAATACTCTATAGTAAATATATTTGAGGTTATAAACATATGCATGAAATATTTTTATATTTTACTTCTTCTTTCACGCAAGTACAATGAAATAGTATTTTAAACAATGTGATTGTCTTGATTCAGTGGATTTTAAATACTTTTTTCGGACTTTAAAAAAAAAATAAAAGTTTACATTTAGCAAGAAAATTTCATTTAATTTCCTTGGAAACATGTGATTTACGTCAAATAATGTTAGTTTTCAGAAATTATTATTTATATTTTTTTCGTCACTCTCCGTTACCTTCTATAACTTTATCTATTTGATATTATTTTTCTAAAATTCTCGTCATTCCAACGATATATTATAAGTATACCTTCTGAGTATTATTTCTGGAGATTCATTTTCGATTTCGATAAGAATTTTTTTTTTTTCCCCAATAATCAATTACCAAATTCTTTCAAAGGTTATATTTATTTATTTTTTTCGTAACTCATAGTAATTAGAGACAGTTAATTTTTTTAAATAAATCAAATTAAAGATATTTTAGAGGAAGATATATTGAACAGGTATTTAAGCCCTGTAAGGTGACATCAATGTGGATAATACCTAGCTGATATTAAAGACCACTTAATAATACACTGATATACCGAGTTTAATCAAAATCATTACAGCCGTTTTCGAGAAAATCGTAAAAATGTGTTAGATCGTTGATATGAAGTGCCACTTCCGGTAAGCCAATTTTGACGAAAAAGTTGCTGTAACATCCCAGCCATATACAAACCTTAAGTACATAATTTCAATTTCCTACAACTTTTCGTTTTTGAGCTAGAGAGTTTACAGACACATAGATCATTTTTCAGGACTTTATTTGGACTTAAGGGACCTCAAAACGTGTATTTCTATTAAAAACTCGGATTCGAAAATTTTCAGGATCGCAATACTTTCCTTTAATGTATATTTCATACATACGCAAGTAAAACTAAAATTATCAGTCAATGTTTTTTAACTATTGTTTTTTTTAGTAGCAATTGTTTTATGGTTACTCACTGTTTTAAGATTTTTTTTTCTGATCAATAATAAAATATACGAAATAAATTTTAAAAATTATTGTAATAATTAAAGTAAAATTTGATTAATATAATAGTTTTAATGACTTACAACTTGAATTCCTCCAAGAAAGATAGATTACTACATTGCTAATTATGCTATCAAAAGATTAAATATAATCATTTCACAGGTCATTTGTACTGGCTACATTGTCATTCTATCAAATATATTTATTGCACATAAATGTTACTTGTTTGTATTTGCTTACAGTCAATAACATACTTAAGGAATGTTTTAAATGTTGTTTTTGTTTTTTGTTGAAGGTTAATGTAATGCATGAAATAACTTCTAAAGATTACTTTAAATTTAAAAGTATAATTTGATAATTATATTAGAGTTTTAATTATAATTCAGAGCTGAGAGTTTTAATTTTTCCAAGCAAGAGTTCCTAGTAAATTATTAATTCAGCTATTAAAGATTACATAAACAAAAAATGTACTCATTTCACAGGTCATTGCACTCTATAATAAAATAAGGTTTCAGTTGTTTAGTTGTGTCAAGATTAAATTAAGGAATTTTAATCCTCATGATGTGGTAAGCAGAAATGTCCAGAAGGGGGTTTTATGGCGCAAGTTGTGGCATCAACAGTTTTCAGGGGGCATATTTTGATGGGTTTTTGAATTTTTGAGGGGGGCACATTTCGATGGGGGCTTAAATTTTCGGAATAAAAATTTTCAGAATAAGGGGAAATGAGAAAATATGGTACAAGCAGCGGCAAGTGTTATGATATATAATTTTTCTAATTCTAATTTCCCTTCCTCTGTTTTTCAGAAAAGGTGAGCAATAAAATATCTTTGAGGGGGGAATAGGTTGTTGCGCCAACGACCTTGGGGGGGAATGAAAACCACTGGTGCTACATAAAATTTATAACCTAAACTTTATTTTAAAATAATTGATAATTATTTAATTTTTTACTAAATACCTAATGAAACAAACAGTAATTTTAATAAGTATTGTTCTACATTTTCTACAACTACGTTATCTGTTTTTGAACAAACCAATCATAATAAATTTTCTTTCTTCATGGGCATCAAATTTCCATAGCTATCAGCTTAGTTGGTTTCTCTTGCTTTTAGCAGAAGAAAGTCCAAAGGAGAAAAAACAAAGTATGGCTCAACTTTTAAGAAAAAGTTTCAAGAAAAAAAAGGATTTGCTATTTTATTCAGAAAATATATGAATGAAATAAGAAAGAATTAATGATATTTTTGTATAAATAATTACTCCTTAAAGTTTATGTTTATTAGTTATTAAATATTAATAAACAGGATACATTTAATATTTTTGAATAAGTATAATTAAAGCATCTTGGAGTTTTCTATAAATATATGTGAATAACATTCGATGTTGAAAATACAGTTTTAATTATTGTCACCAAATATAGTTATAATTTATGATTAGTCACAAAATACCAATAATTTAGTATCTTACCAAATCTGAAAATATTTTTTTTTAGAAACCAGATTTTGGTTAAATGAATGATTCCTTCTATATTTCCTATTTTAAATTTATAAAAGTAAAATTATATATATATATATATATTATTTTTATACAATTACCATCTCATCAAAACTTTCTTAAATATTTAATCCACAAACTTTATTTCTTATAGTATTAATCTACAGATAACATGCAGAATTATTTAAATTTTATAATTTTAAAAAACTATCCATTCATAATAAATTTCATGTATACAATTCCATAAAAGTATAAAAAATAATTAAAGAGTCAATCATTGTATTATTGATAAATAAATAGTTATCAATTAAATATTGATAAAAGAAAGCTTTCAAAATATTATTAAAAAATAAGTAAGTAAATAGTTATTTATCAATAAATTTTTTTCAATGTCAAAATCAATATTTTAGGAACACCATTTAAACAAATTTGTACCACAATAATATTTTAGAAATATTATTAAAACTAATTAATTTGTATCAAAGTTGTATAATTTAGACAAAATTAAATTATTTTAAGAAATTTTGTACAATAATTAATGAATTTAAAGTTATTCCTATGTGAGTTTTTAATGTGAGAAATTTCCTCATTTGTATTTGTAAATATATTATTAAAAAATAAATGAATAGAAACCTATTAATTTCCATTAATATTGTATAATTGATAAGTAGTTATTTATCAATCAATTTTTTCACTGTCAAAATAAATATTTTAGGAACACCATTTAAATAAATTTGGACCACAATAATATTTTAGAAGTATTATTAAAACTAATTAATTTGTATCAAAGTTGTATAATTTAGAGAAAATAAAATTTTTTAAAGAAATTTTGTACAATAATTAATGAAATTCAAAGTTATTCCTAGGTGACTTCTTACTGTGAGAAATTTCCTCTTTTGTATTTATAATCAAAATAATATTTACTTCTAATCATAAGATTTCAGGATTGAAAAAAATGCAAGGTTTCTATCTATTTCTCAAACAAAGGTTCTCGAGAGTGAGTACAGTATTTAGTGAAAAATAATTTTAAATTAAGATTAAAAAATATCAACAATTGTTTAATGGTTTTCATTTTATTTATAGTTAATTTTAAATTAATAACTGTTTATTATTATATATTTATTATTACTCAGGTTATTTTTACCAGTTATTAATTATTCAAAACAATTTAAAATTGGTATGTACTTGAAACTAAATTTATTTACTTACTGAAAAAAAATTATATATGAATATTATTTTAAATTAATATTAGGAGTCATTAAAGAATTTAAAAGAGATAATTGAGAGGTGTTTGGGATTATTTTTTTTTTTGTTAATTTCTTTAATAAAATATGATAATTAATAATACCTTTAGCTAAAGTTGCCATAGTACCGGTTCACAAATACTGAAATAGGATTCTAAACTGACAGTAATTTAAGAGCCAACGACAATCCTTGGGGTCAAAATTGATAAGAGCTCTTTCTACCTCAGGAATATCTGCCAAAGAGATACAAAATCAGGTTTGCCATAGCACTATTACACTCAAAAATTACATTAGCCAAAAGCTCAACATTTCGAATATAAAAGTGTGTTTCGATAATTATTACACAAAATGAAAAATATATTTTTATGGAGCTATATTTAAGGAAAATATTAAATTAAAACCAGTATAGCGGTTGACAGTTTTGCCAGTAGAGAGCTCTGTAGCCAGTAGAGCTTTGTTTCGTAACTATTTTTTTTTTTAAGCTTGTCTTCTTAAATGGTCATTACTAGGCAATCTCTTATTCCATTTAAAAGCAGCATTGACATACTTGGGTCAGTGAAATAAAGATTATTTCTAACATTTAAATAGAATAATTAATTATAATTGAATATATATATATATATATATATATATTTTTTTTTTTTAAGTTTATAACTTGTGATAGCACTTATGCGGATCAATTTTCTTTTCCTTTTTTTATGAGGATAAAGTAATACTAAATTTTATATTCATTATGGAATCATTATATATTATCATACATAATTCATTTCCTCACCTTATAAAAATTATTTTCTGATATATTACCGAATTTTTTTTCCTGAAAATTTCTTAATTTCGCTTTTCCTTTTTCAGTATCATGCTGCATCCAATTACACCAGGAGCATCATATTCTGGGACCAAGAAATGTAAAAAAAATGTGACCTGTCTATAAATTTGGCCAAAGTTAGGTAAGTATTAAAATATAGTCAGTTATTATTGTTTTATTAAAATATATAATATCTTTAAATAAAAACAAAACAAAAAACATTTTCTAACCGGAGGAAAGCATGATATTAACAAATCATTGAAATTTAAGTGTTACATAATCTAGGGAAAATTCACATTTTCTTACTTGCTATGAAAAGTAATGAATTTCTTACAAAAATTCAACTGTTGTTATCAGTCCATTTGAATTTTAAAGTAAGCTTTTAGTCAGTGGAATGCAAGTAAATCATGGGAAAGTTTTGGTTTAGTTGTAAATTTTTGTACTCACGTATTTTTCGAGTCGCTAAACATACATCCGAGATATGTTAACAGAATTTCACCAAGAACCTTGTTTAATTTTTCCCAAAAAAGTAAAAATTTGGACAATATTTTTTTAACTATACTCGAAAGCCATTTATATATATATTTTTTTTAATCGCATAAATGCGATTTATTAGTATTTACATCAGTTATGGGATGATTTCATTATGTGTTGTTTAATTGGAAATTATGATTTTCTCTATAAATAACGTGATATTTGATACACCGTCATAATATATATATATATAAATTAAGATGAATTTAAAGTTGGATTTCATCAAAAGATGGGATCACATATGGGTGACCTCAGCTAAGTCACCAAGCTTACACAGATTTATACCACACATTTCAATTCACAATTACAGACACATTCACAGTAATGACTACAAACTTACGCAAGTACTTACGGAACATGGGAATACAAAACAATATCTTAAAAGATTCAACATTATACAAACAGAATTATGTGATGAAGACGGACAGGTTCAAAATTTTAAACATATAATGTATGAATGTAAACGATTTGATAGACAGCGATTTGAGTTAATAAAAAGCATAATTATCAAAAGAGAAAATTGGCCTGAGACGGAACAAAAGTTATTTACTGAATTCAAGACAGACTTTCTTAGATTTATTAGATCGATTGACTTCGACTTACTAACCAGGGATGGGCAGCGTGGGTGATTTCTTTTTGGCTTTGTTGGATTGACTTTGTGTGTTTAATATTTAATTTTCCGATTTAATTTTTGTGTGTTTATTCTTTGTATTTTTGTTTGTTAATGTATATAAATTTGAATTAAAAATGTATGTAATGTGAAACTAGAAAAAAAAAACAATTGTAAACAAATGTAATTCATGTAGTATGTCTTTAAGGCATGGAGCATGAAGGAAAATCAAATAAACGATCCTTGTGTGGGGTTACCACGTAGGGAATTAAAAAAAAAAAAAAAAAAAAAATATATATATATATATATATATATATATAGTTTATATAGTTAAAACGTTTGGTTAATATAAAAAAAAAATTCTCTGACGGTGCTTATTTTAATGCATAAATAAAGTATAACTATTAGGTAATGATTTAAATAATTAAGACAAATATAACATATACAAATAAAAATATGAATAGAAAATAAAAGAAAGTCAATATAACAAAATAGTTCTGAGTACCGGTGGTTGAAGAGGTATCGATACCAAAGGCGGATCTACGGGGGGAGGGGGCTTTCGGGCTGAAGCCTCCCCCCCTCCAAAATGGTAAAATATAACCATGTTTTACAGAAAAAAATATTAAAAACTATCTCTTAAATTATTATTGTTTCTGTAATTACATTTAATAGGACATCAGAAACCACTTAAATACCATTCCATATAGGTAGTTAATTTCTTTCTTTTTTTTCAAATAAATTATCGTTATATGTATATGAAACAAAAAATCTTTCGGGCTAAAGCCTCCCCCAAAATTAAATCCTGAATCCGCTAGTGATTGATACTATAGTAAAATAGGTGAACCTAGATATTATAGTTTATCCTTTTGTTCTTTAAAAAATGGATGTTGAGTTTGAGTTGTAATTTTACTGGAGATATTGAAAAAATAAATGATTATTTTACTTTTTCAATTTTCACCCGAACTGTGGTATTGCACCTGAAAAATTGAAAAAAAAAATGGATTTTTAAAAGGACGTAATTTTACAATTAATTGTGGTATAGATTTATTTTAATATTTTAATTAATGCACATAATAAGTTGAATATTAACTTTAAGGAAGTCAAATTGATCCTAATAATTCAAATTTCCAATTTTATTTTTTTCATCAGATCATTTGGAATGTATATATTTGTATTTGAGTATATATATATATTTTTCTACGATAATTTATATTACCGCTCAATTCCTTTTCAACAATATTTAAATATAAGATGGTTTGTCATACGAGTGAAGCGCCTACATGGAACGTAAACATATCTTTAGAAGGAGTAAACAAATAAAAATACCTGTCTCACCCCTCTGACACACCCGTTGTTATCAGTAAACCTGATATCACAAATATGAAAACTAATTTCTTTTTAACCGATGATAATAGAAAACTGTAGTTGTCACTTAAATGTTTTTTAATAAATGCTGAATAATAAAATTTAGAAAATAAAAAACCTGAATATAGAAGAAGATAATGAACAAAATCGTTTAAGCTACTTCGGCGGAATCGAGAAAAATGTTTTTCCACTATTATACTCACCATGATTAAAACAAAAATAAATAAATTAAACTATTGATCTCTCTGTTCATGAAATAATAGCATAAATAGGTGAATGGCCAAAAGTAGATTTAGCGCCGGCCTTAGACATTCGGTGCCTCCGGGCAATGACGTCATCCTCCCAAAATTTAGTTTATTTCTTAAACTAATTTATATTACTAGTAGCCTGTGCGAAAAATTCATACAGCATATTGTTATCAAATGCCAAATTAATAAGAAAATAAAATAATGCAATGTATCACAAGATAAAGAAATCAATTGTTACTTTATCGATAAATATAATCGACAAAGGAAACAAAAATTAATTTAAATCTTCATTTTTGTTTGGAACCAACATGTTTACAAATTTCAGTAAGCTGTATCTTTGCTAAAAATTGTCCGATTTCGATGATTTTTTTTTTCCTTTTGTAGGGAATTTAGTAATCTTTTATATAATCATGGGCATGACCAAGGGAAAAGTGTGTAATTTTTTAGTTATTCGCAAATAAAGTTTGTTTTCTTTCATGACTTGTTTGCCTGAATTTTCGGGGTGATTGGACTATATCGCCCGCCTGAAAGAGAAGGAAGTTTAAATATTCGTATACGTTAAATTCCCTATCAATCTACCAAAATGCTCCAGTAGATATGAAAGTACATTCCGTTAGGATGGGACGTAAATTTCCCAATTTCTATATTAGGTTTTTTAAAAATTAAAATATTATTTTTAGTATCATAGTTTTATTAATTCTAGAACTTTTTTGCATTCCTACCTATACTAGGTAAGGAAAGTATTGCGATCGGGTCAAATTTCCGATATGCAGTTTTCGACTGATCTATACGTTTCAGAGCCCCCTGGGTCCGAAAAACGATATTTTTAGCCATTGGTCTGTCTGTCTGTGCTAACGCCGTTAAGCCTGTTTTTTTTTTAAGGTAATGAAATTACCTACAAAACTATATAAAAATCGTTTATTATGGACAACTATTAACGAAGTTACAGCTATTCAATTTCCTATGTAAGATTAAGGGTTCATATTCTGATGTCAGAAAGGGGTGAATGAGAGAAAAAAGATGACTTAGTGAAAGTAAAAAATCTATTGCCCGCATCACACAAGCTTCACTATTTCCTGTACTTTTAAGAGAAATTATTGTTTGACAAAATTAAGCTATGGCAAAAAGTTTTTGATCAGCAATATTAGAGGGTATTGAAAGTTTTACACTAATCTACCTTAAGCCAGTTTACATCGCTTTAGTTTATCAAGTAAATCGTACTCAAATCTTTTCTTTGATCAATTTTCAGGAAAATAAATCTAATACAATTTTTTTTTTTGTTTCTTCATAAACATATGTAACGATATAAAAACTTTTCTGAAATAGGCAGGAAAGTCGTGTGAGTGGACACACCAGATTTTTTTGTAGAGAATTTATGAATAAACTCTCAGTGATTATAAAGAAAAACTAGTGCTTGAAATAAAAAGTAATTTGTTTTGTTTTCCTCCGAAGATCCCAGAATCCTTATATGTGGTATTTCTATATTTTATATTAGTGTTTTCGTACTTCACAAATAAAGGGTTTCTTATCTACCAAAAGAAGAGTACTTTGGACCTATGATTACATAATGATAACGTTCTGGCCGCATTACATCTTATGTAATTTAATCATATTAAATGAAAACAGAAGGCATTAGACGGAATGAATCAGCAATAGCAGATAACAAAGATGTAAAGGGTCCCTACCAAACTAAATGTATGCTTTGAAAATTATATTTAAGCTTGTTGAGATTTGTATTGCACACATTTTTTTTCGAATATCACTAAAACTTCAACATGACTCCATCTATGATGAACACCAAAATTAGCAGGAGCTTAAGACTAAATAAACTAAACGAAATGACACAAACCAGAACACCGTAAAAATATCAGAACTTGTTTTCTTCAAATTTTGAGCTAGGCTCCAAACCAAAAAAAAAAAATGTTGAATAGGACTATTATTAGGAAATTGAATGTTTATTGTAATTTTTAAACATGTAGGTTTAAAAAAATGAACGAAATTTTAAAATTATTTTTTTTCTTGCCCGATTACAATCACAGAAAGAATAAGAATTGAGTCTTCCATCTTATGATACGTTGCATTATTCTATTTCCTTATTATTTTACCCATTTGGTTATTTGTTAATATTCTAGGCGAATTATTCGCAGGGGCCAACTAGAACTTTTACTAATTGTTGTAAGTATAATAATTTAAGTATTATTATTTAGTTTTTTTACTTTATAGAAAATTAATTTCTACTGAAAGTAGGTTGGTAACTGAAAGATCTGCGATCCAACGCAAAAACACAACAAATTTTTTATTAATAATCCGTGGTACAGACCCCTTTTTTATTGAATTATTAAAATCCGTCTGAAACTTCGTAATTAGTTTCGTTTCATCTCATCGTAACCTACAACTATTTTATTTAAGAAAATTCTTGGAATTGGTGCGTTTTCACAAACTTTGTCTATTTAATTAGGTGCTAAAATCTCTTAAATACTTATTTGCTTTCTACTTGAATCGTAAGATAATTTGATCACAAAATCGGGAAAAAAATGTGGCCTTCAAAAATATTGAGCTATTTGGCGTGACTTACACCCCGAAAATTTTAAAATAACGAGGTTATATAGGACAAACCGCCCAATATATTTTTTCAGGGCACCTTTTTTCTCGATTTTGTGATCAAATTATATCTTACGATTCAAGTAGAAAGCAAATGAGTATTTATGACCTCCAAATTGAAAACGGCCTAATTCCAAGAGCTTTCGAGAATAAAATAGCTGTAGGTTACGATGAAACGAAACTATTTACGAAGTTTCAGGCGGATGTTAATAATTCGATAAAAAGGGGTGGGGTATGTACCACGGACTATAATTTATGCGAATCATTTATTGATTCTAAACAAATTCATAAAATGAATATTTTATTCTCTCAATCCAAATCGCTAAGTGAAAAAACAAATCCTGATGGTTAGATGGAATTTAAAAGAAGTTTGTCATTTTTTTTATGAAACCTTTTCCAAAATACAAGAAAATTAAAACATCGTTAATAATAATTCTTTAGAGGAAACTTACAGAAAATTTTGTAAAAACTATTCCACTAACAAATTCAATATTTTAGGTCTAGGTAAAACTGATAATATAACGTGTTGCCTCAGACCTTTCCCGATAAGTTATCAGTTCTTATCACGGAGCAACATTCGAGGTTGTTGCCTGTCGGTTGACACACCCACCATTTTCTTACGTCAGAACAGCTGACGCGTATAAATAGTTGTGTCCTTCATTTAAAATTAGTATAATATATCGACAGCCACACTGCAATAACCTGTAAAGACAATTTCTTTGGAAAAGGAGGTTTTGAGTTTTTCTAGTCAATCTTGACTTGTCGGATATTCTGATCCCACAAAATGAAATCTACAGTGTTTCATTTCTTCTCTATGGCCTTTTGTAGAAATCTGTAACTTAAAAATCAGCAAAATATGACCTAAAAACTGTTAGTTACAGTGAAAGTTACAGAAATTGTGTCGTAATCGAAAAAACGAAATAAAATGCTCAATGAAAGGTCGTGATTTAAATATAGAATGTATAAAGCGTTTTTAAACTACAGTATCAATAAGCTTTATTTGTAGACTAAAATAATTTTTTCTCATACGCTTTGTATTATGTTTCTAAATTTCTAATAAGTTGTGCCCTCTTCCAGCCGGCACACACTGGGGCGAGCTAACGCTATGATTAGACATTGGGAGAAAAACCTATTTGGTTATTTATTTATTTATTTTTTATTATTTCTTAATGGTATTAACAACTGTATTAAATAAATACATCTAGTAAATTTGAACATATGGATATAATGACATGAAAACACTTGCTGGGTAACTACCCAATGGTAGCACTCTAATGATATGTCTAAATTAGGAGATCACGGGGCCATCTTCTTTTCAGACGCCTCGGAGGGTTATCAGGAATTGAAGAGGAAGCAATGTTAGAGAGTTAGAGAGGGTTGGGATGATTCTGAAGTTTATTATGGAAGGATGGGTATCTGGATTGGACCAGATCTGAAACATAAGGTACATTAAGGTCATTATGGATGGTTTTATTTGTAACAAAGTAGGGAGCATTGAGGATTTTACGAAGGATTTTGGATTGTAAGGATTGGATACGAGAGGAATTCGATGGTTTCGTGGAGCCCCATAGCTCAACTCCGTAAGTCCAAATAGGTCTTATTATAATCATGTATATAAGTCTTTTGTAATTAATTGGAAGTTTAGATCGTTTGTCTAGTAAGTGCTGTAGTAATCGGAATCGTCGAGCGCTTTCTTGTCGTTTCAGTCTAGTATGGTTTGGTTAATTTAAATCAAATATTCTATAATATTCTATTTTTTTTACCTACACTACTTATGTTTCTCATACCTTGTTATCTGGTTCTTTTCTTAGCCCTGATGATGGCCTGAATTTCAGGTCGAAACGTCGGCTAATGTCATAATAAATAGTATAATTTATTTTTGCCTTCTTATTTGACTGATCACCAAAACTATTCTTCTCTTCAAATATTCTATAAACAAAATATTTTTTAACATTATTGCTCTAACTTATCAATTGCTATTTATATTAATTATTTTATGTTAAATAATAATTTTTTCGTGTAAAAAATATTATTTCACGCAATTTAAGTATTTGAAGAATAAATATTTCACATAAAATAAATATTGTAAAAATCTTCGCGTTAGATACCAATATAATGTTTAAAATCCAAGTCTTGTTGTTTGTATTGTAAACATTACATTGTTTAGATATTGTATAATCCATTACCTATTTCATAACGACGTATTATAATAAAATATAAATATATAAAATTATATGTGTATAATATTAAAAAATATTTAACTTTTCTTTTTAAATTTGCTATATGTTTATAATTTGGTCAGTATGGTATATTAGATATTATTTAGTCAAAACCTGTATTTGATAATAACTCCCGCGTGTTAAACCCTAAATAACTTCCATGGTGATAGGTTGGGGCAAAGTCTGAAAACTGTTTTTAGATTTTCGAATCTATTTAACAATGGGGTATATCTGTTTTTTTCGTGCGATTTCGGAACGATTTGCGAAATGGACCTAAATTGCTTCCGATTGCTTGAAAAGTAACAACTATGCATATATTTAAAAACCGATGTTTCAGCTGTCTTAGGATTCACAAGAAGTACCTAATTCTGCCCAGCACATTCCGTTAGGTTTGGAAAAAAAAATACCATCAAACCTGCTCTAAATAAAAAAAATATGGTTTTCATTTCTTCACATATAATCTCACATCAGAACAGGAGTCGAAAAAAGAACTCTAGTTTCATCTTTTCAAACCTACGAATCTTTGAAATAGCAATAAGCTCAGAAACGAAGTGATCTACACATCAGATCGTTACCTAGAGCTTGCCATGCATTCGTAAATCAAACTGTATCCATATGAAGTTGAGTACTTTAAAAACGAAACATTCGTATATTGCTCCAAAATGGGGCGTATGTTCTCTGTTCGAGGCACCCTTACAGTGGGAGACAAAAAAAGTGAATAACCCGTTGATTTTTTGATTGACATTTGAAAATCGATAAAAGTTAATTCAAAATAGTTACTAATACTTCAAAATCTTAGTTACTGTCTGTAAAGAATTGGTATAACAAATATATTTTTGCATTTAACTCCCCTAATTTTTCATTCTGGCTTAGCTAGTTTTCTCCTATCTAAAAAATTACAGTAATATCTCTTTATAGTAATAAGCTAATAACTAACTGCAAGACTGTTGCGTACGACCAAGACTGAGTATACAAGACTAAGACTCGTCTCGGTCTCGCATTTGGGCAACACTAATTTCCAGGAAAATGTTTTACAAATTCTCATTTAAAGTTTCGTTTCTCTACATTTTGTTAACTGATTTTGTCCCTGTTATGATTTAATCATTATTAATAAAGTTATGAGTGTTACTAAAGTAAATTTGATTGGTTTTACCTAATACCTGTTTTTCGAAGTAACTAAAAAGCTATAAGTTAGAAATAATAGCTCTAGAAGATTATTTGATAAAAAGACGATAAAAACACTTGCATCTTTGTACTTACACAAAAACAGCATTACATCTTTGTCTAAGGCCCGGAAAAAAAAAAAAAAAAAAAAAAAATGAACCGAAAATAAAATGCTCATGAAACAAAAATTAAGCAGTTTTTTCTTCTCCTGAAAATTTTCAGTTTTATTCTTACAGGGTTTTGTAGTGTGGCTGTTGTTATATTATTTATAGTTGGCAAAGTTGCATAGATTTGTCTAGAGACAGACAGAAAGGGAACCAAAGTTGTTCCTTGATGTCCAAAACGTAAAAAGCGACTAGAAAATTTCGGTTCTGGGCGTAATTTTTATTTTAACTTTCCACAGTTTCAGTAGCGAGAAATAAAAAATAAATAAGTAAATGTATTTTGAATTACGCGCTGGAATTTGGAAATATTTTCTTCCAATTTTGGATGTTTTTAGGTGTTAATAAAGGGCGCCCTTCTGCTATCTGAGAAAACCTAAACAGCCACTTACTCCCTAGAAACTTTATTTATCACAATAAAAGAAACATATACATTCTGTTTCATTTTATATTTTAATTTCATCTGACTGAATCCTCAAAATAATTAACATTTGTAATTAATTATTTTGTAACATTAATAAAGCTTTTATTGTAGTTTTCTTCCAACGTTACTCTTAAGTCACAATAAAAAAAAATTAGTTCTTTATGTCTTTTTATTTCAACGTTTTGAGGATACTATGTCCTATTACCCTACACCAACAACATTTTAAATTCTGAAAAGTTAAATATAACTTCGAAACGTTCTGATAAAAAAAAGTTGAACATTATTATGTTTTATAATTGTTTAAAAATTTTATGCCTTGATTGTTTAAATTATTTTAAAAGATTCTGCCAATGGGCAAAGTTGGAAGATAAATAGAACATAACGAAAGGTCAAGTATTTAATCTAAATAACGGTTTTATCAATATCTGCAAAATCACTTATCATGTAGCAGTTTTCGATTAAAAGATCAGAATTTTGTTCACTAGTCATCACTTCATTTTTTAAAGTACAGAAGTCAAGTTCGTCGAAAAATTAATACGAGAGGGGAATATAATAAACAGTTATTCAGCAATAATATTTTTTTTTTGTATGTAAAAATAAAAACAACTTTTCAGTCTTCCATTTATATGACAAAAACTTGGTTATGAAAGTACAAACGAGAAAAATATTTCTTGCAAGAATTTTTAACAACTTTAAAGTTATAAAAACTAGTCAATACTTTTTTTTTTAATTACAGCTAATATGAAGAGTGGTTATTGGAGTTAAGGAAAATGACATTTATATTTGGAAAATTACTTTAGGTATAATGTTGACCTATCGTTAAAGTATTTTTCTAAAGAATAAAGGATCTAAAATAAAATATATAGAACTAGTTGGCCCGTGGGAATAATTCGCTGAAAATTTTATTTGGTGGAGAAATAGCAAAACATTATGGAAATAAGTAGTTCATATGTATTATGTAAGGAAGGAATTAATATTTTTTCCTTAGTCGATTACAATATCCCATTAAACATAATAGACAAAAATATTTGTACAAATTGCTTTGCTAGCACCTATTTTTAAACGCTGGCTGGAAAGATAATAAAAGTAATAAAGACAAAATAATGCCCCGATCAAGGGATTTTCTAAATTATTAAAAAAAATAAAATGTGAGAACAACCAAATGTCTTTAAGAAATAATAAAATTAATGTATCAGCCAGAGAAAAAAGTGTAGCAGACTATTCTACTCCTAAATGCAATATCTTTAAACAGGAAGACATTATTAATCATACCAAAACTAATGGACTGTATCTTTGTTGATAATTTCTACGATTTTTTTGTTTGTTTTGTAGGTAATTTAGTAATATTTCTAATTATCATGGGTACAATGGGTACAATAAAAAAAAATACATACTTCTTGAGTTATTCTCGAATAAAGTTTCTTTTCCTCCATAAATTTTTTTCCAGAAATTTCAGGAGGATAGGACTATTTTTCGCATGTGAAGGAGGAGAATATCTTCAAAATGAGTGGTCAACCATTGAATTTGATGAAGAATTGACGAAGTTATGGCTTACCGACAAAAAAAAACACCTTTTAGAAATAATATATAGGATAAATAGAAACCTAATTTAAAATACAATGATCAAAATGAATTAAATAAATAAAAAACTTAAAATACATACACCATCACAGGCGGATCTACGGAAGGGGGAGAGGGACTTTCGGGCTGAAGCCCCCCCCAAAAATGGTAAAATATAACCATGTTTTATAGAAAACAATATTAAAAACTATCTCTTAAAGTATTATTGTTCGTGCAATTACATTTAGGATAGGTCATATAATAGGACTTCAAGAATCACTTAAACACCATGTCATATAGGTAGTTAGTTTCTTTCTTTTTTTTTTCAAATAAATTATTGTTATATATACAAAAACAAAAGCTTTCGGGCTGAAGCTCTCCCCAAAATTAATTCCTGGATCCTCTAGTGCGCACATTCTTATCGACATAGTGCTATCAAACTAGGTCAGAGAAGAGCGAATTGGGGAAAATTTTGTTTAAATAGTAAATTTTTAACGTTAAACACAAACCCTAGGTATACTGAAAGAAATTCTGCTCGGAACCTTTATATACAAAAATGTCAAATTTTACCTTTTTTTTTTGTTGTACCTATATTTTGAAAGCTATTGGTTTTTCGAAAAGAATATTCATTACAAAACTAAAGTAAATAAAATTAGCTACATTCGACATCCACAAAGGGACGAATTTCCAAAAAGTAACATTAACGCAATCTATGACTCTTCATGTTCGATTTTCATCGAAACTACTCATCCATGCCTGGCCATACATGATATTCAACCTCATGTTATATACAAAAATATCTTAACCGTACATTTCTTTTCATATATCGGAACAAACATCACAAAATGATGATAACAGAAGTCCATCAAATTGCCTTCCACGTTCATTATCTATACCTATTTTGTTTCCATTGACTTTAATTCTGTTTTTTTTTTTTTCATACTCATCTGCAATTATTACCTAATAGCTAAGTTATAACATTGTAAAGTGGTGGTTTGTTTTTTGTAAGTTGTTGACACGGGCGGATCTACGGAGGGAGGGGGGAGCGGATTTCGGGCTGAAGCCCCCCCCCCAAAAAAAGGGATCACTTAAACACCATTTCATATAGGTAGTTAGTTTCTTTCTGTTTATCCAAAGTTATTATCTTTATTTTTATGAAAAAAAAGGTTTCGGGCTGATGCCCTCCAACCCAAAAATTAAATCCTGTATCCGCTAGTGGTTGTTGGAAAACTTGAAATTGTACGAGTTTGGCGTCATTTTCGTGACCCTTGAAAACTTAAGTTCACCAACTATCACATTAATGTATTAATGTATCCATCATGTATTAATTCTATCCCGCAATAACGAGTGATATTAACTTATTTCTATTCGTTATGGCCCCACTGTACTGTTTAGTAGATCGAGATATTTGTTTTGATCCTTCATTCACCATGAGTGATTTACTTTTTCCTGAAGCAATTTACTTAAATAAATATTTTAATATACTTTGTTCTATAACTTTAAATTATTATAATTCCGATGTAGGCGAAGGGAAATTGATCATTTAAAAAAACAAAAACATTTATATGCTATTTACCAAGTCCATACGACAATTTGTATCAATATGAGTATCTGTTACAGGTCCATTTTGACTGTATCAGTTACTTGTATCAACTTCTTTTTATTATATAATCCTTCCTTAATGGAAGAGCTCTTATCAGTTCTGATCTCAAGGACTACCATTGGCCCCTTAATAATTGTCAGTTTGGATTCCTCTTTCAGTAATTTGTGAACAGGCGCTATGGCAACGTTGGCTAAAGGTATTGTTGAATATTATCATATATCAAAGAAATATATACATATATTAAAACATTAATCAGTTAAATAATTTAATATCTATACCAAATTGATTATATTCATTTAAAATATTTTAAAAGAATTCATATTTTTTAATAGTTCAATATGTAATATTTTTGAATTTTGAGTAGCTAGTAAAATTGTATATGGTTCTAAACAATTAATATATGAAGTTACTTTAGTATAATTAAGGTAAAACCCCTTGAATAATACAAAAATAATTAAACTGCTATTTGTTTAAATTTCATAATTAAAATAAAATTAAACATTTATTAATCATGATCACAATTTTCATTTTTAAATTAGAACTATTCTATACATTTGAGAACATTTATTGGTCATATAGATAAAAGAAATTGTGTTTTTTTCTTTGTTTTCAAATCCTGAAACTTTCTGATTAGAAAAAAAAACTATTTTTGATTACAAATTATATACTCAATAAATTCATATTGATAATTGCTCGAAATATTTAATAAATAAAACGCTGACACTAACAAAATTTAATTTAATTTAATATTACTTCAAAACATTTTTTTCTGACTTTATTATCTCCCAAATTTTCGTTTCGACTGCTTCTAAAAGTTATTTGATTCCATAATTGTTTTATATATATATTTTATGAAGTTTAAATTTAAAAGGAATGAAATGTTTTCAATACAAAGACATTTAAATGATTCAGCACTTTAGGTACTACAGGTTCCATTCAGCTATGTTTTCTGGAAATATTATAAAATTGATTTTTTTTTATTAGTTATTTAAGAAAGTATTATAGAATAGACCATTTATGGTTTTAAAATATGAAATTCGATTATTCTTAAATAAAGTTTGTTATTACTTTGAATAAATTTTACTTAGCACGACGTCAGGTTTAAAATTTCTTGATTTAATCTTGACTTAAGTAAATGATTGTCACTCAATTTTATTGTCGAATACAACCCATTAATGAGTACATTTTTAATTTATGTAAAAATTAGTAATGTTCTAAGAAATCGTGCTTGGATAAAATAAAATTCTTAGCCTATTAATTAAAAGGAATGTAACCTTGAACAAGAAAAAAAAAACAACCTAAAATCGGGAATTGACCATAACAAAATTTCAATTGAAAAACATTCCCTTTAGTTTTGTTATTGAGTTTAAGTAAACACAAACAAGTAACATGTTTGTTCAATAAATATATTTGATAGAAACATAATATGAAATTCATTTAAATTGAACAACTATTTTCATTTCTACACAAAATTTAAAACAAGAAGTTTGAGATCTTTATGCTATTAGATCACAGGACGAATGATTGATAAACATTAATCAAATTAAAGGTTCAATTTTAATTAGATTAAATTAAATGTTTATACTAAGATATTATATTAATACATCAACAATATGATGCCAATCCTAAAGTATAACATGCCAAATTAATGGTTTTAAAAATTCTTGATGTAGGTATATTTGTTATTTAGTAATTTGAGTGATACATTTAAAGTTAAGAAAAATAATTTTATGTATATCATAGAGTTTGAAAGTTATTTTTCCTCTTAGTGTTTTTTTTTTTAAATAAATATATTGCAAGATCTTCACGATTTCAGTATAATATAATTTTGATGCAGCTTTTTGTAATTCTCTAAATAATATTATTTTAAAATTATTTATTATCATATATTTTTCTTATCTCATGATAAATTATAGTTGATCTGAGCTGCTCCTAACTCGTCTTTATCACATCCATACATTTCTATTTTGTCCTTTTTTTATATGCTGATATAAAACTGTCCAATTTTTGTACCTGTGTCCAATTTTGATATTTAATTGTTTTACTGACATTCATTGGATCTTACGTTTGTTTTCTATCTTTTTTTGGTATTATAATCTGTTGTTATTTTACTATTTCAATTATTCATTCTTGACATTTGTATTTATATTCCTATTTTTATAAATGGAAATGAATGGCTTTATCAGTTTTTTAATTATATCAGCATAATAATAAGTTAATTTCTAGTGCTAATTTTAAAATTTACGGCTTGTTATATATTTTAGGTTGTATCTACAATTTCATCGTATGTTTATTCGAAAAAGTCATTAAGCAACATTAGATGAAATTAAGTCCTCAAGTACTTTCATGATATTTTTGGTCTATGTTCTTGATGAAATTATTTTTGAAATATACATGGGTTGATGTTATTTTTACGCAGTTATCGTGTTTTTTTATTGATAAATATGGTCGAAATTCATAAAAATGTGCTACAAAGTTTAGCTTCATCAAAAATGTACTTAGTGACGTTCTGTTATAAACTGATAATATACACTATATCTCTCTCTCTCTCTCTCTCTCTCTATATATATATATATATATATATATATATATATATAGAGAGAGAGAGAGAGAGAGATATAGTGTATATTATCATCAGTTTATAACAGAACGTCACTAAGTATATATAAGTACAGAACGTCACTAAGTATATATATATATATATATATATATATATATATATATATATATATATATATATATAGAGAGAGAGAGAGAGAGAGAGAGAGATTGATATAAAACATACAAGATGAAGAGGAATGATATTCACAATCTTTTATAAATGCTATTAATAATTTTAAAAAATATTGCTGATATTTGTTCTTTAACTTTAATTTAGTTATTTTATCTTCTGGTGTATTATAAATTATTAATTACAATTGTTTAATATATTTCAATTTTAAAAACTCCATTATTTTAATACACTTAAAGAAATCATAATACATTTTTAATATCTAAATTGTATTCCAATTAAATTGAGGAGAAAGTTCAAGTTAGTAAGATATCAAAATATTGTAAACTAATTATTTAAAAAACTTATTAGTGCCATGCTGTACAATACCATTATTTATATTGCAATTTGAATTTATTAGGCTAATATTTAAAATTTAAATTGTTCATTATATAATTTAATTTATTTCTAAATAAAATAAAAAAATACCAGTAAGTGAAAAAAATATTAATATGAATTGTCACTCGAAAACATCCGATAATACACTACTCATGATTTTATTAACAGCTGATAAACATTTCTTAAAATAGAATGAATAAAAACTGTTTCCTTTTGACCAAAGGTTTTGTTGAAGTATTTTCTTATCATATTATTTTTTTCTTAAGAATTTTGAAATTTCTACCTTTGTTCCTTTAGTTACATTAAGGATTATATTAGAATACAATTGATTCATGCGAGAAAGTGAAAATGATTGTTTTTTATTACATAGCCTTGTCAACATAAAATGTTTACTGTTACAAATATAATATCAGGGGCATATGCAGAGAGGGAGCAGGGGCGAGGTAGTGTTTTTCTCCCTTTTATAGTTTTAAATAAAGTAATACAAAATTTAAAATATTAAAATAATAAAAAAAACTTAAAAATATATTTTTCAATTATGATTGTTTTGTGTATATATTGTGTTTCATATAAAATTATTTAAACTCGTAAATTACAGTTACAATAAACTACCTATGTTAATATATTACTATAGGTTTTGAAATTATTTATCTACCTGAGATTTTCCTTTATTCTGTCTGGTCCTCCCCAAATATGAAAGCTGCATACGCCCTTTTATAATTTATAAAATGAGGATTTAATAATATTAGATTTTTAAAGGGTATATATGTGAATATAAATTTATTGTAGGAACACTTCAAAGATTACTAAAGTTTAAAAATTTGTTTTCATTTTTTTTTTTAATCTCATCATTCATGCTTTGTAAAGAGCTGCTCTTACCAGTTCATGGTTTGGAATACCATTACTAACTTTTCTGAAAATGCACTTACCCAAAATTAACTCTCTGAAATAAGAATGTAACGCAAAAGTGCAGTAAAATACTATCAATAGAGAAAATATAAATAAAAATTAGAAAGTTTAACGTTATTGGAAATATTTATTTAAAGTGCACGAAGAAAATGGATGAAGTAAACAAAATTAGTAAATTTAATTAGTAGTAGTATTTGTTTTAAAGACATCTGCAGGCTCACTCCACCAAGTGATTTTAAACCTTAAAATAAAAATATTGCTGTAACAGTTGGGGGATTATCCCAAAATTAGAAACTTTGTGTCTGACACACTGGTGTGGCTAATATCAAAATGTTTTTGCCGGACCAATTTTTATAATTGAACATATGCCATAGATTATTACTTTATTAATTTTGTTAGTCTTTATATCCCAAATATCTTGCATTTATTTTCAGCAGTTTCTATTATGACACATTTAGAAGAGATTTTGCATGATAATATTTTTACCAATTTTCAAGCCTTATTTAAGGAATAGGAAGAAAAACCACTAGTCTTTTAATCATTTATCCTATTCTAGAAATATTGGCAGTTCCTGCTTAAAGTGTTCATACTATTTTTCTGGTTTAAATAAACAATCAGTAATTTTAGATCCCTATTGAAGAAAATAACTTCATTGTCCTCGTTTCTTTGTCGTTTAACAATATTGTCTTGAATGCATGTGTCAAATGTGTTATTATTATGTCTTTTTTTAATGATTGAGCAATGTATGGTATTGTTATAAACAAAGTTATTTCTTGTTTGTTTGTTTCGATGTCTAGGCGCAAAACATCCAGGTCATCAGCGCCCTATCAACTAAACAACACTATTTTTATACTGTTCAGGTGGTTGGGACAAAAAACAAAAATAAAAAAAAGGATAAAAATAAAATAATTACTAGAATAAAATTAATAAATAATGATATAAATAGACACTTGTAGATAATAAGATAGAATAAATAGAAGATAAATAAACTAAAAAAACAAACAAATCAGTAAATGAATTGAAATTAATAAATCAATGAACTTTTAAAATTAAAAAAATAAATAAATAAATGAGCAAAGGATCATTAGATATAAACTTGTCATATAAGTTTTATAATTATTTTTTTTTTATTGTTTCTTCAAAATATATGATAACAGGGTTATCATCATCCATTAAAGCTGAAATAATCATTTCTTTGTCATTATCATTTATGAAGATGAAATGAGATGCAGGGTTGCCCATCACCCCCAAGGTCAATCGCGCCTAAAACTCCCTCCCCTTCAAAGAAATTTTACAACTCTTATCTTCTTAAAAACAGTGCTAACCAAAAAAGAATTTAAGAAATCCTAGAATATAATATCGAATTACATTTCCTGTGGCATGATCAATGTTTTCTCCTCGTTTCCTTATATTGAAATATTGATTCCAAAAATATTCCCCGTTGAAATGTATCTTCCTCAACAATTAAAAACCCGGTCAAAATATGTCCCCCTCAAAAATTTTTATGGTGTAACTTGCGGGATTTTACTCTCTTCTGGGCACATCTGATGAGTTATCTGACAAAAAAAAATGAAATAAAAAAACGTATTGGTAGCCAAGTATTAGTAAAGATTAATATTGTTTTCTACAGACATTATATTTATTTTTTTCAGGTGTATTTGTGGTAGCAGCGAAACGTACCCCCTTTGGTACGTATGGTGGTGCCTTTGTGAAGACAAGTGCCTTAGAACTGCAGGAAGTGGCCGCAAAAGCAGCATTAGCAGCCGGAAATGTAGCTCCGGAGAAGATTGATCAAGTTATCATTGGACATGTTATGGCAGTGAGTACCTATCTTTTATTACCCATTAATTAATCTTATAATTATTATTAAATTATTCATTATTATAACCATCTAATTTAATTTAGTTTTCTCTAAACTTCTAAAGCAAATAAACAGCTTTGTAATCGAAAGAACTAGAATCGTTTGACCAATGGGATTCGAAGCAATAGCCTGGTTCGATCTGAAAACTTCTCAAAACTATTAAAATCTTCCTAAACTCCTATTCAACGGAATGTAATTATCTCAATTATATTTACTGAGTACTGTTCTAGCAATTAAAGAGGACGTGGTGGCGAGCGTGTCAAAGAGTGGGTATCCACTTTATAGAGGCTGGGTGTGCCCCAGGAGGGTCTATCTACCCAGGGTCGTTCCACAGCCAATGAAACAGAATAAATTAATTTTTTTATCATGAGCCGGGATTCGAATCTGGGACCTTTAGCATTGGAAGCTCAGTTCCCAACCAATGAGCTACCCCACTCCCTCATAGTTTATAATAGTTTTGTATAATATTATGATATAATAATAGAATTAATATAATATTATAATAGAATAATAGAATTAATATAATATTATAATAGAATAATAGAATTAATATAATATAATAATAGAATTAATATAATATTATAGTATAATAGTTTCGTTTATTCTAATTTCTAAGTTTTGGGACAGACAACGCGAACTGAGTTGTTTTCCAAATTTAGTTTTTTTCTAGTTATAGTCAACTCTAAATACCAAAACTTCCCATTACCTTCAAATGTATTCCCTTCTATTTCTATACCACCGAAATCGTCTCTGTTTTTGCTGCTAGCCAAATATTTTGTCTGTCTGTATTTATTTTGACACCTACTTGTTTACCAATATTGCTGATGATCAATGGAATAAAAAATTGTAACAAATAATCAAACAATTAATTATAAAATTGATAAATATAGTTATTCTTTTTCTTAATTAAAACTTCCTGAAAGGCTTAATAATAGACAGAGGTGGCCAGAAGGGAGTTTCATGGCGGAGGTTGCACCACAAAAACTTTTGAAGGAGGCACATTTCGACGGGCTTATGAATTTTCGAAATGAAAAGTTTAAAACCAGGGGACAAGATGAAAGCATAGAACAGACCACGAAAGGTGTGATTGTACATGACCTATGATTTTAAAAATCTACTTTAGCTTGCACTTTTTTTAAGAACCGAAAGCAATAAAATATCTTGGCAGGGTCATGCGTTATCCACCTTGGGGGAGATGGGCATCCTTGATAATGGATATTAGATTGAATAGTGTTCCTATATTGTTAATATGCTTATTACCAATTTTTCCTTCTCTTTTGTAGAATACATCACCTGATGGAGTCATCGTACCAAGGCATGTCCTCTTGAGGAGTGGTATTCCTCAGGATAGGCCAGCTTATGCTGTCAACAGGCTTTGCGGTTCTGGATTTCAGTCTGTTGTGAATGGAGTTCAAGTGAGAAGTATTTTTAATTATTTTATTAATATATTTATTTAATTTTCGTGATACAGACCACCTAAGGACCACCCATCTACCATTTCTAGTTTTTTCTTTACCTTTTTTGTCTAAATTTTTTCTTTCATCTCCTTTCTTCGTACTTCTGCTCATTTCTCACCTTTACGATTCTTCTTCTCACTACAAGAATATTAATCGTTTTCTTTATTATCCCAAATTTTTCTTTACCTTGGTAGTCTTCCTCTTTCATATACCTTTTTTCTACTTCTTCTTTTATTTGTTTTATATCCTTTTATGTCCTTAAGTACCATTACTTTATCGAATGTTCAACCTATTCCAATCCATTCTCTTCATATGTCCGAAGAATTTTATTCTTCTTTTCCTTAATAATGTTTCTAAGTTTTCAATATGTTCATAAAGCTCACTGTTCTTTTTTTAATTGATATTCTTTATCCACCCTTTTCAGACCGTATATTGTTCTCAGTATCATTCTTTCTATTGTAACGATTCCATCTTTACTATTTTCTTTTAAATTGTTTCCTCTCTTTCTCCTTCATTCTTCCTCATACTCTTGGACCCAGAACTTATAAAAAATGGTTACTATTAAGTAACACTTTTGTACATGTTAGTGGAGAATCAAAAACTTTCTTCTTTCTGTTTAGAGTATACTCGTCGGGGAGTCTGAAATCGTCCTTACTGGAGGAGTGGACAATATGAGCCAAGCTCCTTATGCAGTTCGTAACGTTCGGTTTGGCGCTCCTCCATTGGGTACGAGGATAAACTTCGAGGACACATTGTGGGAAGGTTTGACTGACACATATTGCAAATTGGCTATGGGTCAAACCGCTGAAAAATTAGCTGAAAAGTACAACCTCACTAGAGCTGAAGTTGATGCATTTGGTCTTCGCTCACAACAACTATGGAAGAAAGGTAACTTGTCCTCTTTCTTTAAAAAATAAAACAAAATAGTCCATCATCTTTTTTTTTTTTTGGTTTATTTATTTTCTTTGACACACATATTCACTAACCTAGTTTTGTTGTGGATCTTATGTTCTATGTCAGTAAATTTTTTCTTGTCCTTAGCTCACGATGAAGGAAGGTTTAAAGAAGAACTCGCTCCTGTAACTGTCACCATCAAGAGAAAACAAGTTGTGGTGGAATTTGACGAACATCCCAGGCCACAGACTACCATAGAAGGGTTACAAAAACTGCCAACTGTCTTCAAAAAAGACGGTGTTGTCACAGCTGGAACATCATCTGTAAGTAAAATCGATTAGTATCAACGATAGTTCTTGTATCTTTTCAATTAACAAGATATTTTTTATGACCTATCGATTTTTATTTTATTTTATTTTAGGGTATTTGTGACGGAGCTGGAGCAGTTATTTTGGCCAGCGAGAAAGCAGTTAAAGAAAATAACTTGACACCTCTAGCCAGGATTGTCGCATGCACTGTAGTCGGTGTTGATCCCAGCATCATGGGTATCGGCCCAGCTCCTGCTATAACCAACGTCTTGAAAGTTTCTGGCAAGAGCTTGAACGACATTGATATGGTTGAGGTAAGTTTCGGATAAAAGGGTACTAGTTACCTTTTCATGCTAGATCACTTTGAGCACGTTATTCCTAGATTTCTGAAAAACCCTAGTGTGTCCGTAAGAGGACGGAGTCTACTGATCCCCAAATGCTGATTGTAAATTACCGGCCACTTCAAAAGGGAAATTTTTATTCAATTACAATAACTATGAACTATGAACAACTTACTTAACCCGCGTTACAATTAAGCCTGAGTCAGGGTCTTCTGCTGTTTGAATTAAACCACCAATCATCTCTATCTAAAGTTCAAGGATGTTTTTGGAGTCTTCATTAACACAATACATCAATCTAAATCTCGGTCTTCCAGTTCTTCTAATTCTGTAGAACTTTTCTATTTTCAAGGAACCTCTTCTGGGTTCATTCTGTTAACATGTTCAGCCCATTGAAGTTTACCATCTTTTATAAATTTAACTATGCCCCCTTCGACATAATTAAGAATAATTCCACTGTTGCTTCGCTGCTAGATTCTTCTGAGAATTTGTCTTTAGAAACTCATAAGCATCTGTTCTAGACTTTATATGAGGGTCCAGCATTCAGACGCATATATTACTACCGTTATGATGATGGTTTTGTATAAACGCAATTGCTTTGCTCTTTAAGTGATTCAGCAAACAAAAATGAAATTTATTAGCTTCCATTAGCATTATATTAATTTCATGCTGAATGATCTTGAATGACTTATTCAGAGAAGTAAGGTTTATAAATTCAGTTACTCTCTCAAAAGCGAATTCCTCAATTTTATTTTAGAGACACAGTTGATCTCTCCTTATTAGGTTTATTTTCATATATTCAATTTTTCCTCATTCTCTACAAGTCCCAACCCTCTCTACAACATTTTTCAGGACAATGAACGCCTCTTTCATAGCAGAAATAAATTCCGTAACATCCTGATCATCAGCAAACCTGAGAATCTGTGTTGTCCGGTAAAATATAGTTCCGCCTACCTGAATCCCTGGTCTTCTTATTGCATTCTCCAAAGCCATATTAAAGAGCTTATGATGACATATTTTCATGATTTTTCTAGAATTGATCTTTTTAAGAGTATCTGGTCCAAACTGGTGTTTCTTTTACTCACTGGTATTTCTAGTCGTCTATTAGGGAAGGAGAAAATTAATTTTAGCAGTCAATAAAGGAATGTTTTTTATTTTATTATTATAATTATTTTCTTTTATCTGTCAGTAAGGGTGGGAATTTCTATTGAATTTTCAAATGAAATAATGTGTTTTCATCTATGACTGCAATCCACAAATAACTTCCCATCTATAATTTTAACATATTTCAGGATTTTGTGTTGTAAGTAAACGAGCTATGTAAACTTATTTTTTAGCAGAAGATATTTTCCTAATTATGTATTTTATTATTTTAAAAATGTATGTATTGGAAAAATGAGAATATAACCTGATCCAACCTAAAGAATACGTGTAAATAAAGCTGCTTGGATGTAAACAAGGGGTTCCAACAAGTATTCCTGAAAAGTTTTGACATGCGCAGTACAGATTTGGTGGCCTAACTATACTGCGCATGCGATAACAGTCCAGAACTGCTTGTTGGAACAGACCCAAGATTGTCAATACTTGGCTACTTTCGGCTTTCTTCGGGAAAACGATAATAGCATGCTTTGGTTGATCTTGGTAACCAAGAAATTAGTGCCGAAACAAAATCTCATAGAATATACTTTTTTGATATAATATTATTTTTATAATTTCCAGATCAATGAGGCCTTTGGAGCTCAAACATTGTCCTGCGCAAAGGAGCTGAAGCTCGACCTGAACAAGTTGAACCCCGATGGAGGTGCCATCGCACTAGGACATCCTCTTGGAGCATCAGGTTCAAGAATCACAGCCCATTTGGTTCATGAACTCAGGTAACAAAGCATGTCATGATTATTTTTTTCAAACATCTTTCAGTAATATATTTATTTTATTTCATATATGTTATATTAGTTGGCCGATTCTAAACATTCGCACAGTATATTGTTCAATGAACAAGTGACAAATTAATAAGAAAATAAAATAATGCAACGTATCATAAGATAGAGAAATCAATTGTTACTTTCTCGCTGAATATAATCGACAAAGAAAACAAAAATTAATTTAAAACTTCATTAATGTTTTTATGCCATCGGGCAGTGGAATGAATTTATTACATGTATATATTGTATTATTGTATACTATATATGTAAATTGTTTCAATAAACATTTTGGAGGGTAAGAAAAAAAAAAAAAAATTAATGTTTAGAACCAAAATGTATACAAATTTCAATAAGCTGTATTTTTGCTAATAATTGTGCGATTTCGATAATTTTTTTTAATTTTGGAGGAATTTACTAATATTTTATATAACCATGGACACAACCAAGGGAAAAGCGTGTAATTTTTTAGTTATTCGAGTGTTTAGGTTTCATGGCTATATTAATTTTATTTTTTTGTCTTAAATTTTCTAGATTTAAACCCTTATTTAGAACTGAAATTAATTTTTATTTTCTTATTTTTTCGGCACATATAAATTTTCTGAATTAAAAGTGCCCTAAACAGCTAATAACATAAACTAAATAATAAAACAAAACAGCTGTTTTCAAACTACACAATTATTTCTAATTTATCTTGTTCAACGTATTTTATTTTATTTTGAACCCTCACAAATTGTTATTAAATTAAAGTATCAAACATTTTTTAAATAATTGTTGATGTTTTTTGTATACTATTGATTTATTTACTCATTTTAACGTTAAATATCTGATCACAGGAGAAGGAAGGCCAAGTATGGTATTGGTTCCGCCTGCATTGGTGGCGGTCAAGGAATAGCGGTCATGTTGGAAAGCTGTTAAAGAAGAAGGAAGCAGGGAGAAATTGACTGATAACTTTTTTTTATGATAAATCAAGCAATAATTGTAAATTTATCTAATTGTGTTAAGGCGAAGATATGTATTTTTGGAAAATTTTCTACTTTATATTTTGTTAATGTTATATACAAATTTTATATTTATACTTTTTATTGATATAAATATTATTTATATCATTTAAAAAATTTTGTTTATTTTTTTATAAGCTGCTTACCTTATATACTGCTTAAGAATGGTCTTAAAAGGTCTAATCATGAGAAGAAAATGATGATGTTCTCTATATAAACGATTAATTAATTTTATATAATTATTTTCACAGCTTTCATAGTATTTTGAACGGTATTCCAGCAAACGCAATGATTAAGTAATTAAACTTTGTGTATTTCTGTCAATGTTCGGTTAATAGTGTTGCCCTAAATCGGTATTGCACTTTGCAAGACTAAGACCAAAGACAGCCTAATTGTTGCAAAACAAGACAAAGAAAAAAAGCTGCGAATTATTCCACAATGGTTTATTATTTCCAAACAATTATACATCTAAAGTAACAGTAACTAACATTAACATCTAGTTACAAAGAAAAATAAATAAAAGGTGATTCAAATTATTGGACTAAACTTTTTTTTTCTTAATCATTAGTAATATACTAAAAAAAAAATAGCATTAGTTCAATAACACATTCAAAATTTAAAAACCAAACAAAGGATATAACATTTGGAGTAGAACATATAAAAAAAAAAAACCAGAGACCATATCTTTACTCCTAATTTTTTTTTTGGTTTTTAGGAAATTTCGTAAACTTTTAAAAAACCATAAACAACATCCCCAAAAAAGAGTATACTTTTTGAGTTATTCGGAATTAAATTTTACCATCCCTCGTAATTTTTTTCCAGTTTTTTTCGTTGAAGTATGTTATATATATAAATTTAAAGGGCGTAGAGAAAATGACTTTGGCGAAGTTTCATTGAAATCATTACATCCGTTTAGGCGCTACAGTCTATAGCAACGCAGGTTTTTCAGCCGCCATTTTGAAAGTAAAAGGTGGATAATAATGTCGATGAAGGATGATCATCCTCGGGTGACCTCTGATTTTATATCCAAATATGAAAAAAATCGGTCTAGTAGTTTCGGAGAAAATACGGCGGACAAAAAAATTTTTATTCGTTTTTCGAATTCTACGCATCCTGAAACGTGAAACCTCAAATTTTGAGAGGGGATTAAGTTTTTGAATTTTTTGGTCGATCACAATGGTTGATTATTGAAAATAATAAAACAAAAAAAATCGTTCATGTGAATAAAATTTAAGGCTAAATATTTACCAATACTAGACATTTTTTGTATTTTGGTGGAAGTAATATACTTTTGCATTTAACTCTTCCAATTTTTAATTTGGGGTGTAGTTAGGTTTCCCCGTTCTGAAAAATTACTAATATCTCTATAAGATGTAGTGGTTACAGTTTTTAAAAGGTTACTAAATTTCCGACTCATTTGCCCATTTACATTGCTTTAGTTCATCAAATAGATCATACTCTAATGATTTAGGTTATCAGGAAAATTAGTCCAATTCAGTTGTGTTATTTTAAAATCGGAAAGAAAAGTTTTAAAATCGGTGGGAAAGTCGTGTTATTGGAGAGACCAGATTTTGTAAATAATTGCTGACATTTTATATATAGTCTTTACTCTACAACTCTTCCATTCCAAGGCGACTATTACTATCTTTCTTGACAATGCCTTTAATGTATTGTCAAGTTAGTTTTATTAACTTGGTTGGACTTTATTATGTTTATGTCAATAAAACATATAAATGTACCTATTCTGTAACGTTTTTCTAAGATCTAAAGTAACATATTTAATAAATAGCAATAGGCTAATAGGCAACTAACTGCTAAGACTCGTCGCGGTCTCGCATTTCGGCAACACTAGTTTCAAATCTCCTTTAAATAAACATAGAATATTACTATATCTTTAAGGAGCTAGAAATGAACAAATATAAGATAGTTGCTATTAAATCGAATTATCATTAACATGTGCATTACAAACACCATAAAAAAACATGGAAAATACAACGAGTTTGATCGTATTTGACAGATAAAATAAAAACATTCTACAGTGAACGAATCGCAGTGAGTACTTTAGAAGTAGTACTTTTATTTATAATGCCTAATACAAATGACATCTCATATACTGAATTATTCTATTACTATGGATTGAGTACAAAAGTTGATTCCAAGCACTAGCGGATCCAGGATTTAATTTTGGGGGGGCTTCAGGCCGAAAGTAGTTTTTTTCATAAAAATAACGATGATTACTTTGGAAAAAAAGAAAGAAACTAACTACCTGTATGAAATGCTGTTTAAGTGATTCCTAAAGCCCTTTTAAATGTAATTACACAATAATACTTTAAGAGATTATTTTTTAAAGATTTTTTCGATAAAACATGGTTATATTTTACCATTTTGGGGGAGGGGTTTCAGCCCGAAAGCCCCCTCCCTCCCGTAGATCCGCCTGTGATTCCAAGTTTCCTACAAGAGTACAACTTGATCATGGATCTTAATCTCCTGGTAAGAGTGTGAGTTCAAGAATGTTATTGCATGAGCGATTTGTCCTGAGGACCAAAGGGATAAAATATAGCCTGCAATAATAGGGAGGAAGGGGTGGGGAATTCTGGGAATTCTAGGAAGCCTGAGAAGAGGCTACAACTTTGAGAAGTTACTAACAATTAATATTCTTATCATTTAGTATGGGGACATGAGGTCCGTGATAAAGAAACCTTTTTCTGAAATCTGTTATTGTTCCCTAAGTCTTGATAATGGGTCGTGTTGTGTCCAGTTGGTGCCTTTTAGATAACTATTTTTAAGCTATCAGAGATAGCTTGTCTTAGGAACCCTAGATAGCTTTGTTCTTTGAGTTATGGAAATTGTAAATTCATGATTCACCAATTGGCACAGTCAATAAACTCAAATATTTAAATAAGGATTATTTATAAATTATTATTATTATTTTTTATGGATTAAGTCCATTGTGTAAAACTGATAGAAGAGGTTTTCGTTGGACCTGATATTTCTAAAATGATTTTCGATCTCAGCTTCGAAGCCACGTTGAGTATACAGGAAAAGGAGGCTTAGGTGTCATTTAAAGAAGTTATAACTAAGTTTTGGGCAATGTGAAACTCCTAACCATGAACTCACCGTAGCTAATATGATAGGTAAGTTGAGAACTCTGCTATTTGATGAGCCACCTCTGTGAAGTTGGCCCCCCATCCTCAACTTTTAAAAAAAATTTTGAGAGCTCTTATAGCCCCCCAAGAGGTCTAGAGTTCCCTATACTTTTTAGAAATAGTTCTATTGTTTAAACTATCGAAAATACCATCCAAAGTTATGAAAAACGGAAATCCCGTTTTGTGCAACTTACGAGTCTTATAACACTTTTAAAATTAATTTTAGAGCTAAACTTCAAATGGATAATTATAACAATTCCTTGGGGGGCTATAGGAAAACACACCAGAACTCCTGAAATCCAAAAAATCTCAATGAACTTTAGTTCTAAAATTAATAATTAAAGAGTTATAAGTCTCGTAAGTTTTGGGGGCGGGGTGACCGAATAGGCTAAAGCGTGTGTAACAGCACCGCTAGTTGCCTGGCAACCGGATAACAGAGATTTGAGAAGATATAAAAAAGTACGAGTTCGCGTCCCAGTGCCGGAGGGGATTTTAAATTTCCCCGCCCTCACCCCCCGGCCCGGGAAAATTCCGTATAGCCTAAAATAAAAGGCGAGGTAGGGAAGAACAAAAAAAAAAAAAAAAGTCTCGTAAGTTCCACAAGACGGGATTTCAGTTTTTCGTTACTTTGTATGGTATTTTTGGTAGTTTAAACAATAGATTTTTTTTTTTAAATACCAGAGAACTCTGGAACTATTTGGGGGGCTATTAGAACTCCAAAAATAATTTTAAAATTTTCAATTTGGAAGGGGCGCTTTTTTGGGGGACCTTTTTAAATTTTTTTTTTAGATTTTTAATATCTCCCAATGAGTTTTCACAATTATCCTCATGATGTTCTGCACTAAAATTAATATGAAAGGAGTTATAAGACTCGTAAATTGCACAAAACGGGATTTCATTTTTTCGTAACTTTGCGTGGTATTTTCGGTTGTTTTAACAATATAAATTTTTTTTTAAATACCAGAGAACTCTGTAACTATTTGGGGGGCTATTAAAACCCAAAACATAATTTAGAAATTTTCATTTTGTTGGGGCCGCTTTTTAGGGGGCCTATATTTAAATTTTTTTTTAGAGTTTTGATAGCCCCCCAAGGAATTGTTATAATTATCCCTTTGAAGTTTAGCTCTAAAATTAATATTAAAAGTGTTATAAGATTCGTAAGTTGCACATAACGGGATTTCCGTTTTTCACAACTTTGGATGGTATTTTCGGTGGTCTAAACAATAGAACTATTTCTAAAAATTATAGGGAACTCTAGAACTCTTGGGGGGCTATAAGAACTCTCAAAAATTTTTAAAAAAGTTGAGTATGGGGGGCCAACTTCACAGAGGTTGATGAGCCTATAAGTCCACTTCTTGCACCACCATCTTGACTTAATTCCCCAAAAACTTTGGTGATATGAATAAATAGCAGGGAACTATTTCATCAGGACAAAAAAGAAATGAAAAAACGTTACCAGGGACGGTGGAATATTACAAATCAGAGAACAGAAAAATGTATCACATCAGAGAAAAAGCTATGCCAGAAACGTTACAGAGAAAAAAAGAAAGGAAATACAAATATATATATAGGCATAACTTTTGGAGGAGAGGGAGGATACATATTATAATAAGTATAATTGTCTAAAAACACACTTTATTTAGAAAAATAAAAAAATTATAATTAATGATTTTTCATGTAAGATGGTTATGGAATTGTGATTTCCTCCCAGATCTCCGTCATAAAAATTGAAAAGTATTTATCAGTGACAAATTTAATGAATCTTACTGAAATTCCTTTTTTTTTTAATTTATTGATTATTACAATAATCTGTTACTTGAACATTAGTTATAGTGAGGTCGGGTAACATTCACACTATATACAAAAAATAAACTAAATAGAAGCAAAATAACAATGAATTATTATGATTTAATAATGTCCATTATTATCCATTTGACAAGACGGAATACACGACATTATTATGAATGAATAATTATGAATTATATCACACAACCTTATTAGTGAATACTCTTATTTATTAAAAAAAAAATAATTTATTTAAAAAAAATATATTTACTATATATATTATTTTATTGAATATTTAATAGCTGACCGTTGCATTATAAAGGAAGGAGATGGAGGTGGCGATCATAACCAGGCTAAATAGTGGTAAAACTATTTTATTCGTCGGCTTTCAATAAAATAGTTTTACCACTATTTAGCCTATTTATGACCGCCCCCTCGGACCATCTCCTTCCTTTATATTATTTTATTTTTATATATAGTACTATATTCTATCTTTTACAATATGTTATGTTAATTATGTTACAATGTATTCTGTTTTGTTAATTATCACGCGTTTTGTTTGTACGTAATATAAATTCCCAAGCCTTTGCATTTACATTTGTAAAAGTAAATACGTCAATATTCGAGTTTATTAAAACGAATACGCTTAAATTTACAGAAGTGATTGCAAATATTTTCACACAACCTTATTAATGAATATTCTTAATTATTAAAAAATATATATTTATTAAAAAAATATATTTATCATATATACCATTATATTTTATATATATTATTATATTGGAAGGAGATGGTCCAGGGTTGCGGTCATAAATAGGCTAAATAGTGGTAAAACTATTTTATTTATATTTATATTATTACCACTATTTATGACCGCAACCCTCGACCATCTCCTTCCTTTACAATGCAACGGTCAACTATTGAATATTCTATAGTATTATATTCTTCGTTTTACAATATATTATGTTAAGTTAATAATCACTCGTAATGTTTGTACATAATATAAATCTCCAATTTTTTTTTTTATGGATCCATCGCCCACCCGCTCCCGTACCAATCTGCATCCATGATCCTAGACGTACCGACTTTTCGGTGTATTGTTTACTTATGGGCTGTTAATGGCAATAAAGATAAGTTTAATGGATGGTCAGGGTAGGTACAACAGTCGGAACGATACTCTGGAAATTCCTAGGGGGAATACGTGTACACGACAGCCTTATGTTGAAGCAAGGGGGTCTGTCAAATTTGGATATTGATCTTTTTGAACGTACTGTTCAGTATGTAATAAAGTGTAATGTGTGATTATATGTGTTAATGTGTTAAATATTGCATATAGAACAATATATGAAGTTGATAGCGAAACTTAATCTGTTTGTTTAGTGACTCTTGTAGTGAAATGAATACGCTTAAATTTACAGAAGTGAATGCAAATATTTTTACACGATGTTATTAATGAATACTCTTATTTAATTACAAAAATATAGTTTTTAAATTATTTATTTTAAAAAAAATTACTATATATACCATTTTGTTTTTATATATAGTATTATATTCTTCGTGCATCGCCTCCCTCCCTCCCCCAATAAAAATTCTGAGGAGGTGGACAATATTGGAATTTCCTAAAGAGCCGATACTCTCGTGAAAAATTTGAAAAAAAAAATCCTTAGCATCCAGATTACAAAAGCCTGTTAAATAAACAGACTCAGTTTCGCTATGAATCTCATACATTGTTCTATATGCGAAACTTAACACATTAACAAATATATTCACACATTAACAATGAACGGTAGGTCCGGAAAGGTCAATATTCAAATTTGACAGCTCTTGCCCCTTTCATTGCTTCAACTTAAGCCTGTCGTGTACACCTATTCTCAGTTGGAATTTCGAGGGTTTCGTTCCGAGTGTTGTACCTACCCTGATCGTCCATTGAACTTATCTTTATTGCCATTAGCAGCCCATAAGTAAACAGTGCACCGAAAAGTCTGTACGTCTAGGATCGTGGATGCAGACTTTCCATTTTGGGACCCTCTGGCCCCAATAAAAAATATACTTGAGAATTTATATTACGTACAACATTCCGACTGATAATTAACGTAATATATTGTAAAACGAAGAATATAATACTATAAATAAAAATAAAATGGGATATATAGAAATACATTTTTTTTATACAAACAATTTAATAAATATATATTTTTTTAATAAGATTGTGTAAAAATATCTGCATTCACTTCTGTATATTTAAGCGTATTCATTTTAATAATACTGCCGTATTCACTTTTACAAGTGTAAATACAAAGGCTCGGGAATTTATTTTCCGTACAAACATTACGAATGATAATTAACAAAACATATTGTAAAAGGAAGAATATAATACTATATATCCGTACATATATTATTACAGTAAGGCTCGAAATCGGTTTTGTACCAAATATAACCAATGGATTTGGTTTTGTACCAAATGGATTCAGAATTTCACGGGGGGTTAGCGAATCGTATTCTCCACTTTTGTTTTTCTTTCTAAAATAAATAAAGTCGATACAAACATTTTGCTCGGCTTTAATACTGGAACGGTGGTAGGTCTGTAGATCGATACGGGACAAATTGGATCTTGAAAATTTTGATACGTACAGCAAGACCCGGATGGTTCCTTCGGAACTATCGGATCCTGCGTTTTTAAGCCCAAAAACGTACTATTTTCGAGATAACGCAAGGTATAGGGTTCGCATCCACACAACCTTATATTAATTATAGTACTGTCATTGAATACATGTCTCATTTCGTCTACTTGAGGCCTCTATGATCGAGGGAGGAGGAGTTTCTATTATTTATCGATGGTGTTTTTGATCGGCAAGTCATATCATCGTTAATTTTTCACCAAATCTCAAGATTGAGCCACCAATTTCGAAGGCTTCCTTCTCCTTCAGGCTGGCAAAATAGTCCAATCACCCAGAAAATTCAGGCAAACAAAAATGAAAGGAAATAAACTTTATTTACGAATAACTGAAAAATTACACACTTTTCCCTTGGTTATGCCCATGATTATATAAAAGATTACTAAATTCCCTACAAAAGGAAAAAAAAGTCATCGAAATCGCACAATTTTTAGCAAATATACAGCTTACTGAAATTAGTAAACATGTTGGTTCCAAACAAAAATGAAGATTTAAATTAATTTTTGTTTGCTTTGTGGATTATATTTATCGAAAAAGTAACATTTGATGTCTTAATCCTTTGATACATTGCATTTTTTTTATTTTCTTATTAATTTTTCATTTGATAACCATATGCTGTGCGAATTTTTCGCACGGGCCTATTAGTAAAAAAATGATATATATATTATATATATATATGATATATATATATATATATATATATATATATATATATATATATAGAGAGAGAGAGAGAGAGAGAGAGAGAGAGAGAGAGTGCATATATTATTAAAATTTATAATTTTAAATAAATATATTTTTTTTAATAAATAAGATTATTCATTAATAACGTTGTTTGGAAATATTTCCATTTACCTCTGTAAATTTTAGCGTATTCATTTTAGTAAACGTGAATACTCCCGTATTCACTTTTACAGGCGAAAATACAGCCGTATTCACTTTTACAATCGTGAATACGGCCATATTTATATCTACAGCCGTGAATATGTGATAATTAACATAACATAATGCATTGTAACATAATATATTGTAAAAGGAAGAATATAATACTATTTATAAAAATAAAATGGTATAAATAGCAAATATATTTTTTTTTTAATAAATATTTTAATAAATACATTTTTTTAATAAATAAGAGTATTCATTAATAAGGTTTTGTGAAAATATTTGCATTCACTTCTGTAAATTTAAGCGTATTCATTTTAGTAAACGTGAGAATACTCCCGTATTGACTTTTATTAGTGTAAATAACTAATAATAATAGGAAAAAAAACAAATAGTTATGACTGTTACGAACATTTTGGCAAATATATATATATATTACTTTCCCTTTATATTGGGTGGATAAATATCAGATGCTAGAGTTTTTTCCTCCTAAATTGGTTGTCCGTCCCACTGCACGCCGTGTTAGTGAAGCGAAAAGAATACATTGTATCAAAAAACCAAATTTTACGAGTTTTATGAAAGATATATATCTAAAAATAAATCGGACCTGCATGCTGTAAGCGGGGAAATGTTCAGCATTTCATGCTCTTTGTAATGGGATATTATTCCAAAGTTTATCCTAACGCGTCGCCGCGTTAGAGAGGCGAAAAGAAAAAATAGTTTCGAAAACCAAACGATAACCAGTTGTAAGATATAGATTAAAATATCTCAGAAACTAAAAATCGGACCTGCATACTGAATGCGAGAAAAATATTCAGCATTCCATTCCTTTTGTAATAAGCTATTATTTATAATTTATATTTCACATAATTAATCTCGCCTTGTTGATGTCATGTGTTCACTTCTATCGTGTGGTCTAAAGTACACACCGTAATAATTATCTTCTCCTTCAATGCCGAAAAATAAGCATATTCCCCAGAAAATTGTTCATAGTTTTTTTTATTGGTAGAGACTATACATTCCAACTGTTGGCACAAAATCAGCTTCTTTGTTAACTAAGCATTGAAGTCTCCCATGTCGTCATATTATTGGCGGAAAATCCTCTGAACATTCTCTCAAGCTTTTCATACAAGGTTTCCGTTTCTTTGTCTTATTTTATTTTGTTAAAACATTCACATCTAACAAAGATACATGTCTGGTAAGTAAGTCCATTGATTCCAATTGTGAAGATTCTTCCACTAATTGGTTGGAAAGCAATTATGCCTCTCTGCAGACTCTTTTCCACTACAAATTCTGTTCCAAATTCACGCTTATCCTTAATTCTACTATAGTATACTGTGGCTTCCTTATTCTTGATACTTCAAGTACTGCTTCAACAGGCCTTCCAGGTCTCGAATCGGTAAGACATAATCTGTTTTTAGGTCTTCACCGCGAATCTGGCCGATATCCGATGCGTGTTGTTGAGTTTCTTTTTAATTTAGAAAAAAATAATGAAGAAACTCATCCCTGCAATCCTTATATAATATAAACAGTAAATAATAATCTTTTAATTTTATTGTCTACATTAGTTTCCTGTAATTCATCTGTATTAATTTGTAAGATACGACAGTGGATTATCTAAACTCTAAAATCTGGATTATTTGTTGTTGCTGATTCATTCCGTCTAGTGTTGTCTGTTGCTATTCAAGATTATTAAATTATGTAAGATGTAATTATATAACGAAGAGTCCAAAGTATTATTGAGCAAGCAGATAAGGAATCCTTTATTTGGATTGCCTGAAAAAAAACTTTTAAATGTTAAACACAATATTTTATTTTTGTTTAGTCATTGTATAGGATAAACAAAGATCAAATGGAAATATAATTTTTCTTGTCATTCTATAGGATAAACAATGATTAAACAAAACTATAATTTTTCATGTCATTGGATGACGATAGTCAGAGGGAAACAAAGAAACACAGAAGATCGAGCACAATCCTCTTTAAGTTGAAGATGCACAAATATAAAAAAAAAAATTCTTCCTACCTCCTCCCACAAAAAGAAAGAAATGATTAAATGAAAGTTCATGAATACAATTTTCATGAACAATAAATTTTATAAAATAAAATTTTATTTCGGAACATCGTGAAGGTCTCATGTGTAACGTGTAAGGTGACTCTTCCTCTCCTCGCGTTGAAAATATTTCCTATGACACTTTTTATCATCAAACCTATCGCATCATGGCACCCTAATTTTTATTAATTAGGAATTGTTGAAAAGTAAAATAGAGGATCAGAAAAAACAAACCAAGGAACATACATCTACAGTCATCTACAATTCAAAGCCGCGGTCCATTCTCAGTAAACAAGATCTTGTATTTCAGAACTCTATACTCCTTTTCCCACAGAATTGAAACCTTCTAACGTTCCTTTCTTGCCCGACCTACTGCTCTTTAAAATTCTTACCATCTAATATACGCCATGTTCCTTCCCTTTCATCATTGGAATCTCTCATTTTACATTTCTTTTTTAACATCCCAAAAAGAAGCTCTCCAGTTTAAAAACTTCAAACTAAGAATAAATTACTGATTTGAAGTTAGTAGTTCTTAGTTTTAATTTTGGAATTAATTGAAAGTTTTATTTTTTACTTTCACTTACGTATATATGTAATATATAGTAAGGGTAAGTATTGCGATCGAGAAAATTTTTGAATCTGAGTTTTCAACGGAAATACACGTTTTGAGGTACCCTGAGTCGAAATGAACAAGTCCCGAAAAATGGTCTGTGTGTCTGTGTGTTTTTATGTTAGCAATCTAGCTCAAAAACGAAAAGTCCTACGAAACTGATATTACGTATTTACGATAGGTGTATATATATATATATATATATATATATATATATATATATATATATATATATATATATATATATATATATATATATATGCCTTAGATGTGACGGCAACTGTTTCCTTAAAATCGGCTAACCGGAAGTGCCACTTTATATCAACACTGAAACACATTTTCACAATTTTCTCAAAAACGGCTCTAACGATTTTGATTAAACTCGGTGTATCATTGTATAATTAAATGGTTTTTAATATTAGGTCTTATTCGCATTTATTCTCAGTTCTGCATTTCAACACTGCAATCACTACCTCCGGAATCAACTTACTCATATATAGATAACTTTTTCAACTAAAAATATCACTAAAATGACACCACTCAAAAATGTTGAAATTGGAGTTAGCCATTCTGAGGTTTATAAAAGCAAAGAAAGTTGTGCGGTTTATAAAAGCAGATGGAGTGACTAGATTTTATTGCCTGTCGTCGATATATTAATTAGACATTTTGTAATTATAGTGGTCTTAATGACTTGTTATCTGTAAGCTTTAAACTTTAGCTCCGTTTAAAATGCACTTCAAAAAAATTTATAATAGCCCTGCATTGCCAGAAAATAATTTCTATTCATAGTAGATCGGTAAGTGAAAGTTTTGTGTTGCGCGCACCAGATTTTTTCCTTTATTCTCTTTCTTTGTTTTATCTTTTTTTCTCAAGACAATTATTTTTGTCGTAGGGGTGTATTTTTTTTTGTGAGTGTGTATAAACTGTTTGGACTTTATTAATATTTTTGGCCAGTAATAATACTAATTTTATTTTTTATTTAAACATTTTTGTTATTACTAAGGAATCAAAATAAATAAACAAATTAGTCGGTGGCGAGTATAGGCACGCGCAGAGCAGATATTTGGCTGAGGCGGAAAAAATTGAATGAAATTGTATTTTTAGAAACAAAAAAATTTTTTAATATAAAAAACAGCTCATATATAGAAACATAATATAACAATATAAGAATTATCTTTACTTAGTTTCTTGCTGTAGCATCGATTGTTATTGGAGATAGGAGTGACTAAAAGGAGTAGAATTATCTGTCATGTCTGTGGGTGAAATAAAAAAGGTTAAAACACATCTGTTCCTCATTGAAGTAACAATTACGGTTATGGTGTTTTTAATTTTCCATCGCTACTACTGGTGCTGGTAATGGTGGGGAGAAGTAATCCGGCAAGTTGGGCACACGTTGCTTTTTGCCAACCTTTGATGGCTATTTTGAAGTTGCCGCCGCGTAATCACCAGAGTGGGAATGTCAAGATTCATTTCTCGGAACCGTCGGGAATGAAAATTAACTAACCTAGGTGGGAATCGAACGTACTTGGTTCAGAACCGTGTACTCTATAACTCACGCCCTAACTTACTCGACCACCCCATCTCTACCGCTAAGTGAGAAAAGCAATGTAAGCAATTTTTATAATCTGTTTTCAACGGGTCTTTGCATTTCAGAGTCAACTTGACCCAAAAAGTGCATTTTGTTTAATTATTGGTCTGTGCCATGATAATAATTTAAGATATCAAACTTAAAAGTCTACCCAGCCGTTTGCTCCAAAAATTTTGTTTATTTCGGCTTATTGATCAGACACACTTTGTTCAATCATGAGCCTGTGTTTTTAGCTTAATTTATTTCAAAACACTCAGGGGATCTCAGTGAACATTGATTGCCATCAAACTTAAAAATCGATCCTGTAAATACCATTTAAAAATCGTCACATAGCTTTTTACAAATTGATCAAGTACATTTGATTTAATAACGGATTATTATTTTTAACTCAAACTCATAACCCTCATGGCGCTTCGCTTATTGTTAGTCGAATAATAAGTGACAAAGTAGCTTCAATAATGTGATGAAACTTCGTTATAGTCTTCTCCTTAGTGCCTTTTAATGTTTCATATTTGAGAAAATACGGGTTGAAAGCACTAGCGGATCCAGGATTTAATTTTGGGGGGGGGCTTCAGCCCGAAACCTTTTTTTTTTCATAAAAATAACGATAATTACTTTGGAAAAACAGAAAGAAACTAACTACCTATGTGAAATGGTGTTTAAGTTATTCCTTAAGTACTTTTAAATGTAATTACACTAACAATAATACTTTAAGAGATATTTTTTAATATTTTTTCCATAAAACATGGTTATATTTTTCCATTTTGGGGGGGAGGGCTTCAGCCCGAAAGTCCCCCCGTAGATCCGCCCGTGGTTGAAAGTAAAGAACAATAGTTTTTTTTTCATTTTATTTATTGAAATTTACAGAGAGAAATACTTTATTGAAAGTAGTGCTTCCCTACTATATAGGGTTGATTAATACAAAGCATACTGATCAATCCATATGGAAATGGCTCTTACATTATATTATTACATTATTATATAAACTTATATTGTATTTTATAATATTTAATATATATATAAAACGATAATTACTTATGAAAAGAAAGAAACTGAATACCTATATGAAATGGTGTTCAGGTGACTCTTGAAGTCCTATTAAATGTAATTACACGAGAAATAATGCCATTAGAAATAAATTTTTTTTTCATTAGACAGGTTTATATTTTATCATTTTTTTTGTGTGAGGGGGAGAAGGGAGAGAGCTTTACCCCGATAAGTCCCCATCCCCTGCAGATCCACCTGTGCCCACAGCATTTATATATGATGGGTTACTAATACTATTTTATAGCAACTATTCTAGTTACTTGTATGTAATTATTACTTAAAATGCACAATTGCCAAATAATTAAATAAATTGTGAATGATTGGAAAAGGTGTTTGAATATTGATTTATATTACCTTTTTTTTATTAATGACAACATAAAAGAAATATATAAATAAATAAAAACAATTACAAAACTATTGTATTGATGTGCAATAAATAAAAGTGAGTTACAATAAAGAAGAGACATTTGCAGATACTGTTGCATCTGTGGCAGTGATATTGAATGCGTAGGTGCCATTCTTCTCAAGTTCTTCCTCAAAGAGAGTCCAATCATTTTCATCGATAGAGATCTCTGTTTTAAACAAATAATTATTAAAACTCATGATAAAAGAAGTATAAATGAAATAATAATATTACAGAATTATTATTCACTTTTTCCAAGTGAAGTGGCCTAACTACGCAATTTGGTAACGTGGCGGATTCAGGTAGGAGACCTAAAAGAAGGTTTCAACTCAGAATTGATCGAAAGTCAAATGAGACTCTTTACTTGGACTAAATGAGAAGTACACTGGCCTTAATGGGCCCAGTAAGGCCAGAATCTCCTTATGATTCCTATATACTCAGCAACAATGATTATCTACAAAAGAGTAGTTTTAGGTATCCTGAGGCATGTTCCAGGGCACATACCAAAACATCTCACGCAAACATGGCCTAATGAATTGCGCATTACGTTTTGTTTTCTGGAATCTCAAGAGATACGCATATTACCCAGTATTACACTAAGTTAAGTGGCTATATCCATCCTATTGCCGTCAGTACTTCCTAGCCACCTTTTTGTACCACACCATTAGAACTCATTGACCCTCCTATATTTTTCACATCTTACAATTTAAATACTCCATCCAATCCCGTCCCACTAGATCTTGTACTTTTGACCTCTATCCTCCTCCTCACCGAACTGCTGCGTTAAACAAATCATTTGCAATCCAAACTGCCTCTCTCTGGAATTCCATCCCTGCTGATATTCGACACACATAATCAGTTTCCTCTTTCAAACCTCTCCTCTTTAAACACCTACTCCTCAACCCGACTGATTATGAAATATATCTAAGAGAGCTACGAAGTACCCACAGAAACTATTTCTGTTCTTTTAGTTTCCTTTGACCGTCTCATATATATGTACGCTTTTCTGGTCTTTTTCTGTATTTTTACTTTTAATTAACTAATATTTTAAATATTTAATTTATTTATGACCACACATTCATGTATTCTGTACTTATAATTTGTTCTAAAGGAACAATAGTCCCAGAATAATAAAATATATTTTCATTTCATTTCAACAGAAGGGTATAGTGGCGTCGATTCAGAAACTGGCTTTGCTTATTACTATTACATGTTTTAGAGAGATGCATCTACCAGAGCACGTAAGAGTACGGAATGATAAAGACCAAAGAAGATAAAAGAGGATTCTGAAAGGATACTTTTGAGGAATGGAACCGGCGAGGGTTCTGCCTGGAGCCGGAACTACGCACAGAAAGAAGGTTGACAACGATTCTGCGAATGGCTCTGCTTTGAGTTACGGATCATGCAGGACGGTGTCTTATAAGTCAGAACAGTTTCTAGCTACAAGATTAAGAGAGAATGCTCAAGCATTAGCTTAAAGTAGCTGGGAGATGGAAGAAGAGATGGTCCCAAGAATTGGAAGAGGATTTCTTCAGGAGGATACAGTAGAATAGTGGAAGCGGCTGTCGTTGGTGAATCCAAAAGCGTCTTTCCTGAGAAAGTACTACTAGAAGTGACTTAGTTTTTCCCAGACTACTATGTTTCACAGATTCTCATGGAGCATGTGGCCAACAAACACCCCTAGGCCTAATATAGAGGCTTGAAGATCTCGAATACGCCGACGATCTATGTCTTCTTCCATAGCAGTTCGGTGATCAGGACAAGATGTATTAAGCTAAATTTCAAATCGAGTTGGACCGTGAAATAACTTCGATAAAACAAAGGAAAAGCGAGTAAATGAGCTATGTTGGAATCCAGTTGTTCTGATGGAAAGCATCGTAGAGCGGGTGGAATCATCTACTCGGGAAGAATGATCACTAAAGAAAGGCTCGACTTAAGATATTAAAAACGGAATCAAAAAAAGTAATGGGGTGTTTGTTTAACTCTATTCAATATGAAAGAACTGTTTAATTAAACAAAAATAAAGTTGTTTTAAATCCCTCTTGCTCTACGGAAGTGAAACATGGATGGTGACCGAAAGCGTCCCTTTCAGACCTTCATCAACTGTTGCTAGGGAGGAACTCTAACGAAGCCCTCTGAAGTACTATTCAACAGCTTCCTATCCATCTCGAAATAAGGAAAAAGAAGTGGAAATAGATTGGACATATTTAAGGAAAGCTGATAGTGCGATCGAAATAGAAACTCTTCAATGGAATCCAAAAGGAATAAAAAGAAGAAGACCAAGAGAAACATGGTGGAGATATGTTGCTGGCAAGACTTGACCAGAAGCAAAAATGATTGCTGCAAAAAGAGCAGAATGTTACGCAGTAGTATGTTAGTTATCCTATGCTCAACCAGAAGTCAACGGTTATAATAATAAATAAAAATGGAGTTAACCAGCTACCATTATTATTTAAATAAAATATGATGACGCATTCATTACCTGGCTTAGAATAGATTTCATTGCGAAGAGATTCACACTTGTTCACTGAGATCTCCACATTGTCCAGTGAAGCAGAGCTTCCATCACCTGTAGGAGTCATTTCGAATACCAGCTGAAAACGGAAATAACTATTATTAGCCTCTTTAAAATATCTTCAATATTTATACTGTTTGCAGAGTGATTATTTATTCTTTCTTTTTTGGACATTCATATCATTAAAATATTTTAAAGATATTTAGACACAGTATAACAGAATGAACTCTGATAAAAAATAATTCCATAATAAAGAATTTTAAATTTTATAATAAATTCAATTTATAACAGCCATTTTATAACTTCTCGGAAGAATCAATCTCTAGGACTAGTAGTTTTTGGAATTATTGATGTTTTATTATCCATGTTTCGGCATTGTATAGAACTGTTCCTATTAAAAGGAATTAATGGTATATATATATATATATTTTTTTTTTTTTTTTAAAGGAAATATTCGTATTCCAAAGGACGAACTAAGGATGTCATCAATAATGTTCCTTCCTCGAGATATATTTGATGAAATATCTGTATCCACACTCATAAATACCATATTTTACCTAGGAGTAACCTTTGACCAGAACCTCTCCTGGGATAATCATATCTCCCAGATTACCCGAAAATCCATAACTGCCCTTAAACAACTCCTAAGATTCCGTGATTGTATTCCTCTAAAAACGAGACAGCTCCTTGTAACCTCCCTTGTATTCCCCCACTTCGACTACGGCTGCTTGGTGTATGGAGAGCTATCTGCCAGGCTGGAAATGAGACTAAAAAGACTCATGAATTGTTTCATAAGATTCATTTTCGGAATCCCTAGGCGTTCACATGTTTCATTATGGTACACCGCGTTGAAGTGGCTTTTTCCTACTTCCCAACGACAATTCCTTCTTGGCGTTTTCCTTTTCCAAGTCTTCAGAACCAAAAACCCTCCCTACATCCTGGAACTCCTTACTCTGAGCTCCTCTATCCACTCTCTCAATACTAGGTCTCCACCTATAGACTTATATATTCCCTCCCATAAAGCTTCCTCCTTCAGCAAATCCTTCGTCATTCGTGCTGCTTCCTTATGGAACTCACTTCTTACCTGCATGTGTCAATCCTCATCCACAAATTCCTTCCAACAACTCCTGTTCCAACACCTACTCCACATTCAAAGTTCCCCTAACATGTAAAATTACTTGCATCTATACAATGTTTAATTTCAATCCATTGCACAATTGAAATAACAATTAACAATAAATTAGTTGGTATTTTTACTATGTCAGACTAAGATACATAAATTTGTAACTCTGTTATTATTCTTAGGGGACAGTAGTCCCAGAATAAAATTATTATTTTTTCATTTTCATTTCATTCAATTTTGTGCTTGGGGGAGACATGCAAATTTTATTTACGGGGATGTGCTTGATAAGTTGAGGAGCACATGTTCTGTGTTTCTTTTGTTTTGCTTTTCGGTTTATCACCCGACACCATTTATAATATTCATCTATAAGTTTTTTCAACAAGTAACTGACCAATATACTATGCTGTTTATTCGCACTGACCAACTAGTAAAATATAATGAAGAAAGTATAAGGATGTAAACTAATTAAAAAAATACCATATTATATAAAAAGGCTTTAGCATAAGCATAACTATAAAAAGAATTTGCAAATCTTAGAAGCATTAAGCATTAACATTTCATGATAATAATATTTTTTCTAAATGTAATTATGAATGTAAATTACAGATTCAGCTTACCCTGTATGGTTTGCCCAGATTGATGTTCATCTGGACCCTGTACCACTTCCCGGTGTTGCCCGATCGCCACAGCTTCACTGTCGTACCGTCACCGAGTTCTGTCGCCGAGGATAGCACTTCTTGATTTAACTGTATTAATTCAACACAATAATACTTATATATTAATTAGTTATTATTATTTATTATTTAAAAACCAAAACAATAAAATACACCAAGACAGTACAAGCACAACAAATTTGCTAGATGAGCAGCCGCGCAGGTGCAAATTGCATAAAATATAAATAAATAAAAAAAATAAATAAAAAGTTCTTGAAGAGAAAGTCTTGCTAATAAGTGCATCCTAGGGTGTCCAAAAAGGAGTATCATGCATGGCACAAGTTGCGACATCAAAATTTCTGAGGAGGGCCTATTTTGGCGGTATAGTGAATTTTTGAGGGGGGAGGGCACATTTCAGCGGGGTTATGAATTTTTGGAATGAAATATTTCATACTATGGAACAAGGAGAAAATATGGTACAGACCGCAGCAAGTGTAATTGTATATTATTACAATTTTTCTAATTCTACCTTCTTTTGTTCTGAATTAAACAAATTAAATATGTTGGGATCTACGGGGGAACATTGGAGCTGAAGCCCCCCAAAATGGTAAAATACAACCATGTTTTATGGGGAAAAAAAATCTCTTAAAGTATTATTGTTCGTGTAATTACATTTAAAAGGACTTTAGGATCACTAAAACACCATTTCGTACAGGTAGTTAGTTTCTTTATTTTTTTCCAAAGTAATTATCGTTATTTTTATGAGAATAAAAAACTTTTGGGCTGAAGCCTCCTCCCACCAAAATTAAATCCTAAATTAAATCAGCTAGTGACATTGTGCACCTCTGTGTGCATTACAATCTTTAGTTTACTACACTAGCGGATCCAGGATTTAATTTTGGAGGGGGGGGGGGCTTCAGCCTGAAAGCTTTTTCTTCATAAAAATAACGATAATTACTTTGTAAAAAAAGAAAGAAACTAACTACCTATATGAAATGGTGTTTAAGTGATTCCTAAAGTCCTTTTAAATGTAATTATACGAACAATAATACTTTAAGAGATAATTTTTTAATATTTTTTTCCAAAAAACATGGTTATACTTTACCATTTGGGGGGGGGGGGAGGAGAGGGAAGCTTCAGCCCCAAAGCCCTTCCCCCCTGTAGATTAGTCCATTGTTTACCCATAAACTAAAATAATATTACTATGGATATTCATACAAAATTATTCAATTTCAATATTGAATATATTTAATTTGGATTAAAGCTACATAACTGGTTTAGAAGTAAAATACAATTTTTGGATATACATATTAGTTCGGAAATGAAGATTTTCTACAAATATTATTATGAATGAACATTATGAGTTGAAAGTAAAAAGATGTATAACAAAACTATAGTAAAATACTTGATGTGAAATTTATATAATCAATTGAAGTATAAATATAGATTAGTAATTAATTTTTTTTAAATATTATAATGTAGAAATAAGTCATAAAATCTGGACTAAAACTTGAATGAATGAATTGTGTCAATTTTAGAAACAGTTTATACCAATAATCATTGCATTAAAAAAAAAAGTAAACAAATTTATCTCCATCCCCACATATGTTATTACAGTAAGGCTCGAAATCGGTTTTGTACCAAATATAAGCTCCTGTCATGCTCAAATACCATGAATGGGGTTAGTTGAATTTCACGGGTAGTTAGCGAATCGTATTCTCCACTTTTGTTTTTCTTTCTAAAATAAATAAATTCGATACAAACATTTTGCTAGGCTTCAATACAGGAACGGTAGTAAGTCTGTAGATCGATACAGGACAAATTGGGCTTTGAAGATTCTAATGCGTACAGCAAGACCCAGATAATTCCTTCGGGCCCTGCGTTTGTAAGCCCGAAAACGTACTATTTTTGAGATAACGCAAGGCATAGGGTTCGAATCCACACAACCTTACATTAATTGTAGTACTGTAATTCAATACATGTCTCATTTCGTCGACTTGAGGTCTCTATGATCGAGTTTATATTATTTATCGATAGTATTTTTGATCGGCAAGCCATATCATCATCGTTAATTCTTCATCAAATCTCAAGATTGAGCAACCAATTTCGAAGGCTTCCTTCTCCTTCAGGAGGGTAAAATAGTCCACTCATCCCGAAAAATCAGGCAAACAAGTTATGAAAGAAAACAAACTTTATTTGCGAATAACTAAAAAATTACACACTTTTTCCCTTTTATTATGCCCATGATTATATAAAAGATTACTAAATTCCCTACAAGATACAGCTAATTGAAATTTGTAAACATGTTGGTTCCAAACATTAATGAAGATTTAAATTAATTTTTGTTTCCTTTGTCGATTATATTTATCGATAAAGTAACAATTGATTTCTTTATCTTTTGATACGTTGCACTATTTTATTTTCTTATTAATTTGGCATTTGAAAACAATATGATGTGCGAATTTTTCTTACGGGCGTACTAGTAATATAAATTATTTAAAGAAATAAATTAAATTTTTGGGAGGATGACGTCATTGCCCGGAGGCGCCGAATGTTTAAGGCCGGCACTAAATGCACTTTCGGCAATTCATCTATTTATGCTATTATCTAATGAACAGAGAGACCAATAGTTTAATTTATTTATTTTTGTCTTAATCATGGTGAGTATAATAGTGGAAAAACATGTTCCTCGATTAAGCCGAAGTAGCTAAAACAATTTTGTTCATAGTCTTCTTCTTAGAGCACTTTAAGCAGGGTTATATTCAGGTTTTTATTTTTTCAATTTCTATTATTCAGCATTTATTAAAAAACATTTAAGTGACAACTACAGTTTCCTATTATTAATATATGCTGAGCGAATTTTTAGCACGGGCCTACTAGTCTACAAATAAACATTTAACCAAATTAAAATAAATAACAGATAGTTTTAAAGAAATTATCTACAACCATTTATTTGAATCCATATGAGTATTTTTTTGTTATCCGTGGTACAGGCCTCTTTCTATGAAATTAATGACATCCGACTGAAACTTCGTAAAGAGATTCATCTTATCGTAACTTACAAGTATTTCATTTATGAAACGTCTCGGAATTGGGGAATTTTCTATATGGAGGTCGTCGAACTTTGTTTATTTAATTACAGACTAAAAACTCGTAAATACTCATTTCTAAATACTACTTTCCGCATGAATCGTGAGACAATTTAATCATAAAATCGATAAAAAAAAAGGTGGCCTACAAAAATATCGGCCTATATTACATCGTTATTTTGACAATTTGGGGAGATGGGTCGCGCCAAACGGCTCAATATTTTTTTTCGACTTTGTGCTCAAATTATCAGACAGTTCAAGTAGAAAGCGAATAGGTATTCACGAGTTTTTAAAACCTAATTAAATAGACAAACTTTGCCGACCTCCATACTGAATACGCCCCAAATCCGAGACTTTTCGTAAATATTTTTAGGTTACGATGAGATGAAGCTATTTACGAAGTTTCGGACAGATGTTAATAATCTGAAAAGAAGGTGTCTGTAACACGGACTAAATCAGATAATTGTGGGAATAATGAATACACTTAAATTTACGGAAGCGAATGGAAATATTCTCACACAACCTTATTAATGAATACTTTTATTTATTAAAAAAAATATATTTATTAAATAATTTATTTAAAAAAAAATATGTTTACTATATATATCATTTTATTTTTATATGTAGTATTATATTCTTTCATTTACAATATGTTATGTTAATTATGTTAAAATGTACTATGTTTTGATAATTATCACTCGTTGTGTTTGTACGTAATATAAATTCCCGAGCCTTTGTATTTACACTTGTAAAATTGAATACGACAGTATTCACGTTTATTAAAATGAATATGTTTAAATTTAGAAATAGAAATAGAAAATAATTTTATTCTGGGACGAAGTCCCTTCAGAATAACAAAAAAGTACAGAAATTAAAATTTTACATCTGGCCAGATAAAAACAAACATAAAAAGTAAAGATAAAGATAAATCAGTAAAAAAAAAAGAAAAATATTAGTTATACATAATATATACAAAATCAAATCAAATAATCTATATACAAAACTCTCGAAACCATACTAAGATACTTAAAACTATGTACAATGGTAAAATATAAATAAACCCTTTTAGAAAAAATACAAAAAAAAAAAAAAAAAATGTAAATTCTTCTTAATAGTAAAATCTGTGTTTTGTTGAAAAAAAAAATATATGTAATTTTACATAAAAGGTTAGCTGGTATCTGACTGTTTTTGGAACATAAATTGAAATAGGAGGGTTTTGAATGTAGATAGGGATAAAGAATGTCGGATTTTGATAGAATTCCAAAAATTAACAGAGCAATAAAGGAGTTTTGGAACGAGGCAGACCTGTGAGAAGGAACGTAGAGGTCGGAAGGTCGAGATCTTGTGGAGAGGAAGTGGATTCAGGACTTGAATTGGAGAACATTGTAGGCGTAGGAAGGACGATGATTGTTGATGATATGATAGAGGAATGTACCTAGGAATAGGAATTTACAGAATTGAATGCAAATATTTTATTATTTATGTATAGTATTATATTCTTCGTTTTACAATATGTTATGTTGAGTTAATTATCACTCGTAATGTTCGTACGTAATATAGATTCCCAAGCCTTTGTTGTTGTTTTTTTTAAGGATCCATCGCCCCACCCTCTCCCGTATCAGAATAGAAAATCTGCATCCACGATCCTAGACGTACAGACTTTTCGGCGCACTGTTTACTTATGGGCTGCTAATGGCAATAAAGATAAGTTTAATGGACGGTCAGGGTAGGTACAACAGTCGGAACAATACTCTGGAAATCCCTAGGGGTAATACGCCATATGTTGAAGCAAGAGAGGGCTGTCAAATTTGGATAGTGATCTTTTCGGACCTACTGTTCAGTATGTAATAAAGTGTAATGTGTGATTATATTTATTAATATGCCAAGTTTTGCATGTAGAACAATATATGAAGTTGATAGCGAAACTTAATCTGTTTGTTTAGCAGGCTAGTGTAGTCTGGATGAGCCGGATTTTGATTTCCAAGACAGTACCAGCTCATTAAGAAATACCAATGTTCTCACCTCCTCTGAATTTTTATTGGAGAGAGGGATGGTGGCGATGCCCGAAGAAGATAATACTATATATAAAAATAAAATGGGATATACAGTAATTTTTTTTAAAATAAATAATTTAATAACTATATATAATATAAAATAAGGCTTTGTTTTTAATTCACCACGTTTATTCCACTTTTACGTCTACATCGGCTACGTTTCGGCTAGTAAGCCATTTTCAAACTATATCATTCTGTAATCCGCTAATGGTGCTTAAATGACTTATTATTTTTATATAAATACTTAACCTAAAACATATTAGCACACATGGATTTAATAAATATATATATTATTAAATAAATAAGAGTGTTCATTAATAAGGTTGTGTGAAAATATTTGCATTCACTTCATTTTAATAAACGTGAATACTGCCGTAATCACTTTTACAAGCATAAATACAAAGGCTCGGGAATTTATATTACGTACAAACACAACGAGTGATAATTAACATAACATAAAACATTGTAAACATAATTAACATAACATATTGTAAAAGGAAGCATATAATACTATATATTAAAATAAAATGATATATATAGTGAATATATCTTTTTTAAACATAATTTAATAAATATATTTTTTGAATAAATATGAGTATTCATTAATAAGGTTTATAAAATATTTCCATTCACTTCTGTAAATTTTAGCGCACTCATTTTAGTAAACGTGAATAATCCCGTATTCACTTTTGCTAGTGTAAATACAGCCGTGAATACGTATCATATGTATTTATATTTCTTTTTATGATAAATATATTCATATTTATATTCATTAGTACCATAAATATAAATGGTATTCGTATTTGAATTTTTAAATATAAATACGCCCATCTCTGGTATCTAATACATACAATCTTAACCATCCTTACTCCAATCTTAGGCCGATGAAAGTTTCTTTGATTACACTGTAAAATTTTAAAAACTAAAAAAAAAAACGAAATTCAGAAAATCACGCAAACACTAGGTTACTAAAATATTTATTGTATTGTATAGTTATTTTTTTTAGTAAACTCTTTTCACAACTGAGTTATCATACATATAACAAAGTTTTCATTTGTTATTTTCATCACCAGCCATTGAACGCAGGACTTGGTGAAGGTCTCAACAGCGGGGCACAGAAAGCGATTTCATGGGTTTCATCAAGATTTTTGAGAGGGTCATATTTTGACAGATTTTTGAATTTTTGAGGGGGGGCAAAGTTCGATGGGAATTTTCGGACCAAGGGACAAACGGAAAATATGGAAATATACAGCAGCAAGTGTGATTGTATATGATCTATGATTTTTCTAATTCTATCTTGCTTTATTTTTAAGAAAATGTGACTAATAAAATATCTTGGGAGGAGGAGAAAAGTATTTTTTTTTCCTTTTAGGGAGTTTTTGACCTTTTAGGGAAGGGGCACCCCTGGGTCTTAATGTGGACCAAAAAGCGGGGAAATCCCTACTCTGTCTTTAGCAAACATACGTCACGTACAGGTATATTAAGGCAAACGCGTTTTGGCAAAATTGTTGACAAGCTTCATGCAAACTAACCAACCCAGCAGTACGCAGTTGCTAAGCATTGGTATATGTGCTATGGATGACAGGATTATAATTGACGTGGGACTTACTGCTGCCCTCATGTATCTATATTCCAGATTGGAAATATTAGAAGAAAATAATAGAAGATTGGAAATATTAGAAGAAAATAATAGAAGATTGGAAATATTAGAAGAAAATAATAGAAGAATACAGAGAAGAAGGGTGATGAAAACTAATCAGAACTATACAAGGTAACTTTCAAATTTAAATTTGTTTCTTGTATTTATGTCAGTTATTTATTTATTCATTTTCTTGGACGTGTATTTATTAATGCAATGTAAATATGTTTTATTAATGTACGTTTGTTCCGTGTTTTACAAAACACACAGTATTTCCAAGACAATTGTAACCTTTTCCATTTCAAATGTAGCCCTGTCCAAATCAATTACAACAAACTCTTTTCAATTCAAATCTAAGCTTTAAAGGGTTACATTTGAAATGGAAAAAGGTTATGTATGATTTGGAAAATGTTACATTTGAATTCAAAAAATCTGGTGAGCGCAACACACAATTTTCACTTACCGCTATACTTTGAATAGAAATTATTATCTGCCAAAGTTGGGCTATTATAAATTTTTTAAAGTGCATTTTTAACGGAGTTTCAGCTTAAAGCCTACAGCTAACAAATCATTATTATAACCCATCCCTTATTAATTATATCAACGGTAGACAATAAAAATCTAGTCACTCCATCTGCTTTTATAAACCACACAACTTCGGTCTCTTTGCCTTTCAGTTGCATTCTGTCAACTAACTCCAATTTCAACATTTTTGAGTAATGTCATTTTAGTGATATTTATAGTTGAAAAAGTTATCTCTGCAGACAGTGAGTAAGTTGATTCCGGAGGTGGTGATTGCAGTGTTGAAATATAGAACTGTGAATAAAGGTATAAATTTTGCTACTAGAAACATTTGTAAAATTATTATTAAAGAATTTTGAAATTGGAAATAGTCATTCTTTCAACCGTAAGGCTCATATAAGCCTGCAGAAGTTTGAAAGTATATCTGAATATTTAACCTATAAATGATTACGGTCTGTAGAATTATTAGTTATTAAGCTGTCATTTTCCATCGTAAAGTTTACTAAAACGAAATTACGATATTTTCATTGCCTGTCATGGATAGATCAAAAGATGTCACAATCGTAAGTGGATAATGTCGGGATTTCACAAAGAGAAAATTCATCTAATTATTCAATAATTTAATTTTATAAAAGGTGACTTGATGATTTTTTTAATAAACGGCCGATAGATACCTAATTATTTAAATATAATATTTTATCTAGAGTTAATAGTATATAGCAAATATATTTGAGATTATAAGCATGTCTGTGAAGTATTTTTATATTTCACTTCTTCTTTCACCCAACTACAATGAAATAGTATTTTAAACAATGGCCATTGGCTTGATTCGGTGGATTTTGAATACTTTTTTTTCAACCTTAGAAAAATATTTTAAAAGTTTATATACTGTTAGAAAATGTCATTTAATTTTCTAGGAAACATGCAATTTACGTTAAATAATGTTAGTTTTCTGAAATTTTAATTTATTAAAGAACTATCTTAAATACGTAATATCAGTTTCGTACGACTTTTCGTTTTTGAGCTAGACTGCTAACATACAAACACACAGACCATTTTTCGGGACTTGTTCATTTCGACTCAGGGTACCTCAAAACATGTATTTCCGTTGAAAATTCAGATTAAAAAATTTTCTCTATAGCAATACTTACCTTTACTATATATTGCATATATACCAAAGTCAAAGTAAAAAGTTTGATTTGAAATGAAAATCGATTACGGTAATTAAGACGATTTTATAAACTTTATCCACGCTAAATTGCTAGAAATTCCATATTGACGTCTTTAAAAACAGTAAATAATTAATTTTCAAACCAGCGAACATTCTTGAAATATTAATGTTACGGCTTAGATCAAGGAATGCATTTAATTTTTACATTCACTTGCCTATATATGTAATATGTAGAAAAGGGAAAGTATTGCAATCGTGAAAATTTTCGAATCTGAGTTTTTAACAGAAATGCACGTTTTTGAGTCGAAATAACCAAGTTGATGTCTCTTTACTCGGCTTAAATGCTCAATGTTCATATGAAATTCTTAAGAGTTACAAAAAAATGCTGAATATAACTTATGAAAGAATGTGATATTTGAATAAAGGAAAAAAATAAAAAATAAAAATGCTTATCCAGGTCGAAAATGAATCTCCGGAAATACTAGTCATAAGGTATACGTATAATATATCTTTGGAAAGTGGAGAATTTTAGAAAAAAAAAAACAATATCTAATATTGAAAGTTGTAGAACGTAACGGAGAGTGGCGAAAAAATTATAAATAATAATCTCTTAAAACTAACATTATTTAACGTAATTTTCAAGAAAAATAAATGAAATTTACTAACTGAATGTAAATTTTAAACTTATTTTTAAGTTTGAAAAAAGTATTTAAAATCCACCTAATTAAGGCAATGACATTGTTTAAAAAAACTATTTCATTGTACTTGTGTGAAAGAAGAAGTCAAATATAAAATCATCTCATGGATGTAATAAAGCATATGTTTATAACCTTAAATACATTCACTGTAGTTTAATAATTCTAGATCTGATATTATATTTAAGTAATTAGGAATACAACCTCCGTTTATTCCGAAATATTTTCATGTAACATTTTAGAAAATTTAATTAGTTAATAATTTGATTAATTTTATCTTTGTGAAATCCCAACATTATAATGCCTTCCCAAGGTCAATAAAACTACCATGTTCGCTCACTCAGAGGAAAAATAGTGGGGTGGAATCGAGCTCTGACGTAGCCGATAGACTGATTTTACTCCTCCGGACTTTGTTTCTGGACATTTTAAGATTATTATTTACTTTTCTACATTAAATCAATGCTATATTGCTTAATAATTTATTAATTATAATAAATTTGAAAGTTGAGAGAAAGGTTGATTTGATATTTGGTTTATTCTAAAGCAAATAAAATGTAATTTAACAAGTTGATGTATGATTGTTTGCAAAATAACACAATAATATTTTTTAAATATTTCAAATAAATACAGAGCATAATATAAAATAATAGAAATATTAAAAAAATAAAAGGTATTTAATCTCAAATTAAAGAAGCGTTTTCTTTCCGTGAATTTTTGTAAATATACATTTTTATGTCATAAGTAATCCTACGTAGTGATTTTTTTTCTCAATTTTTTTTTTTGCCTTTGATTTTATGATTTCTTAATTGTTGTAAAAATCTTTGTGTAAAAGAAAGCCTTTACCAGTTCTTCATTAATTTCTACATTTTCCTAAGAAAAAGATTATTACATGTTTTTACAATATTTGTTTTTTTTTACATTTACATTTTAAAATCTAATCTTTGTATGTATGTCTAGAAATGTATGAAATGAAATTTTCTTTCCCATCTTCTTTGCGTCATTAGATTATTGTTGCAAGTTGCAACTGCCCATCTTGTACCTGGCATTCTACAAGATTCTATTAATAATTATGTTATTATGAGAAATACAAGAAATACTAGTAAGAACAAACGAATTCTCTGTAACATGTTATTAAAAATAAAAAATAAATACTCGTTATAATATTATTTTAGAGACGGAAAAGTAGTTGACTGTTAAGATTATAAGGTGAAAATAAATTATCAGGTAATTTAACATATGTCTATTTTAGGCCATAGGTCACCAAAAAAACACAGTTTTTTTATTTATTTCCTGTATGTTTATTCAACGTTTCGGCTTCAGGAGCCATTTTCAAGAACCTGCAAAAACTAAAATTTTAATTTATTTTTTACCATTCAAGTATAGCCTCAGACAATAAACTTGTATCATCCACCTACCATGCACCGCACCATAAAATTTTTTTTTAAATTTGACAATCATTACGATATGATTCGTCCTAATTCATTCTTTTATTTCAAAGAATGTAGTTTTCCGTTTCTAAAAATTATAATATATAATTAATAAATTAAAAATAGACTGCTATAATTAATTTAAAATTTTTTTAATTTTCGATTTATATACCTCTATTTGCAGACGGTATCAAAAAAGTATTGTTCTTCAATAGGACATTCATACAGGACTGGATTTACTTACATAAGGAGTGGGGTGTAGGGGTTAGTGATCTGCTGTTTTATATCAGTATGTTATATATTAATTTTGTCAATTGTGCTAGCATAAAACGTGTTTAAATTATCAACATCTGTCTGTTGATTCACTGAATGTTTAAGATTTTTAGTGATAAAAATGGATTCAATGATTCTACGTTTCCCAATATTTTGTTCTCTATGCAACACGGAAGCAGTACCGAAATCAAATTTATGTCCATTTTTTGTGGTATGCTGCGATAATCCTGTGGCTAATTTTGATTTTGTCGTTTTAGACCTGCAATTTTTGTCTATGTTGCTGTATCCTACGTTCAAACCATTGTGAGGTTTGTCCGTAATATGCTTTATTTTCACAATCCTCGCATCATATTTTATAAACAATATTAGTTAGTTTTTCTTTTGGAATAATATCCTTAGTTCTACTATATAATTTATCTAATTTATTAATAGGTTTTTTTCCCAAATCTGATTTCATTTATATCATATTTTTTAAAAGTTTTTTTCAATTTTATCAGTTAAACCTCTAATATAAGTGACCGAAAAGTATTTTTTGGGGTTGGGGTCTGCGTTAATATTCTTATTTTTCTCATTCTGAAATTGTAGATCAGGATTTTCTTTGTTATGCTTATGTTTTTCAGTATTATCTACTTTAAAATAGTTTGTGATTAGATTAGACTAAAATAGACATATGTTAAATTATGAGAAAATGGCACCAAACCCGAAGGATGTGACTAGAAAATTATTAGGATTCGCAATAAAAATTTGTTTATTTTTTAAAATTAAATTTGATTATTTAAAGAAATTTTGTCTGCAAATCCTGACAAAGATCTTCACCCTTATAATATTATTATAATATCGTTATAATATTAAAAGAAATACCCACGAGATCTACAAACAAAATTACACAACATTGTGCTAAAATGTTCTCTAAATAAATATAAATCTTAGTTTTTTCTAATTAGGTAATATATTTGTATATCATTTACAGAGATTTTGAAATAAAGAATTTAAAAATAATCTTGGTATCAAATTCGTTCTTTTCATTTCAATTCTGGCCTGTAATTTTCATAGCATTTTATCCTAGATTGATAGCCGTATTTATTTATTTATCTACTTGAAATTATCTTCAATCAAACGTTAAAAACACAGAAAAATATTCTTCTCAATAAATTAAACAAGAAAAAAAAAAACAACAACACAATAATGGTGAAATAAGCCTTCATTGATATGCTTGAAAGAGTAGGTCTGCCAGTCTATTCCTTACCTCACGTTTCAAGTTCCCCCACCACGCATTTCTGAGTGAGCGAACCTCGTAATTTTATTGACCTAGATGTCTTCCTTTAAAGTACCTTTAATTTGGTTTATTATAAATAATAAGTATTTATCATAGTTAGTATATAAGGAAAATTCTAAATATACTTTTGAAAGAATACTTATCCATGTTGAAAATGAATATCCGAAAATAATAGTCTGAAGGTATCCGTGTAATATATCGTCGGAAAGCGGAGAATTAAAAAAAAACAACAATATTTAATATAGAAAGTTGTAGAAGGTAACCAACCGAAAGTGACAAAAAAAATATAAATAATAATTTATAAAAACTAACATTATTTAACGTAAATCACCTGTTTTCAAGGAAATTAAATAAAATTTCTTACTGAATGTAAACTTTTTAGAAAATTAAATTAATGCATAATTTGATGAATTTTCCCTTTGGGATGAATTGCCTCCCTTCCCCTACAGTATCCACTTAAAATTAGTGTGACAACTTTTGACCTGTCTATGACAGACAATGCAAATCTCTTAATTTCGTTTTAGTAAACTTTGCAATGTAAAATAACAGTTTAATAACTAATAGTTCTACAATCCGTAAACAACGGATCATACAATCCATAATGAACCGGTGATATATTAAATAGGACTTATGCTGTTTTAATGGTATTTTAGATTTGTTAGTTGTAATATTTTAAATTTAGCTCGGTTAAAAATGCAAATCAAAAATTTTATGATTGTCCAACATGGCCAGAAAATAATTTCTATTCAAAGCTGAGTGGTAAGTGAAAGTTGTGTGTTGAGTGCACCAAATTTGTTGTTTTTTTTTCATTTATGATGTTCTTTGAGCTGTTGTCAGATGAATTATTACAATGTCATATTAGCAATTAAATAATCACCTGATGAATGGTTGGTCCAATCTTGTCTAACATTGTTAATTGTTATTTGAAATACTATTTTAGTATTTTAAAATAATTTAATTTTGCCATACTATAGTATATTAGTTCTTCATTAATTAATTGTTTTTAATTCAAATAGTTAATTGAGTGTATAGTTTATTCATTTCTATAAAATGTTTAACATAGCTAGAACAACAAAGAGGAAATAAATGACATTAGGTGTTAATTATTTAGCATTAAATTGATTCATGATAGTTAATTACTGGTTAATTGATTGTTTCCAATATCTCTCCTAGTCTACGATAAAATCATTTATGTATAGTTTTCGACATAGTAAAATGAATGCAACAAACTACACAGGTTGGATTGAATATATCTTAGCCATTGTGGCTTATCATTTGTTTCAGTTATAGCCCCATTTAATCTCTTTACTAATAAGAAATTATCTCTATTCTTCTGTCCATGAATTTGATTCAATTGTTTCCTATTTCACTTGGTTAGTTTTTGGTTTATTATTTTCAATAATCAACCATTGTGAACGACCAAAAAATTCAAAAAACTTAACCCCCTCTCATTTTTGTCGATATTGTATATGGTTTTTTAAAAGTTTACAGAACTTCCTAAAAAATTTAAAAAAAATTCGTTAAAATTGGACAATTAGGAGCAAAGATATGGTCTCTAGTTTTTTTTTTAGATATTCTTCTGCAAAGGTTATATATATATATATCTTTTGTTTTGGTTTTTAAATTTTGATTGTGTTATTGAAGTAATGCTATTTTTTTTTTTTTTTTAGCATTTATTACCAATGATTAAAAAAAAAAAGTTTAGTCCAATAATTGGAATCACCTTTTATTTATTTTTCTTTGTAACTATGAAGGTAATGTTACTTTAGATGTATAATTGTCAGGAAATAATAAACCATTGTGAAATCATTTGCAGCATTCTTTCCCTTGACTTCTTCATTATTTCATTGTCAATATAAATGCTATATATACAAATAGTGTACCTATAACCAAACATCATCTAATTCCAGGAGGCCTCTACCAAAAAAGAAAATGAATTCAACGAGAGAAGACATGAGGCCAACAAAAAATAAACTAGAAGAAGAACGTTTGGAGCTAGCTAATAAAAGATTGTGCCATAACTATGGGGTTCTTTTGGATCAAAGGTTAAATCTATTGCCTCTTCCTGAGAGGCATATGTATATGAAAGAAATTACGGAGATTATTTTAAAATACGAGCGAAAAGTGTCTAATAAATCCAATCAATGTTCTAGTCCCGTCCCCTCTAGTTCCAATAATTTAAATATATGAAATGCACTGTAAAAACTGTGCCTTTTCATAATAAGACTGCTTAATAATAAAACTTTTTTAATGGTATTAGAAGAAGTTAAAGATTAATCAATGAATGTTTTCACAAACATGTAATGTTTCTATCGATTATTATTCCGTTTCTTCCGATGCATTTAAAAAGTCTTTATCAATAATTTTTGGCTTATTGGGCAATATTACTTTATTGGGAAGCTCAGTTTGTATTGTATATGTTGTTGGTTCGCTAGTAAGTATGTTTAAAGATGTTAATTAGGAATTGTTAACTATTTGTCATTTGTGAACTGTAACCTATTTGTTTGTACATTAATCTAATATTTCTTTTGGAATAATATTCTTTATTTGTATCTTACCCATATTAAAGTATATAGATAAATATTTATATCAATAATATAAGTATTAAATTTAATTTTCTAATTGTAAATATATCATTTATATAGAATAAATCATGTATTTTCCTGAAGCTTTTTAAATTTATTCCGCAACCATATAATGTATTTGATTATTTATTCAATCTTTTTAAGTCAAGGGAGAAAGGGGGCTTCAGCCTGAAAGCCTTCCCCCCTTGTCTCTTAAATCAGCTTGTGCTACCCACTATGTGTTTAAAATTTCCTCACTAAGACTTTACTGTTGTTTTAGTCAATAATTTTTAACAGCTAAAATTGTTGTAAGCTATTTTAAATATCTCCAAAAGGAGAAAAATCTTTTTTGACTTTAAAATGTCAAATTTTTTAGAAAATACTGTCTTATTAACACTCAAGAAGAAAGTGGTCGAGGAATCCTTCAGAAAAAGCAAGTAATTGCTTCTTATTTATTCAATACCAACTATTTATTAAAAGAATTATCATCAAGTAATCAGCGATTTATAAAAAAAAAATTTCTTAAATGATATAGTGAGTTATTTGTGAATAAACTATTTTGTCTTTTTATGTAGTTAAAATTTCAAGAGTTGTTGGGTTTTGTTTGAACCGAAAATATAAAAAAAAAAAAACAAGAATCTACAGAGTTTAATAATATCCATCGTGAAATGTATATTAGGTTGACACATCTGTACGAAATGGGCTCTCAAAAAGGAAATGGGTATTTAAAAAAGTAATTAATAGCTGTATTCAAATCTAAATATAGAAGGAGAGCATAGGTTAAAAATCTGGTATGCGCGCATCACATAATTTTCATTTACTAACCTTACCTTACCTTTGTAAATAATAATTAATAACAATAATTTTGTCTAAGTGGTTTAATGTATATCGAATTAAAAAAAAATATTTTTAGTTAAATTTTCTTTTCTTAGCTTAGAAAATAATTCATTTAGTATTTGTTTTAAATTTTAGTAACTCTTTAAGTAAATGTTTTATCTTAACTTTTACAGTTTGAAATCGGTTCTCAAATCTGTATGCGTTTTAAAATTATTGGAGAATGTAAGACTAAACCTTCCACTATCCTCTCCCCACGCATCTTCCAACTTGCATCCTCCAACTAGCTTGAAAATGTAATAAATTTGGATTAATTTTAAAGATTAAATAAATAGTGAAATAAAAGAATAATAAAATAAAAACATAATTCAAACCTATGTAATTTTTTTTTGAAATAATAATTTTCAGAGAATAATGTGCTTAAAACACAGAAATGTTAGAATTTTAAAATAAGGATTTATCTTCAACAGAGAATGTCGATTTTTAAAAACAAAATAATATTTATGCTTAATCCTTTAATTTCATTTTTTGTCAATATTATAAACTTATATATTTAAACATTTATTAAGCCAGATTTTGTTTAAATATTTCTAATCTTCAATATTTTCGCTCAATAATGTTAACTTGAATTATTAAATCTATTTTTATTCAGATTTTTTTTTTAATTTAAAACATAATGCAGTCTTAATAACGAAACCACATAAAGCTATTGAATTAATTTTTGTTTCATTCGATACAGAATCAGTTTTTTCTATATGCGGACGATATTGTCCTGATTGCTGATTCTGTGGAGAAATTACAGCAGGCAGTTGACGAATGGAACGAGGAGCTCCTCAGGAAGGGTATGGTCATCAGTACAGAAAATAGCAAGATTCTACAGGTTGGAAGGGTGCAGGAAGATGTTACAATGTATTGCAACGGAGAGGTGATGGAAGTTGTGGCAGATTTCACCTACCTTGGTTCTGTTATGGATCGGTCTGGGAAAGTGGATTCAGAAATTCTCCACAGGATAAGCAAAGCAAACGCTATATATTACCAGATCTGCAATACTGTGATAGGAAAGAGAGAAGTGAGCGAAGGTGTAAAACTGCACATATTTAAGGCAGTATACTTGCCTATACCCCTATATGGTGCAGAAAGCTGGATGCTGACTGACAAACTCGAGAGAAAAATCACTGCTGCAGAAATAAGGTTTCTCCGAAGGATCGCAGGAAAAACGAGACGGGACTGCATACACAAAGATAGAATCAGGGAGGAAGTGGGGGTTCCCCCGATGAAGGATGTCCTAAAGACTCGGCAACTTAAGTGGTTTGGGCATGTCATCAGGACGGAAGAACACAGAGATCCATTAAAGTCTATGGACTCAATGGCAGAAGACCCCGCGGCAGACCGAGAATGTCGTACCTCGAATACGTAGATCGCCTGTGCAAAAATAGAAATAAAAATATACGAATAGTCAGAAATATTGCAAGAAACAGGGAAAATTGGCAATCCTGGTTAGACGCTCCCCTACGCTGAAAGGCACTACAGGGTGATGCAAAAGAAGAAGAAGATACAGAATAAAAAAATCTGGTAAGAATAAGTCTTATCAAACATTTGAGATGAATCTAAAGGTTCCACTAAATGACATGTAATTTTAAAACCTCCATCTATCCACTTCAATGATCTTCAAGACTACACTGAACTTGTGACATTTCTCCAAGAGGTGTAACTTGCCTATTCCGAAAATGAGCACTTAAAAAGATTAACAGTATCTAACTTTTAGGTGTTCTAAAATCAAATAAGTATAAGACTGTAACCTCTATTTATAAATTATAATATAATCGATTACATATGTTAATTAGATAAAGACAAGACAGATGGTGCATTTTGTAATAAATGATAAAGCACACCTACGTTTGTTCTAAAAGTATTTTTATTAATTAATCATACATAGTACAGGTTAGAATCAATTTCGATCAGATTTTCTAAAATCAGATTCCCGAAATCACGGATCGCCTCTTCGAACAGTCCTTACACGAGTACAATCTAGGCTAATCGTTATTTAAGACAAGAATTGTTTGATATTTTTTTGTTCAAGAAACAAATAAATCATTAGACATTTAGTTATCTTTATTTAAAACTCAAATATACACAACTAAACAGTTTAAAAAAAATAAATCAGTCAGTGATAATTGCTCCTATACTAGATGTTTCTATTTCGATAAAGGAAACTGTAACAGGTAAGACACTTACCGCTGCCTCTAAGTAAAGTTGTGAACGGACACGGATACGAAAACGTTCCTTTTCTTCGGACCGTCGCTTATTCAAATACCATGCAGCAGTGCCAGTGGCAATGGCAAGGGTGGCAAAAAGAAACCCTTTGTTGAACATTTTACGTCTGCTCAATCCAAATTACAAAAGAGAATATTTTATTTTTATTTTCAATCTATGGAAACGTGAAAACACTTATTCAACAATTAACTTAAAAATATTTAAAAAATAAATGAAATGTGACAATTTTAAAAGTTTTGTTTTAGCACATGTTCATTGAAAAATATTAAATTCTGCCAAATGACATTTATAATACTGTTCAGAGAGCACATTCACACCATATGTACAATAAATAAAACAACAAATAATATAACTAAAACTAAATGTATGTAAACAAGAAATAAAAAATAAACTAATTAAAATCTAGTGCGCGTAACACACATCTTTCACTTACCGCTCTACTTTGAATAGAAATTATTTTCTGGCAATGTTGGATTATTATAAAATTGTTGTAGGGTATTTTAAACAGAACTAAAGCTTAATGCTTACAGATAACAAATCTTTAAGACCATTACAATTACAAATGTCTATTTATTATATCGACGGTAGGCAATAAAAATCTAGTTCCTCCATCTGCTTTTATAAACCACACAACTTCAGTTTATATCTTTATAACACTGTGAATAAAGGTATACATTTTCCCACTAGAAATATCACTAAAATTAATAATAAAGAATGTTGAAATTGGAGTTAGTCATTATGTCAACCGAAAGGCTATAACTGTTGCAAGTTAAATAAACATTAAGGCAAAATAGTTACTAATACTTGACAATCTTATTTACTATATGTTAATAATTGGTATAACCAATATACTTTTGCATTTAACTCCTCTAATTTTTCATTCGGGCTTACTTAGGTTTCTCTTATCTAAAAAAATACAGTAATATCTCTATAGTAATAAGCTAATAAATAACTGTAAGACTGTTCCGAGACTCTTGCGCAAGACCAAGACTGGGTTTGCAAGACCAAGACCCGTCTCGGTCTCGCATTTGGGCAACAGTAGTCAAAATATTTAACCTATAAATGATTATCGATTGTAGGACTATTAGTTATTAAACTATTACTTTCCATTGTAAAGTTTACTAAAATGATATTAGGAGATTATCATTGGCTACCATGGTTAGGTCAAAAGTTGTCACACTAATTGTAAGTATGTCCACTTACAATTAATGCGACAACTTTTGATCTTGAGATTTCACGAAGGGAAAAATTATCAAATTATTCACTAATTTAATTTCCTAAAAGGTTATTTGATGATTTTTTTGGAATAAACTACCAATAGATACCTAATTATTTAAATATAATATCATCTGTAGAGTTATTAAACTTCAGAAAATATATTTAAGGTTATAAACATAACCATAAGCATTGACTTAATTCGGTGGATTTTAAATACTTTTTTGCTTTACTTAAAAATAAACTTAAAATATTATATCAGATCTAGAATTATTAAACTACAGTAAATATATTTAACGTTATAAACTTATCTATAAAATATTTTTATATTTCACTTCTTCTTTCACACAACTACAAAGAAATAGTGGTGGATATTGTTGGAATATCGCAAAGGGAAAATTCATTAAATTATTCACTAATTTAATTTTCTAAAAATTGCATGACAATTGTTCGGAATAAGCGTAAATACCTAATTATTTAAATATAATATCAGATCTATAATCACTAAACTACAGTAAATGTATTTAAGATTATAAACATTTAGGTTATATGCTTTATACATCCATGAAATAGTTTTATATTTTACTTCTTCTTTCACACAAGTACAATGAAATAGTTTTTTTAATAATGCAATTGCCTTGATTAGATGGATTTTAAATACTTTCTACAAACGTAAAAATATTTTTTAAAGTTTACACTTAGTAAATTTCATTTAATTTTCTTGAAAACATGTGATTTACGTTAAATATTGTCAGTTTTCAAAAAGATATTATTTATAATTTTTTTCGCTACTCTCCACCACCTTATACAACTTTCTGTATTAGATATTGTTTTTTCTAAAATTCTTCGCTCTCCAACGATATATTATAAGTATACGTTCTAACTTGTATTTCCGGAGATTCATTTTCGACCTGTATAACCATTTTTATTTTTTCTCCTTTATTTAATTATCAAATTCTTTCAAAAGTTATATTTAGCATTTTTTCTTAACTTTTAAAAGTGAGAGATAGTTGATTATTAAAAATAAACTATATTAAAGGTAATTTACAGGAAGACGCACTAGCGGATCCAGGATTTAATTTTGGGGGGAGAGGGCTTCAGCCCGAAAGCTTTTTTTTTTTCATAAAAGTAACGATAATTACCTTGGAAAATAGGAAAGAAACTAAGTACCTATATGAACTAGTGTTTAAGTGATTCCTAAAGCCCTTTTAAATGTAATTACACGAATAATTATACTTTAAGAGATAGTTTTTTAATATTTTTTTCGATAAAGCATGGTTATATTTTACCATTTTGGGGGAGCTTCAGCCCGAAAGCCGCCCCTCCCCCCATAGATCCGCCAGTGGGAAGACGTAAATGAACATTGGGCATTTAAGCCCTGTAAAGTGACATCAACGGGGATAAGACCTAAATGATATTAAAGACCATTTAATTATACAATGATACACCGAGTTTGATCAAAATCGTTAGAGCCGTTTTTGGGAAAATTGTGAAAATGTGTTTCAGCGTTGATATAAAGTGGCACTTCCTGTTAGCCGATTTTAAGGGAAAAGTTGCTGTCCAAACTAAGGCATATACCTTAAATATGTAATATCAGTTCCATACGATTTTTCGTTTTCGAGCTATTTTTCTAGTGTTCACATACACACAGACCATTTTTCGGGACTTGGTTATTTGGATTCAGGGTACCACAAAACGTGAACGTCCGTTGAAAATTTTCACTATCGCAATATATACCCTTACTATATATTAAAGTATACATAAGTGAAAGTAAAAAACCTTTTATTACAGAGGTAAAGCGAAAAAAAAAAAGAATTGAGTTTGCAAATGTTAATTTAATAGTGGCCTAGAATTCTAAAAAAATTTTATCTTTTCAGATGAAAGTACGTTTGGTGGAAACTTGACACTCAGTTTCAAACTTATATGAGAGACCTCCTGTAAAACATCGTGGTGGAAGCGTCCAGATTAGGAAAGGAATATCATGGAATGGCTTTGGAAACTTAACCATTATTGACAATACTATGAATGCCGAACAATATTTCGACATTTCCCGACAATATTTAACAAGTAGGGCCTAAATCTGAGGATTAAAGAGATGCATTTATCTTCCAAAAATACAGTGACGTCAAGCACACACCAAATAAAACAAAAGAATGGATGCTTTAAAATGAAACATGAAAAAAGATGTGTGCCAATACTTTTTCGATCCACTGAATGTAGTAAGGGTAAGTATTGCGAGTGTGAACATTTTCGAATCTGAGTTTTCAACTGAAATACATGTTTTGAGGTCTCCTGAGTCCAAATAACCAAATCCTGCAAAATGGTCTGTGTGTGTGAGAGAGAACAGTTTAGCCCAAAAAAGAAAAGTGAAATTGCATATTTAAAGTTTGTATATACCTGGGATGTTACAGCAACTTTTTCGTCTAAACCGGCCAACCGGAATTTATATAATTGATTTTAATTTTTTTTATGATTTTCTCGAAAACGGCTCTAACGATTTTCATTAAATTCATTATTTCAGGGTAAAAGTAAGCTGTTTTTAATATAACGTAGCTTTTATTGTCATTGACGTTCTCTTAGAGGTCTTAAATGGCTAATTTTCAATACTTCTTCCTCTAAAGTACCTTTAATTTGTTTTATTTGAAATAATTAACCATTTCAAAATTAATTCTGATATAAAAAATAGTGAAATATAAAATATGAAAGAATTTTATAATTAACTAAAGGAGAAATGAGAGATCGTAACTAGGCATAGTTGTAATAGAGGAACCAAAGGAATACAAGCGCAGCCGAGCTCGCCCAAAAGAACAAGCTTCCAAACGTAACATGAGATTAATATAATGCGGACTCCAACAATATTATACCTATATGCGGTATTCATAATTGCTATCGTTTGTGTTATTTAATATTTAGTTGTATAGATTACAGCGATATAAAAATTAAAATTTGTAAAATATTTCGTGGCACTTAATATTAATAATAAAGCACTTAATACTTCGTGGCACTGTATTATAATCAAATCAATAATTGAAATATACAGATGTAAAGGAAACAAGATAAATATAATGTATTAGACGGCTATGAAAAACATGATAAAATTAATTGTTTTAAATAATGTTTCATACCGTCTATAAATTTTGCTTTCACTTCCATTTTTCTGAAGATACTTATTCCGCCTAAGAAGAGGGTGACAAGTAAACGTTGTGTGATGCGTGCACCGCACCAGATTTTTTTGACTAACGATTTATTGCAATTTTGCCATACCATTTTGAATCTTCCATAGTAATAACAAGAAAAATAGGTTAAAAAATAGAGCAGTAGTTAGAATCAGAGCAATTGATAAAACAAATCTATAGTTAATAAAAGATAACAATAGTTGAAAATAAAGAAAGCGATCGATTGAGAGGTCAATCACAGAGCTTAGAAAAAGTGAGAAAGGAAAGAGAAGGCCGAGCGGTGGCGATATAAGCCGACTGGACCCGATGACTGCATCGCAAAAATATTTTGCTTCCTTGACTCTAGTGGGCGGGGCTAGGTGGTGTGGGCGGGGCTAGGTGGCAGGGGCGAGTATGCAAGACCAGCACAACAAAAATACATGCTAAAATCTCCGAACGACTTGTTCTCAAGATCTCAACTTGTTCACTATATTGTCTTGCATCTTTGGTACGAAAGGGATCTTAGACTAACGGGACCTCAAAACGTGAATTTCCGATTAAAACTCGAATTCGAAAATTTTCACTCTCGCAATACTGCCCCTTACTATATATTTCATTTATAGGTAAGTGAAAGTAAAAGTAATTACATTTTTTAACAACCTCTTTACTTTCGCTTAACCTATATTTGTAATATATAGTAAGGGAAAGTATTGCGATCGTGAACATTTTCAATGGAAATACATGTTCTAAGGGGCCTTGAGTCCAAATAATCAGGTCCCCCATAATATTATGTGTGTGTGAACAGCCTAAGAAAACGAAAAGTCGAATGAAAATGAAATTGCGTATTTAAGGTTAGTATATGACTGGGATCTTACAGCAACTTTTTCGTCTGACCGGAAGTGCCACTTTATATAATTGATTACAGGCATTTTTACGATTTTCTCGATAACGGCTCTAACGATTTTGATTAAATTTATTAAATCAGTGTATTTTAATATAATGTGGGTATTATTCTTATTGATGTTCTCTCTAAAGCTGCATACAATTTATTATTGGTGCCCCGAGGTACTCCCATGTCTCTCACCACAACACTGAGTTAAGGTGGCTCTTCCCCTCCTTTCGAAGACAATATTTCCTAGGTACGTTCCTTTATCAAACCATAACAACCATCGTCCTTCTTACGCCTACAACCTTCTCCAATTCAAGTCCTCAGTCCATTCCCTTTCAACAAGATCACGACCTTCTGACCTCTACAACCCATCTCACAGATCTGCCTCATTTCAAAACTCCTTTATAGCTCGCGCTGTCAATTTCTGGAATTCTCATTCTATCAAAATTCGGCATTCCCCCTCCATATCCACATTCAAAACCCTCCTATTCCTATTCTTATCCCAAAAACAGTCAGATACTTGCTAAACCATCGATATTATACATTTCTATTCATTATCAAACGATAGTACTATTCTATACTGTGAACTTCACTAGGGATATTACAATATATTCCTGCTCTTAATGCCACTTAATGCATCTATTGTTTGTTTTTTTTATTATTTTTTATTCTTATATAATTAAATCTGTACCTATAGCTAGAATTAGACAATGATGAGTCGACATACTATTCATTATTTAAATACTCTAAAATTTTATATTGTCAGCTTTGTATTTCCTTTGTTAGCAGAAACACACCTCATTTTAAAGAAGAACTCAATGTATTTTTTATTATTTTATTTTTCAAAAGTGTATAATTATAATTTTTCATACTGTACATAGTTTTAAGTGTTTTACCATAGTTTTAAGAGTTTTTTATATAGAATTTTGTTTGTATACAGCTTGTTCAATTAATATTTTCTTTACTTTCTCTTTTTTTTATTATAATTCTATTTTGGCATGATGTAGTCTTTTAATTATGTTTTATTTAGTTATTCTAAAGGGACTTTGTCCCAGAATAAAGTTATTTTCTATTATTATTATTATTAACAGAGCTTAAAGCTCAATTTTTTCCCTCTAAAGTACCTTTCATTTTAGTTATATAAAAAAAATAACCACTTCTCATTGTAGTTAATGTTAAACAAGTGTTAAATATAAACAGTGAAAAAAATATGATTATCAACTATTGGAGAAATAAAGGATAATTTAAATGACCGAAGAAATTCGAAAGCGCGTTCGGGGAATGTGATTGGTTACGTGGAGCCGAGAAATGCCGAAGAAACCCGAGCGTCCCGTCGAGCTTGGTGAATGTTAACGAAAAATGTTCTTCAGTTCTTTTTCAAAAACACCCTGACCTCGAAGGGTCGTTCCTACCTGAGGCGCGCTGTTGTAGTTGATGGCTCTTCCTCATTGGTATGGTGGTACTCGCGAGCACCCTTGGTATGGGGGTTTCGGCTCTCTATATATATATATATATATTATATATATATATATATATATATATATATATATATATATATATATACATATGCATATACATTATATATATATATATATATATATATATATATATATATTTATATTATTATATATATTTATTATTTAAGTCAACTAGGTTTGTTTATTTTTAAAATGTCTGATGAGTTTATAATTTGTAATTTATAAGAAAAATGTACAGTGAAACGAAATATTTTATAAGTTCGATGCAATTTTTGATGTTTTTTTTTTTTTAAGTACTAGGCCAAAGGTCACCAATAATAAACATATAGACGATATTTATTTATTATTCAACGTTTCGTCCTCTCAAGTCATTTTGAGGATTCTGCAAATAATTTTTAATTTAGTTATTTTTCTATAAAATATGTCATTATAAAACATATAATATTCTAAAAACAGTCTGTTACATATATAGTCCTTATTCTATCTTTTTATTCTATTTTAGAAGAAAAAAAAATTAAATAACATAACAATTTTTGAATATTTTGGTTTAAAATTAATGCAAAAATTAGCTACACACCGTGCACCGTTTCATAAATTTAAAAAAATAATGTATTATTATAATATAATTCGTTAGTTGACCATTCACTTATTTCATTGGATGTAGTTTTGATTTCTAAAAGTTATATATAAATAATTAAAATATAATGTAAAATTTTAAGAAAAACAAAAGGAATATTATTTGATCTTAAAATATGTACCTCCTTAGTAGATGATATTAAATATGATGTTCATCACGAACGCATTCATTCAAAACTGGATTTATTTTATATAGGACTGACGTGGAGGGGCGAGGGATCAGTTATTTCATTTGAAGTCATGTTTCGGTATTTTATATTTTAATTTTGTCTATTTGCTAGCATAATAAGTGTTAAGATTGGGTATATTCATTTGTTGATTTATTGATTATTTAAGGTTTTTTGTAATGAATATTGATTTTATATATAGCAGCATACAATAACATAACCAAAATTGAAGGTCTCAAACAACCAAATTAAAATTGGCTACAGTACCATCACAACTCACTACAAATAAAGAGCATAAATTTGATTTCGCTAAAGCGTCAGTTCTACATAGAGAACAAAATATTAACAAACGGAGAATAATAGAATCAATATTCATTAAAAAAAAAAACCTTTAACTATCAGTAAATCAATGAACGGATGTATACAATCTTAACAACTTTTATGCTAGCGCAATAGACACAATTAAATATAACTGAAGAGAAGATTGGTTGGGGTGATCAGTAAAAAAAAAAAAAAATTCTAAAAATAAATAATTGTATTTATTTTTATATTTCCCGACGTTTCAGCACAAAGTTCAGGCCTTTATCAGGACTGGTCAAACGAAGGAGCATCGAAAGATCACGTTTCAGAGCTCTTGTCTTGTCTGCTTTGCTTGACTAGCCTTGATGAAGGCCTGAACTTTGGAACGAAATGTCGGCAAATAGAAAAATAAATATAATTATTTATTTTTACTATTTTTTTTTTTAAATATAACTGATCTCTAACCACTCTACCCCAAGCCTATATAAAAATAAATCCAGTCTTGAATGAATGTGTTATAAAGGAACATCAGACTAAATATCTTCTACAAACAAGGTACATATTTCAAGATCAAATTATATTATTTTTCTTTTCTTTTCTTAAAATTTAACATTATATTTTAATTATTACTATATAACTTTTAAAAATCTACATTCAATGAAGTAAGGGAATGATCAAATGACGAATTATATTATAATTTATTTTGTTTTCTTTTGGCATTACAGATCATATAGATCTTTTGCCACCTTAACAAGCCTCCTCCATCCCTGCCTGTTTTGGGCTATTTCTTTCTATTTATCTGCAAGCAGGTTAATTGCATCTTTGTTAATTATGCATATGCTTTTTGGCCTTTTGCATTGTATTGAGGCATTCATTGTTATGTAGAGGCTTCCAGATGGACAGCAAAGAGCTATATGCCCCGCCCATCTTAACCTCTGTGCCTTCATATCATGGTGTATTGATTAACCAGTTTCTTTAAGCAGTTCTTAATTGGTCTTTCTTCTACCATTTTCCTCTCAAATCTTTCAACATGTTTTTCTAGGGTGCTGGTTAGTGTCCAGGTCTCACAGCCATATTATAACGATATATTTTTATAATAAATTTATGAAATGGTCCATGGTTGGTAGATTCTTTTTTCTTTAATTTTAAACAAAAATATTCAAACATTATTATATTATATAATAAATTATTTTCTAAAATAGAATAAAAAGATAGAATAAGAACTATATATGTAACAGACTATTTATAAATTATTATAGATTTTATTGTGATATATTTTAAAGAAAAATGACTAAATTAAACATTTTTTGCAGAATTTTGAAAATGTCTCGAGAGACCGAAACGTTGAATAATAAATAAATGAACTGAAAATGTTTATTATTGGTGTCCTTAGGCCAAAAGAAGAAAATGAAGTGCCATGTTGAAAATGTTCTACATTTCTTTAAAACACCATGGTTATGATACGAAAATAATTGAGGTGAGGCGGTGCGTATTACTCGATTTTTACTTACTATCCTACTTCGACTAGAAATTCATGTCCAATAGAGCTAGTTAATATTTAATTATATTATCGGGTCTAAAATTATCAAACTAAAATATTTTCAGCAGCCTGCACATTTTCATGTTTTCTCTTACAAAAGTACAATAAAATATATATTTTTTAAAATTAATAATTATGTATATTATATATATTTTATTTTCAAAATTTTAAAAAATTTTTACTAACTCCATATGGAATAAATTCCATATTCCACATGGAAGTACCTTTCAATTTCTTTGGATTCAATTAGGTTCAGTTGAATACTATGAATGTAGAAAATAGTCAACTAGCTTTAAACATGTTACTAAGGCTCAGTCTAGTTAAATAGAAAAGTAAGCAACTAGAAAGGATACTATTTTAAACATGATTAATTAGTCAATTGATCAACCATTTGGATGAAACAAAATTTTCAGGATTTAAAATAAAGAATTTTTTTTTAGGTAGGCTAACCTAATAGAAACTCTAGACTGTAAATCCTGACAAATTTGTTTCCTTCTGAGATTATTTTAGTATGTTTAATTTCAAAACACTTTTGATGATTTCAAATCGTTTGTAAAAGTCTTAAATCTCGGAAAGTGACAAAGCATTGTCACAGAAAATAAGTTATTCAAAAACAAAATAAACCAAAATCTATGAAATCTCACAAATTAATTTAAAACATAAACTCTGATGATTATCGGACAATGGTTAACTATTACTAAATAATAAATTAATTAGTATATTGGTGTGAAAAATTCTATGAATAAACCTAATTTTTATAAAAAATGATGAATTTTTCATTTTAAAAGTGTCTTTATGTTGTTAATTTTAAACTGATTTAACCATGTACACATTGAAGTTGTAATATATATATTTAAATTAGCATTGTTTTCAATTAACAACAAGGCCAAGGGACCAACCCGTTGTGTTGACGTTTTTTGTCTTCTGAATAATGCTATATAATTGTTCATATTTCACTACTTTATCCACTTAAGTCTTTATTCTTTATTGTTAACATAATGAATCGTTGTTTCAACTCTATAAAGCTGAGTGTATCTGTGAATATTGGTATTCTTAATTTTTTTTCGTTATTTAATTTTATATTCTACTGGGTGTTTCAGAGTCAAGTGGCAAACTTCAAAACTGAACTAAGGATCAGAAAACAAGAAGAAAATGAAGGTATGTCCGCAAACGCTTTATTCACATTTTCTACGCTAAAGATTTTTGTTGTTATGAATTATTTACGTTATATGAAATAAATAAAACCTATTTATTTGTTCTAACTACTTTATTAATTAAATATAAACATTAAATTCATATTAAATGTTGTTCAAAGTGATTTTCTTGAGCATTAAGACAGGTTCGGCATCTTTCTTCAACAGCAGCAGTGGCAGAACGGCACTGAATATGTGTTGTTGTTTCACAAGATTCAATTATCCTTCTTTGTGAGGAATTAAAGTCATTGAATGGACGTGCTTAATCATATTTCATATCATGGGTGATAAATATTCAGGATACAGTCATTATAAGGTTTTTATTAGTGCCGACTTTCAACCTAAACATGTGGGTCGTCATCAGGGCTGAAAATTTTAAAATACAATGAGGAATATAATATTATACGACTAATAATGGTTAATAATGAAAAAAATATAGTGATTGATAGTACATGAATCTTAACTAATATTACAATACAAACATTACAAATGAAATATGTATATGAATAATGTATATAATTCATTTATAAAAATTGTAATATTTACTCTTACTAACCGTGGTTCGAGCACTGAAGATATTCAAATACTAACACATTTGGTAGTTAAGTGTGAAGGGTCAGAGGAGGATTTCCCAGTTGTCATTTTTCTGATAGAAAAAGGTATGTAAACATTGTCAGAGGGGGGGCGGTGGTAACATTTCTGTTTGTAGAATGTAAATATTTTGCTGACTAAATATTTAAGATGTGTACAAGATTTGTGTTACAGATTTAAGATGGTTACAGAATTGTGACTAAGAGCTAGTAATGAAATGAACATAAGCAACAGATGTCAATCAATATAAACATAACATAGTTTGATTGAAGGTATGTAATGGTTAGCTAAATAATATTTATAATAAAGACAATTGTAGTGGATTGAAGTGATAAGTAGGACAATATATCGTACAATATTTTAAGAATAACAATGTTAATCATAATAGAAATATATATTACATTAAGGATTACATAGTTTTAATAGTATAACTATAATCATATCTGTGCCAGTTTATAGTATATTTTTATATTGAGAATGGACATTATATATATATATATATATATATATATATATATATATATATATATATATATATATATATATATATATATATATATATGTATATATATAGTAAACATAGGAGTAGTTACCTATGTAAGTTGACGGGGAAATGGGGGAATGAAAAACTTTTTTAATTATTAAGGTAATTGTTGTAGGAGGAGGAAAATATTCGAATATGTGTTGCAGATATTTTCTTTATCTAATTTGGGAAAAAATAATCCAGAAAACCACAAAGTAGATAAAGAAAAATCTGCTACACACATTTGAATGTTTTCCGCCTCCTAAAACAATAGTCTGCAATCATTAAAATTTTTTTTTCATTTTCCCCATAATCCCGTCAACTTACATAGATAATTACTCCTACATTTATTACATACAATGTCCATTCTCAATATAAATATATACTATAAACAGGCAAAGATATGTTTATACTTATACTATTAAAACTTATCTATAACTTATACTATAAATCCATAAAGATATGTTTTAATAATATAAGTATAAACATATCTTTGCCTGTTTATATTATATATTTATATTGAGAATGGGCATTATATGTAATAAATGTAGGAGTAATTACCTATGTAAGTTGACGGGATTATGGGGAAAATGAAAAAAAAAAATTTAATGATTGCAGACTATTGTTTAGGAGGCGGAAAACATTCAAATGTGTGTAGCAGATTTTTCTTTATCTACTTTGTGGTTTTCTGGATTATTTTTTCCCAAATTAAGATTCCCAAAATAATCAGGTAAACCACAATGTAGATAAAGAAAAGATCTGCAACACATATTCGAATATTTTCTGCCTCCTAAAACAAAAGCCTTAATAATTAAAAATGCTTTTCATTTTCCCCATTTCCCTGTCAACTTATGTAGGTAACTACTCCTACATTTATGATATATATATACATATTATGTCCATTCTCAATATAAATATATACTATAAACAGGAACAGATATGTTTATACTTATACTATTAAAACTATGTAATCCTTAAGGTAATATATATATTAATATTTCTTAATATTAATAATATTTCTATTATGATTAATATTGCTATTCTTAAAATATTGTATAATATATTGTTCTATTTATCACTTCAATCCACTGCCATTGTCTTTATTATAAATATTATTTAGTTAACTATTTCATACCTTCAATCAAACTATGTTATGTTTATATTGATTGACATATCTTGCTTATGTTCATTTGATTACAATTCTGTAACCATAAGAAACAACGCAAATCTTGTACATATCTTAAATATTTAGTCAGCAAATTATTTACATTCTACAAACAGAAATGTTACCACCCTCCTCCCCCCCTCTGACAATGTTTACGTACCTTTTGCTATCAGGAAAAGGACGACTGGGAAATTCTCCTCTGACTCCTTAAACTTACCTACCAAATGTGTTAGCATTTGAATATCTTCAGTGCTCGAACCACAGTTAGTAAGAGAAATTATTACAATATTTATAAATGAATTATACACATTATTTTTAGTTTGAATAACTTTCTACATATTTCATTTATAATATTTGTATTGTAATATTAGTTAAGATTCATGTACCATCAATCACTATATTTTTTCATTATTAACCATTATTAGTCGTACAATATTATATCTCTGATTATATTTAAAAATTTTCAGTGCTGATGATGACCCACATGTTTGGGTTGAAACATCGGCACTAATAAAAACCTTATAATGACTGTATCCTGAATATTTATCACCCATGATATGAAATATGATTAAGCACGTCCATTCAATGACTTTAATTCCTTACGAAGAAGGATAATTGAATCTTGTGAAACAATAACACATACCCATTGCCGTTCTGCCACTGCTGCTGTTGAAGGAAGATACCAAGCCTGCCTTAATACTCAAGCTTTGAACAAAATTTAATATGAATTTTAATGTTCACATTTAATTAATAAAGTAGTTTAAACAAATAAATAGGTTTTATTTATTTCATATAACGTAAATAATGCATAACAACGAAAATGTTTAGGTGTGAATATCTCCTAAACAAAGCGTTTGTGAACATACCTTCAGAGGTATTTTTTTTCTTGTTTTGAGGCCCTTAGTTCGTTTTTATAGTTTGTCACTTAACTCTGAAACACCCAGTAGAATGTAAAATTAAATAATGAAAAAGAAATTAAGAATACCAATATTCATACAATTTTCACAGATACACTCAGCTTTATATAGTTGAAATAATGACTCATGATGTTAACAATAATGAATAAATACTGAAGTGGATAAATTAGTGAAATATGAACAATTATATAGCATTATTCAGAGGACAAAAAACGTCAACACAACGGATGGGTCCCTTGGCCTTGTTATTAATTGAAAACAATGCTAATTTAAATATATATTACAACTACAATGTGTACATTGTTAAATCGGTTTAAAATTAACAACATAAAGACATTTTTAAATTGAAACATTCATCATTTTTATAAAAAATTAGGTTTATTCAAAGACTTTTTCACACCAATATACTAATTAATTTATTATTTAGTAATAGTTAACCATTGTGCGATAATCATCAGAGTTTATGTTTTAAATTAATTTGTGAGATTGAAATTTCATAGATTTCGGTTTATTTTGTTTTTGAATACTTATTTTCTGTGTCAATGCTTTGTCAAGACTTTTACAAACGATTTCAAATCAACCAAAGTATTTTGAAATTAAACATACTAAAATAATGTCAGGAGGAAACAACATTGTCAGGATTTACAGTCTGAAGTTTCTATTAGGTTAGCCAACCTAAAAAAAAATTCTTGATTTTAAATCCTGAATATTTTGTTTCATCCAAATAGTTGATCAGTTGACTAATTAATCATGTTTAAAATAGTATCCTTTCTAGTTGCTTACTTTTCCATTTAATTAGACTGAGCCTTAGTAACATCTTTAAAGCTAGTTGACTATTTTCTACATTCATAGTATTCAACAGAACCTAATCGAATCCGAAGAAATTGAAAGGTACTTCCATGTGGAATATGGAATTTATTCCATATGGAGTTAGTAAAAATTTTTTAAAATTTTGAAAATAAAATATATATAATATACATAATTATTAATTTTAAAAAATATATATTTTATTGTACTTTTGTAAGAGAAAACATGAAAATGTGCGGGCTGCAGAAAATATTTTAGTTTGATAATTTTAGACCCGATAATATAATTAAATATTAACTAGCTCTATTGGACATGAATTTCTAGTCGAAGTAGGATAGTAAGTAAAAATCGAGTAATACCGCCTCACCTCAATTATTTTCGTATCATAACCATGGTGTTTTAAAGAAATGTAGAACATTTTCAACATGGCACTTCATTTTCTTCTTTTGGCCTAAGGACACCAATAATAAACATTTTCAGTTCATTTATTTATTATTCAACGTTTCGGTCTCTCGAGACATTTTCAAAATTCTGCAAAAAATGTTTAATTTAGTCATTTTTCTTTAAAATATATCACAATAAAATCTATAATAATTTATAAATAGTCTGTTACAAATATAGTTCTTATTCTATCTTTTTTATTCTATATTAGAAAATAATTTATTATATAATATAATAATTTTTGAATATTTTTGTTTAAAATTAAAATTATTTCAGAAAATGGTAAAATACCATATTTTTCATCGTTATATTGTTGAAAAATAAGGTTCAGCCCAATCAGCTAAAGCCCAGATGGTATGTGAGGATACTATGTTACCCTGTTTGCACCCAGTGCTTCCCTCCATTCACATGGCCAACTCCAGATTTAGAAACACAGTCCCAAACCATTAAGAAGTCACTTTCGTGTTCTACTGTTGATTTCAAATATTCATCTGAAAATTCCACTCCAGACTTTCTCGAATATACATACTGCCTCCTTTCGAAACCAAACATTTCATATTTTGAATTATTTCTGAATAAATCTTTGTTCCATTCTTCTTTCGTAAAATTATCGTTTTATTTGGTAAACTAAAGTCGCTTCTGCTTGTAAATAGATAAAAACAAAAAGGTTTTATTTTTGCAACACAATCCTTAAGACCAAATGAGTTTTCGTTTGATCAAGGAATAAGAAACTTGAGTCCTTGTTCTCTGCTAGATGTTAACGGTTATGAAATCACAATAATTTTAAATGTTGTTTAGAAAAATAACTTTGTTTTTTAGACCTGCCAGAAGGTTTCAAGTCTTCAGTTTTTTTTTTTTTTTTGGTCTTTAACAAATTTTTGTTGACATAATGAATTCCAGAAATAGAACCTTTAACTTCTTTTTGAATTTCCTTTATTGTACTCCTCATTGGTACAAAATTAATAACTTTATGTTAGTAAAAAATGTGATGTTTTTCCCATTTTCTGAAATAATAGTATTTCATTAAATAGAAAAGAAATTTTGAAATATGGAATGTTAAATTAAATTACCGAAAATAGGGACAAATACCAATGCTAGAACAATTTTCACAGATACACTCAGCTTTTTAGAGTTAATTTACGGCTCTTGATGTTTACAATAAAGAATAAAGACTGAAGTGGATAACAAATTATATGATGTACGATTTTTTTTCAACTCGTCTTTGGCATGCACTGTTTTTAAGGAGATGGAAGCAATAAAATTTCTTGGGAGGGATGGACACCCCTGGTATTGAAATCAAATTTACTGCAGTCTCGTATTTGAGTTAGGCTGCTCAAAAACATAAACAAGTGAGTTAATTTTAGCAAGTAGATAACAAAACAAATGTTTTTTTCGCTGGTGTATTAGTGTGAATACATATTATCACTTTTTCAAACTGTCAAATTACTTCTCATCATTGGATGACTCGTCAATACACATAGCAATTGATATGAAATATGAAACAGCATTTTTAAAGATTGGAGTCATTTTTTTATATTATTGAAAAATAATACAATCTGTCACTTTGTAAAGACATATTTGTAAGAGATAATTGATGTGAGAGTACCACAAGTGGCTCTACAGAGGAGGTTTTCGGGTTGAAGCCTCCTCCCCCTCCCCCAAAACATTGTAAAATATAACCATGTTTTATAAAAAAATCTGATGCGCTTAACACACAACTTTCACTTACCGCTCTACTTTGAATAGAAATTATTTTCTGGCAATGTTGGGCTATTATAAAAATTTTGAAATACATTTTAAACGGAGCTAAGGCCTTAAGCTTACAAATAACAAATCATTAAGACCATTATAATTACAAAAAGTCTATTATATCGACAGTAGATAATAAAAATCTAGTCACTCCATCTGCTTTTATAAACCACTCAACTTCGGTCTCTGAGCCTTTCAGTTGCATTCTGTCAACTAACTCCAATTTGAACATTTTTGAGTAATGTCATTTTAGTGATATTTCAGTAAGTTGATACCAGAGTAGGTGAATGCAGTGTTGAAATATAGAACTGTGAATAAAGGTATAAATTTTACCATTGAACGTGAAAGCACTTATTCAACAATTAAGTTAAAAAACGTTAAATATATAATACAAAATATAAAAAACAAAAATTAAATGAAATGTGACAATTTTAAAAGTTTTGTCTTAGCACATGTTCATTGAAAAATATTATATTCTGCCAAATGACATTTATAATACTGTTCAGAGAGCACATTCACACTATATGTACAATAAAGAAAACAGCAAATAAGAAATAAAAATAAACTAATTAAAATCTGGTGCGCACAACACACAACTTTCACTTACCGCTCTACTTTGAATAGAAATTATTTTCTGGCAATGTTGGACTGTTATAAAATTTTTATAGCGCAATTTAAACAGAATTGACCTTAAAGCTTACAAATAAAAAATCATTAAGACCATTACAATTACAAATGTCTATTAACTATATTGACGGTAGACAATAAAAATCTAGTTCCTCCACCTGCTTTTATAAACCACACAACTTCAATTTATACCTTTATAACACTGTGAATAAAGGAATACATTTTGCCACTAGAAACATCCCTAGAATTAATAATAAAGAATTTTGTAATTGGAGTTTGGAGTCATTCTGTCAACTGAAAGGCTCATATATGTCTGCAGAGGTTTGAAAGAATTTCTGAATATTTAACCTATAAATGATTATGGACTGTAGGACTATTAGTTAATAAGCTGTTATTTTCCATTGTAAAGTTTACTAAAACGAAATTACGAGATTTTCATTGTCTGCCATGGATAGGTCAAAAGTTGTCACACTAATTGTAAGTGGATAATGTTGGTATTTCACAAAGGGAAAATTCATCAAATTATTCACTAATTTAATTTTCTTATTTGTCATTGGATGACTCGTCAATACACATAGAAATTGATATCAAATATGAAACAGCACTTTTAAAGAGTTTAGTATTTTTAAAATTTATTTAATTTAATAATAATACAATCTGTCACTCTGTAAATATATGTTTTCAAGAGACAATAGGCGTACTAGTACAACAGATAAAGAAAACAATTCCTGGCCTTTGTAGGGTCCACTTTACAAAGTCTGTTTTTAGATTTGTTTGATTATGTAATGGAGGATTTTAGATCCACCACTGAAATCAGGTTGACTAACGTTGGCTGCCACAGGACTGTGTGCGTTTGTATTAGGAATATATAAAATAAATGGTAAAAGTTATATGACTTATTTAATTTTTGATAGAACTGTACTAAACGTTACCTTCTGATAATTTTAAAAACAAAAAGTAGGAGCCTGTTTTTACTTTCACTTACCTATTTATGAAATATATAGTAAGAGTAAGTATTGCGACTGTGGAAATTTTCGAATCTGAGTTTTCAACGGAAATACTTGTTTTGAGGTCTCCCGAGTCCAAATAACCAAGTCCCGCAAAATGGTCTGTGTGTGTGTGTGTGTGTGTGTCTATGTATCTGAACAGTCCAGCTCAAAAACGAAAATTCGTACGAAACTGATATTGCGTATTTAAGATAGGTATATGCCACGGGCGGATCTACGGGGGGGGGGAGCTTTCGGGCTGAAGCCCCCCCAAAATGGTGAAACATAACCACGTTTTACGGGGGAAAAAAATTAAAAAATACCTCTTAAAGTATTATTGTTGGTTTAATTACATTTAAAAGGACTTAAGGAGTCATTTAAACACCATTTCATATAGATAGTTAGTTTCTTTCTGTTTTTCCAAAGTAAATACCGTTATTTTTATGAAAAAAAATCTTCCGGGCTGAAGCCCCCCCAAAATTAAATCCTGGATCCGCTAGTGGTATATGCCTTAGATGTTACAGCAACTTTTCCCTTTAAATCGCCTAACCAGAAGTGCCACTTTATAACAACGCTGAAACTTTATAACACATTTTTGCAATTTTCTCAAAAAATGTCTCTAACGATTTTGATTAAACTCGGTGAAACATTATATAATTAAGTGGTCTTTAATATCATTTAGGTGTTATTCCCATTGATGTCACTTTACAGGGCTCATTGTTCATATATGTCTTCCTCTAAAATACCTTTAATATGGTTCATTTAAAAAAAAATCCCTTTTATTGACAGTAATCATAAAAAATGCCTAAGTATGAATTGTGAAAGAATATGATAATTGGAAACTGGAGAAAAAAAGAAAAATGCTTATTCTGTATGAAAATGAATCTCCAGAAATAACAATCAGAAGGTATGCGTATAATATATCGTTGGAAAACGGATAATTTTAGAAAAATAATATAATAATAATAAGTTGTAGAAGGTAACGCAGAGTGACGAAAAAAATATAAATAATAATTTCAGAACACTAACATTATTTAACGTAAATCACATGTATCCAATGAAATTTTCTTACTAAATGTAAACTTTTAAAGTTTTTTATAAGTTTGAAAAAAAAATTATTTAAAATCCACCGAATCATGCCAATGCCATTTTTAAAATATTATTTTATTGTACTTGTGTGAAAGAAGAACTGAAATATAGAAATATTTCATGGATATGTTTATAATCTTAAATACTTTTGCTGTAGTTTAATAACTCTAGATATGATATTATATTTAAAGAATTAGATATCTATTGACAGTTTATTCCAAAAAATCATCAAGTAACCTTTTAGGAAATTAAATTAGTGAATAATTTTCCCTTTGTGAAATATCAACATTATCCACTTACAATTATTGTGACAACTTTTGATCTATTCATAGCAGGCAATGAAAATATCGTAATTTCATTTTAGTAAACTTTAGAATGGAAAATAACAGTTTAATAACAAATTGTCCTTTTTGAATAGACTTTTGGTAATTTAATGGTCTTAATGATTTGTTATCTGTAAGCTTTGTTATCTTTAGCTCCGTTTATAATGCACTTCAACAATTTTATAGTACCCCAACATTGCCAGAAAATAAATTCTATTCAAAGTAGAGGGGTAAGTGAAGGTTGAGTGTTGCCCGCACCAGATTTTTAAAAAATATTTTCAATTTAAACTTTTTATTTTGTTAATATATTTTTCATTCTAGGTTTTAAAAAGTAAATACGAAATTGAATGTCCGAAATATAGAAATTCCTATGCTGGGCAAAATAATTTTTTGTAGTTTTTCCACAAGAAACCGTGCATTCCTAACCTCTCTAGACCACATGTTCAGGTATAGGCCCTTTACAAAAGAGTCCATTTTACCACCCACGCTTCTAGAAGGTTCTAGAAAGAAGGCACCAAAGCTTTCTCTTAATTGCATTCTATTAATTTCAAAGTAACAAAAAGAAGTTACATTAACAGTCCGTGGTAATAGACCCCTTATTATCTATTTATTAACACCCGGCTGAAACTTCGTAAATAGTTAGTTTCATCTCATCGCAACCTACAAATATTTTATTTACGAAAATTCTCGGAATTGGGGCATATTCAATCTAGAAGACGACAAACTTTGTCAACTTAATTAGGTACTAAAAACTCGTAAATAACCATTTACTTTCCGCTAAGATCGTGAGATAATTTAATCATAATATCGGTAAAAAAAGGTGCCCTACAAAAATATCGGTCCGTTAGGCCTATATAAACTCGTTATTTTGACAATTTTGGGGTATAGGACACTCCAAACGGTTCGATACTTTTGAAAGCCAACTTTTTTCTCGACTTTGTGCTCAACTTATCTTACGATTAAAGTGGAAAGCAAATGGGTATTTACTAGTTTTTAGTACCTAATTTAATAGACAAAATTTGATTGAAAACACCCCAATCCCAAGAATTTTGTAAATAAAATATTTGTAGGTTTCGATGAGATGAAACTCTTTACGAAATTTCAGCTGGATGTTAATAAATAGATAAAAGGGGGTCTGTACCACTGACTATAAGTTTTAATAAAACTTTTTTGGAGATACCAGGTCGACAAATACTAGACCCATGTTTGTGGGTTCTTGCCAATGTCCCCAGGAGTCTAGAAAAAAAAAATTATAAAATTGTATTATTTGTTTATATTACTGTTTTCTGTCTTTACCCTGCGTGTATTTCTAAGTTATTATATATCAACCTATTTTTTTTTTTTTTTTTTGAAAATAAGAAAAACATATTGCTAATTGTATTGAACGAATTCTAATGGATCATAAATTACAAAAACCCAAGTAAATTGAAAAAACAATTCAGATTTGTTTTTAGCGTGCATCAAAAACTCTTAAATACCAGTTTGTAAAGTATATAAATTTTTGGACTTAATTTTTATGGAAGGATTTTTTTGCATTATTCACGTCTCAAGTGCATTCTAGTATTTTCAAACTAGGTATTTTAAAAGTTAAACTGCTGTCAATCCAGGATAAAATTAATTTTGTTAATATCCTGAGTGGATAAAGACTTTCTATTTTGACGTAACGACCTTTCTCGTTTTTAAGGAAGCTTTCAAATGCTTATTTATGATGTACGTTTTGAGTTATTAGCCAACTTTGACTTCATCGATCCGCCAACTTGGCATCGCCACGTGGTTTGAAAAATCACACTTTAAAATTTTATTTTATTTTAGTCTCAGAGCATCCGTGAGAAAAATTCAACATTATTTTATAACATTTATATTAAAAAAATAAGATTCTGCCAGTCGAATCTTGCTGCCTGTAAGAATGGTTCCTGATTTAATGAATATTATACCAGCAACAGACTTTTTCGATCCTTTTTTGTTTTTTCGTCTATAACTCTTAAATAGTGTATTTTAGAGAAATAAGTGCTGTTTAAGAAATGAAGAACATTAAATTGTGCGCCAAATGAGTAACAAATATTAATAATTTGGTTAAGGGATATGGTCGATAACTACGGTCAAAAAACGCTGATTTTTACCAAATTCTTCAAAAACTGGTACAAATGGCACTGTAGCTTAGAAATGAGTTCTCTAAGAGAAAAAACTCGTAAGTGGCGTTTGTACCGGGGATTTATTTAAAATGAAATTATTTTATATATACTATGGATATATAAAATAATTGGTAGGATCTATATGAATTATTTCTTTTTTGTAGAACTTTAGTAAGCGTTACCTTAAGATAATTTTAAAAATAAAAAATGGGAGCTTTTATTTAAAAATTATTTATATTTTATACTTTTTCTTTTGTCAATATTTCTTTTTCATTTTAAAGAGTAATCATGAAATTAAATGATTTGCAGAAATCTCTAACAAAACAATTTTTTGCAGCTTTTCCACAAGGAACCCAGCATTGCTCTAGACCACGTGTTCAGGAATAGGCCCTATTCAAATAGGTTCCATTTACCATCCAAGCTCAAAAATTCTAGAAAAAGAGAACAAAAGCCTTCACTTCCCGTCTTAATCGCAGGCCACTACCGGATACAGGATTTAATTTTTTGGGGGGGAGGAGGCTTCAGCCCGAAAGATTTTTTTTCATATGTATAAAGATAATTAATTTGAAAAAAAATAGAGAATGAAATGAACTACCTATATGGCTCGAACAGAACTGTGGCGTTAGTACCGAAGATTGTTTAAAATTAAATTATTTTATATATACCAGGGATATATAAAATAATTGGTAGAATCTATATGAGTTATTTCTATTTTGTAGAACTTTAGTAAGCGTTACCTTAAGATGATTTTAAAAATAAAAAGTGGGAGCTTTTATTTAAAAATTATTTATATTTTATACTTTTTCTTTTGTCAATATTTCTTTTTCATTTTAAAAAGTAAACACGAAATTGAATGTTTTGCAGAAATTCCTAACAAAACACTTTTTTTGCAGCTTTTCCACAAGGAACCCAGCATTGCTCTAACCTCTCTAGACCACGTGTTCATGTATAGGCCCTATCCAAATAGTTTCCATTTATCATCCAAGCTCAAAATATTCTAAAAAAAGAGAACAAAAGCCTTCTCTTCCTGTCTTAATAGCCCTGGAACCAGAGCTCAAAAATCGACCTGATGGCAGGCGAAGGTTTGATTGTAAATTACGAAAGTTTATGTTATTCTGAGTAAAAAGAACCTTGTCTGCCGTTCCAGAGCCGCTGCTTAAAAAAAAAAACGACTGATTTAAAGAATATTAGTCCAGTAATTTGAGGATCGAAACGGGAAATCGAGAAAAGTTTTTATTTTTTTAAGTTGTATATATGGGCTTAGACATGTTAAAAACAAAATTGCTAACGCGGGCCACCAAGGGAAAACTTTTTACAGCCAAAAAAGTCAGATTTTTTCAATATGTTTTTGTTCTTTCACCTTTAACTCCAAAACGATGCATCAAAGCGAAAAATGTACTCTTTAATAAATCAAAGAACGTTTAATTGTGCGTCGAACGAGTACATAAAGTTTATAATTGTGTAACGTGGTATGGTATAAATGGCCCTGTAACTTGGAAATTAGTTCTCCGATAGGAAAAACGCATAGAATTAAAGTTGGAAATCATCCAATTCCGCGTCCACTGAGTACCAACAGTTTTAACGTAGGTTACTCCGCTTGAAATCAGTAGTGAATATCGATGGCTAGAAATGGATAACGAAGATATATGAGATTTTTAATATTTCAAAAAAACGGTGTTTATTCTACTGACATATTCTTGTTAAGAGTCTAGTATATACAATATAGGACTCTTTTCCACCTCTCAGCGAACCCTTCGGGGTTTTGTGAAATGAAGAAAAAAAAAAAAAAACAAATTTCATGAACATATAATGAATTCCGATTCGAGAAGTATAATTGATCTACATTAAAATTGTTAGTACTCAATAGACGCGGAATTTGATGCTCTACAACTTTTAATCTATGAGTTTTTATATCTTAGAAAACCATTTATAAATAAATGGTATCAGTTTTTGATGAATTTGTTTTAAAACAGCTTTCTTTGAATGTGGTTATCGACCATATGCCTTAACCAAATTATTAAGATTAGGTACTCATTCGACGTTTTTTGCTTAGACACAGTAAGAGTTATAGATGGAAAAGCAAAAAATGTTCGAAAAAATCTGGATTTTTTGGTGGCCTGCATTAGCAATTTTGTTTTTTACATTTCTGTTGAACCCATATAAACACTTTAATAAAATAAAAACTTTTCACATATTTTTCACTATAAATTTCCAGTTTCTTTAAATCAGCCACCATTTGTACAGGTAGCAAGATCACCTCCGGTGAATCGTTTTTTCACCGAAAACGTTGCTGTAACAACTTTGGAATATATCCATCAGACGTGCCCAAAAGCGGGTTTCATTGCGCATAAACATTTTTGAGGGAGGGAAATTTTGACGAGGTTTTGAAGTTATATTAAAGGGGGGCACATTTCGACGGGATTGTAATTTTTCGGAATGAAAAATTTCAAACCAGGGAACAAGGGATAAATATGGACCAACCCAAAATGTATTTATTATATATGATCACTCCTGATATTGAAATTAATTCATTAACTACAGTCTCGTTTTTGAGCTGGACTGTTCAAAAACATAAAAACATGAGCTAATTTTAGTAAGTCGATAATCTTATAGTTTATGTTTAGCTCATCTCGCCAAAGATAGAAAAAAAACAACATTTTTTTCACTATTATGTTAGTATAAAAACATATTATCACTTCTTCAAACTCTAAAATTATTTCTCATCATTGGATGACTCGTCAATACTCATAGAAATTGATATGAAATATGAAACAGCACTTTTAAAGATTGCAGTAATATTTTTATATTATTTTTTTTGTTATTGAATAATAATACAATCTGACACTCAGTAAAGGCATTTTTGTAAGCGATAATTGATGTAATAGTACCACACGTGGCTCTACAGAGGGGGCTTTCGGGTTGAAGCCCCCTCCCCATATTGTAAAATATAACCATGTTTTATAAAAAAATTATCTCTAAAAGTATTGTTGTTGGTCTAATTACATTTAATAGGACTTTCAGAATCACTTAAACATCAATTAATATAGGTACGTAGTTTCTTTGTTTTCCTTCTTAAGTATTTATTGCAATATATATATTCAAAAAAAGCATCCAGGCTGCAGCTGCACCTCACCATATTTAAAAATTATTTATATTTTATAATTTTTCTTTTGTCAATATTTCTTTTTCATTTTAAAAAGTAAACACGAAATTGAATGTTTTGCAGAAATTCCTAACAAAACACTTTTTTTGCAGCTTTTCCACAAGGAACCCAGCATTGCTCTAACCTCTCTAGACCACGTGTTCAGGAATAGGCTCTATCCAAATAGTTTCCATTTACCATCCAAGCTCAAAAATTCTAGAAAAAGAGAACAAAAGCCGTCTTAATCGACGAAAAATCGCCCTGATCGCAGGAGAAGGTTTGATTGTAAATTACGAAAGTGTGTGTTATTCTGAGTAAAAAGAACCTTGTCTGCCGTTCCAGAGCCGCTGCTTAAAAAAAAAAACGACTGATTTAAAGAATGTTAGTCCAGTAATTTGAGGATCGAAACGAGAAATCCATTGCGAAAAATGTGAAAAAAAGTTTTTATTTTTTTAAGTTGTATACATGGGCTTAGGCATGTCAAAAACAAAATTGCTAACGCGGACCACTAAGAGAAAACTTCTTACAGCCTAAAAAGTCAGATTTTTTCAATATGTTTTTTTATCTTTAACTTCTAAACGATGCATCAAATTAAAAAATGTACTCTTTAATAAATTAAAGAACGTTAAATTTTGCGTCGAAGGAGTATATAAATTTTATAATTTGGTTACGCGGTAATGTATAAAAGCACGGTCAATCAACGCTGAGTTTTGCCAAATTTGTTAAAAGCTGAGACAATAGATTAATCTGTGCATTTTTGCTACTTTGAATCAAGTATAAAATTGGCACAGTCATTAAGTTTTATTTTTTGTTGTAATCATTGATTCCGATCTTCACCATCTCTGCTGATTATTAAATTCTAATTCCTTAGATACGAAGTTCTATTGATAAATAGTTATCCTATGTGGACTTTGTTTATTTAAAAGTTTATGTATTTAATACCTACGTCATTTGATTTCCACCTGTGCCGAGTGTATTCCAGATCCATCCCATCCGTGAGTTGGGCAGGGTCAGTGCTAAAGGGTATGGCGCGAGTCCAACTGAACACTTCCTAGTCACCGGCTGCGTCCTATTTCTGTAAATGCAAGTCCTGTGATGCTCTTTTATATTTATAAATATTGAAAAATAATACTTCCAACAATTCCTTCGTGATTCATATGATTATTTTAGATGGATGAATACAAATTTCGTATACTAAATTCTTATTGAAATATTTTTTTTTTTTTTTTTTTTTTTTTTTTTTTTTTTGGCCATTAGTATTTAACTTAGATAAAAAAACCTTTTCAAATCTTCTTTAGACGCGTTTTGCAGTATTGTGTGGGAGTGAATTAGATTACGCCGACAGATCTCCGATGTGTAAAGCTCGGGTAGGGTCGACTAATTGAAGTGCTTTTGTATGTAGAAAAAGGAAAAATAGTGTCGAAAACCAAATGATTTTATGGATTTTTTTTTCTACTTCCAACAACGTTTCGAGCTGCACAATCAATATTAACCAACAAGGAGGAGGTATTACCGTACGGGAGTAACAAGCATCAATAAATGCGCAAACATTTAAAGAATATGGTTGTCTTTGGTATTTGGTGTACTATAAATACTTGTTCAATGAAATTATAATATTGAAATACACTTTAGAAGATCCTTTTTTTTGTATGACTTGATGATGAGCTAACCAGCTCGAAACCTCGTTGGAAGTAGAATAAAAAATTCAAAAGTATAAGGGGTTATATATACCTTGAAGACACCATATATAGGAATTTGATATACTTCCGTGTAATGAAGTCTGAAACCGCACCGATATACCGAAGTTAATACGATAAAATAATCACGAGATCGCATCCCGGTGCAAGAGGGACTTTTCAACTCTAGGATTAATTACCAGCTCTCTACCCCGAACCAGGAAAATCTCTGTGTAGCCTAAACGATGAGAAAGAGGTGGACAAAAAAAAAAGTTCAAAGATAGTATATATGTCAGTTTTTGTTATGTAGTATGTCTTACTATTTACATATTCAAATCTGTTTAACAAGATAAAAAAAAGAAGTATCGACGACAAGAATAACTTAATTAGCATTTCGTGTTAATTGATTTCAGTTAAAATATATTTTCTTAGTCAAGGTGAAAAGGATTCGTTTTATTTTTTATTTTAAAGTGGTTTTAGGGCTAGAGTCCTTTGGACTTAAAATGATATCTAAATAAATAATGTAAACCAAAATACATCTGAAGAAAATAAAATAAACTGGTTTTCCGAGAATTTGAGTTTGTTTTTTAAACCTTAAGATGTTTTTTTTTTTTGTCAATTTCAAGGACCTTCTTTTAAATCACAAAATTAACAAATAAAAATTAGTAAAACTATTAGGATACTGACAGTATATAGATTCATCGCATCCAACATCAAAATGCATTATTTTAAAAGTCAATCAGTATTTTCTAACCTAGTATTTTCTAACCTAAACATAGTAACGAAAGCAAATTTTTACTAACGAAAAATTGCTCTAATACTTTACTATATATAACAACTATGAACTAATTGTAAGTAAAATTTATATTTAAAAATAAAAATGCTAAAAATCATTTTATCTGTTTACTACTACTAAAGTACAGCAACGTATAGCAATGTAATGAAAATCCTTAACATTCTACAAGGCAAATCTTATCACTTATTACCTTATCAGAAAATCGATGGTGATAACGTGTTATCAGTAACTAACACATGTCAATTACTTTGCATATGATAAAAAAATATATTGAATTTTAGTCTAAACGCCCAGACCTTGAGAACAAAATAAACATTTATAAAACACGTTATTGAAAAATTTATAAAACACATCCCTCCTTGTAATTTCATGGAAGTATATACAATTTGTATAAGCAAAAATAAAATTTAAATAATTCAGAATAATCAATAAAGAGTATAAAAAGTTCAGGTTTCAAATTGTTATCACACTCATAAGAAAATTATCTTTCTAAGGGGGTAACAAAAAAAACAAAACAATATATATATATCGCTTTGATGCATCGTTTAGGTAAAAAAACAATAAATATCGAAAAAAATCTGACTTTTTTGGCTGTAAAAAATTTTCCCTTGGTGGCCCGCGTTAGCAATTTTCTTTTTTACATGTCTAAATCCATATATAAAAGTTAAAAAAAATAAAAACTTTTGTCAAATTTTTTCGCAATGGATTTCCCGTTTCGGTCCTCAAATTATTGGCCTAATATTCTTTAAATCAGTCGCCATTTTTGAAAGCAGCGACTCTAAAATGGCAGACAGGGTTCTTTTTACTCAGAATAACAGACACTTTCATAATTTACAATCAAACCTTCGTCTGCGATCACGTGGATTTTGGCGGCTCTGGCTCTAGGGATATCTACATAGTTGCCTACATTCTATATATTCTTCAGCCCGAAAGCCCCTCCTCGTAGATCCGCCTGTGTATTCCACCAATTCAGACGAAAATTATTAAGGAAGAGAAGAATAGTTGGGGTGGTCAGTCAAAAAAGAAGGCAAAAATAAATGATAATATTTATTTTTACATATGCCGACGTTTCGACCTGAAGTTCAGGCCATCATCAGGGCTAAGAAAAGAACCAGATAACAAGGTATGAGGAATATAAAAATTACAGTAAAATGAAGTTGTTAGAATAATGACAATAGTAAGAACAAGAGACAAATAATAATAACAGGTACAAAGTGTAGAGTGATGAAGTAAACATAGTCAAAAAAGGTGACATAAGTATTTTTTGACTGACCACCCCAACTATTCTTCTCTTCATTATCCACGACAGTCAACCATTTATCAATTATGAAAATTATTAAGGATTTAGGGCTGCATATGCTACCAGCCCAATCATTTAGTAGATTGAACAAGAAAAAATTGCTGAAGAATTTTTCTCGACAGCTCTATATGTTTTTGGGGCACTGAATCTGAAAATCATTCTATCGACTAGATTCATCACAAAAATGGCAAACAAATATAAAATTTCGTAAGTTGTTTCAGTTTTTTGCCTTATAACACCGAAATGACGCATCCTAAAGGAAAAATAATCTATATAAAAACGAAAGCTGTGGTCGAAATACTCCAATTGGTCAAATTCTTCAACTAGTCGCAAAATCCTATGCCGTTAATATTTCAATAAATATTTCAAGTAGTTCAAATTTTACGAGTGAACTAAATTCACAATCTGGTCGAAATACCCAAATTGGACGAAATTCTCGAAAAGGGCAAGCGCTTACAAAGAAGATCCTTAAATATGATATAGTTGTTAAGATATGATGATATGTATTTCGAAAAATATTAAATATTGACATTTATTTGAAGGCGATAATGGCGGTGGGTGAACAAAAAAGGCAGCAAAAACTTGGAGGTTGGTCCCTCCTTGCCTAGACCCTAGTTTGCAGAAAAGCAGGTGGTTTAGTCCCCCTCAGGTAGATTCTTTCCTAGTTCAATTGTAAGCTGCTTACTTTGACCCGTGCCGAAATTTACCTGCTCACCATAAGATCCAAGAACCTTTAGCCTTAACAGGAAAACTTTATAGCTCTGGAAATAAGACCCAAAATTCGATCAAAATTATCACAGGCGAAGGTTTGATTGCAAATTAGTAAAGTGTATGTTATTCTGAGTAAAAAGAATCTTGTCTGCCGTTCCAGAACCGCTGCTTAAAAAAAATGGCGCCTGACTTAAAGATTTTTTTTTTTTTAAATTTATTTATTTAGAATTATAACAATCTGTCATGTGGACAATAGATTATAGTGATATAAGAACACATTCACACAATATATACAGAAAATATAAAATTAACAAAAGTAAACTATGTACAATAAAAAAATAAAATAACCTAAAGATAAGTACTCGCTTCGGCGGTACATATACAAAAATTGGAACGATAAAGAATTTTAGGCCAATAATTTGAGAATCGACACGAGAAAATACATTGCGAAAAATGTAAGAATTTTTTTTGACTTGTATATATGGGTTTAGAGATGTAAAAAACAAAATTTCTAACGCGGGTCACTTAGGAAAAAGTTTTACAACCAAAAAAAGTCAGATTTATTCGATTTTTTTTTTCATTTACAACTCCTAAACGATGGAATATGTCTGGGGATATTGGTCAGAGAAAACTAATAATACTAATGGGGGATTCTAATATCAATGTAATATCTCACAAGTAATTTAGTTTCTTTATTAGTATAAACACAAAATAATCCATATGATACCAACTGTGCAATTTCTGGTTAATAAATGATCTTTTAAGGAGCATCACGGGTACAATAAATTAGTGCTTGCCAGCCAGATCTTGTTCCATATATATATATATATATATATATATATATATATATATATATATATATATATATATATATATATATATATATATATATATATATATATATATATATATATTATATATATATATATAATTTTGTTCATAGTTCAAATTCGTTCATAGTGTTAATTGTTTTGTTCATAATTTTAAATGTTCTGTACATAGTTTTATCTGTATTGTATATAGCTTGTGCACCTAAGGTTTTCTTTACTTTTTATTTTATTTTATCAATTTTATTTATTGTTTCAACGTTTAGGCCAGTAATATTCTATTATTTTGTACATTATTGTTATTCTGAAGGGACTTAGTCCTAGAATAAAGTTTTTTTTTCTATCTATCTATCTATCTATCTATCTATGTATATATATATATATATATATATATATATATATATATATATATATATATATATATATATATATATATATACATATAAAACAAATAGTAAATAGTATTTACTAATAGGCATGTTTTTCTTTTCAAAAAGCACTGTGTTATGTTCATTTTGCTTAAATTATATTCATTACCCTTGTTTGAGATTTTAATATAACGATCAGTGCCATTATTGATGAAAATGAATACACAAAGATGGATGAATATAGCAACCGTGGTCGTTTATAATGACGTTCTTTATCCTTTCAATGTCATTATTATAGACGATATCCAATGTATATTTATTTTCAATTTGAAAAAAATATTTATGTTCTAAAAAATTCTCTGAAAAGTTAACAATTTTTTGTTAATTTTCTTGATTATTCCCATTTTTACAGGTTTTCCAGGTAGGTCGCCACCCTGAATCAAACACAATATTCTTATTTCATGATAAATTTATGCAGGATTCATTTCATTTATGTACGATGCAATATTCTTATTATATCATACGCACCAAAATTTTCTGAAATTATAAAATAAATAAAACGTCTACCAAGTAAATCAGTTTAGCTAAATCACTATTTTTGTTGCGTATATAAGAAAATACTCATATATACATAAACTTTACTAAGATTAAAAGTCCATTTAAATCTGATTAAAATAATAAAAAAAAGTTTAACCACCATTGTCATATGTTCACTGCCTCCCTCATTTTATATCCATTATAGTCTGTGGTATAGATCTCTTTTTATCAAATTATTTACATCTACCTAAAATTTTGTGAATGGATTCATCATATAGTAACCTACAAATTTTTTAAATACGAAAATTTTCAAAAATGGAGCGCTTTCTCATTTAATAAATTAAATTTAATACCCATTTGCTTTCCATTTGAATCGTAAGATCAATTTTGATAACAGGATTGAAAAAAATCTGGTATGTCCACTTACACGACTTTCCTACCTATTTCAGAAAAGTTTTTATGTCTTTACATATGTTCATGAAGAAACAAAAAAAAAAAAAAAAAAAAATTGAATTAGATTTATTTTCCTAAAAATTGATCAAAGATTTGAGAACGATTTATTTGATAAACTAATGCAATGTAAACCGGCTTAAGGTAGATCAGTGTAAACATTTCAATACACTCTAATATTGCTGATGAAAACTTTTTCCCATAGTTTAATTTTGTCAAACAATAATTTCTGTTAAACGTAGTGGAAATGGTGAAGCTTGTGTGATACGGGCAACAGATTTTCTTACTTTCACTTAGTCATCTTTTTTCTCTCATTCATCTCTTTCTGACACCAGGATATGAACCCCTAATCTTACATTGGAAATTGAATAGCTGTAATTTCGTTAACAGCCGTCCAAAATGAATGATTTTTATATAGTTGTGTATTGAATTTCATTAGCTTAAAAAAAAAAAAAAACGGGCATTTACCGTATAATATACACTTAGCGAGTTAGGCCCCAAAACATTTTTCTTTTCTTTATAACATTTTTTCCTGAATTTTCTCGGGAATTTAGTCCATATACGACAATTGAAAGGACAATTATTAGAACATTATAGGAAAGTTTTATCATTGGAGCCATTTTCGCGCTACAGTCTATAGAAAAACATATTTTTTCATTTATCGAGCTCCGAATTTCAGTCACAAGAATCAGTAGTCAAAACCCTACAAAATGAAAAAAGAAGCAACAAAATCGGTTCAGTAGTTCCCGAGAAAATCTTGGAACAGACATACAGACCAATGGCTAAAAATGTGTTTTTCGGACTCAGGGGGCTCTGAATCGTATAGATCCGTCGAAAACCGCATGTCGGAAATTTGACCCGATCGCAATACTTACCTTACCTAGTATAGGTAGGAAAGTAAAAAGTTGGCTTACAAAAATATTGGGATATTTGTCCTATGTAACCTTGAATTTTGAAATGTTCGGGGTGGAGGCCAAACCAAACGGCCCAATATTTTTGTAGGCCACCTTTTTTTCTCGATTTTGTGATCAAAATATCTAACAATTCAATTGGAAAGCAAATGGGTGTTCAAGAGTTTTAGTAACTAATTAAATAAACAAAGTTTGGTGTTCTCCGGATCACACCCACTATATTCTTAACTATTGGTTTAATTTTAATTGTTTAATTGCATATTATCCCCCGAATTTCCTCCAACTTCGGCCCGAATCGGAAGCGAAACTACATTTGGTGACAATAAAGTATAAAATTTGATAAACTTGATAATGAATAATCCTTATCTTCTCTTCACCTTTGAAGTTATCCAACAAGCCATTTTCGATATTGCTACTGTTATCGCTAAAGGTCCTTTACAAAAATTTAGTTTTTTTTACAGGAGAGCATTCTGAATAAAGAAGACGGAATTATGAATAAAGAATATTTGCATTGAATACAAAAATTGAGGTTTTTTTTTGGCTAAAGTTTTAATAGTTGCAATAAAAAGCAGATTTTTCAATTTCATCATGAGGTCTTCTGTTCAAAGAAATACTAGTAAAAATAGAAATGGAGGGAAAAAGAAAGATTGAGATAATCCAATTTATTTATATTCAAACCTATTGGAGAAAGTTAACTAGTCTAAAATAATTAAGTTTTTTCCTCATAGCAAGTAGTTACTTAAAAACAGGTTAGCTACTCATCTAGTTAGTTTTTTTAAGTATCTTTCAGAAGAAAAAAATCTGTCAATGAACATATATCAGAAAAGAAATCATCTCTTGCCGCAATTTTAAACAAAATTATATTGTTTTTCCATGAGAGACAGTTATTTCATGAATTATTTTTATTATAGAAACCTCAAAGTTTTGCTAGAATACCTCTGTATTCTTCAACTATTTTTGTTTGTTTATCTATACAACAGAATTAAATTTTTAATAGATATTACTTTTTAATTATAATTATTAAAAAAATATAAGTAATAGTTTGGATTATTTTATGCAAGATAGAAAATATGGTAGTTCGGATGCTAAGCACGAGTTTCCGTCCCTTTTTGTATGTACTAGTTGAACAAGGAGGGTGAACAATTAAACCATGTTTTTTGATAAAATAGTTAATATAAAAGAATAAAAAATCAAAAAGAGGCAATGTAGTAAGGATGTCAAAGGAAAATTCCACACAAAGCTTTAAATTTCCAAAATGGTATGTTATAAAATAATGCTAAATGTCAAAATAAAAGAAAATGTTACTGTAATTTTTAAAAGTATTACTACAGTCATGAAAGCGCAATGCCATATTTTAACTATGCCATAAAAAATAAAGGAAAAGACAATATAATGTCACATTTTAACAATTCATATTATAGATAACTCACAAATGCATTCATTCGTGCATTTCACTCTAATTTCTAAGATACGAACATTATTTTTTAATAAAGTAGTTATTTAATTGATTTGTTAAAAAAAAAAATGTATTCATTAAAAATCATTCAAGAAATCAAGGCCATATTAGAGGGATGGGAAAGGAAGAAGATGGAGGAAAAAAGAAGAGGGGATGAAGGAGAAGAAGGGGGTGGAGGGGAAAATAAGAGGGGATGGAGGGGAAAAGAAGAGGGGATGGAGGGGAAAAGAAGAGGGGATGGAGGGGAAAAGAAGAGGGGATGGAGGAGAAGAAGGGGGTGGAGGGGAAAATAAGAGGGGGTGGAGGAGGTGAAAGGGAAGATGAGGATATAGAGGAGAAAAAGAGGGGATGGGTAAAAATAAACAATATTCATATTTTTAAATATGATAGTATTGATAAAAAGAACAGAAACCTAAGATACATTTTTTTTTTTAATTTTCTTCTTTAAATAATGTTTTCTTAACTTATCAAATGGATATTTTAATTTTTTTCACTGACAAATCCAATAAAATTATCTGTTTACAATTTTATCTACCATACAAAAACCATTGATACTTAGGTACCGTTAAATATAAACTGTTACAATAGATAGATAGATAGAAAGTAAACTTTATTCTGGGACAAGGTCCCTTATGAATAACAGATATGAACAAAAAAATAAAAACTACATCTGGCCAAAAATTAAATTAATCAATATTAAAGTATATATACAGTATCTTCAGTGAAATTAAATTAAAACAAGTAAAAATAAAATAAAATTTTGAGAAAAAACGAAATAAAAAAAAATTATTTAAATGAAAATAAAAATAAAATAAAATAAGCATGGGTTGATTTTTAAAATTAAGACTCAATATTACACTTAGTCAGTGGGTCACCGATTTCAACCATATATTTTTGGTGATTTTCATTCATTCAATTTCAATGTAACATAATGTAAAAATTTCAAGGCAATAGGTGAAGAACATACCGAGATTTAAGATTTTAACAAACAATTTTATTTGAGATCATCGAAGTATTATGAAATTAAACATACTAAAATAATGAGCCTTCTATTTGCTTCTTTTTATATTTAATCAGACTGAAAAGGTGATGGTCTACAGTAAGTGAGTCAACAGTTTTTTTAAAGTCATACAACATAGAAAAATATTAGACACATGTCCTAGCATACGTTTCAAGCCAAGAAAAAAAGATGTTTGAAATGATTTCACACAAAATTTTATGTTATTTATTTTTGTCTTTACTTTTCCCGGGGTTTTAGGTTATTATACTCCAATCAATTTTTTTTTTTTTGTGTAGAATAAGAAAAAATATTGTCTATAGTATTAAATGAGCTATAATGTATTATAAATTACAATAACCAAAAGATGCTTTTAGTAAAGAATGCCAAGCACTAGCAGGATTTAATTTTGGGGGGGCTTCAGCCTGAAAGATTTTTTTTTCATATACATATAACGATAATTAATTAGAAAAAAAAGAAAATAATTAACTACCTATATGAAATGGTGTTTAAGTGGTTCTTGAAGTCCTATTCAATATAATTACACGAACAAGAATACTCTAAGAGATAGTTTTTAATATTTCTTTCTGTAAAACATGGTTATATTTTACCATTTTGGGCCAACAGATAAAACTCATTATACCCAACTGGGGGGGGGGGAGCTTCAGCATGAAAGATTTTTTTTTCATATAGATATAACGATAATTAATTAGAAAAAAAGAAAATAATTAACTACCTATATGAAATGGTGTTTAAGTGGTTCTTGAAGTCCTATTCAATATAATTACACGAACAAGAATACTCTAAGAGATAGTTTTTAATATTTCTTTCTGTAAAACATGGTTATATTTTACCATTTTGGGCCAACAGATAAAACTCATTATACCCAACTGGGGGGGGGGGCTTCAGCCTGAAAGATTTTTTTTTCATATAGATATAACGATAATTAATTAGAAAAAAAGAAAATAATTAACTACCTATATGAAATGGTGTTTAAGTGGTTCTTGAAGTCCTATTCAATATAATTACACGAACAAGAATACTCTAAGAGATAGTTTTTAATATTTTTTTCTGTAAAACATGGTTATATTTTATCATTTTGAGGGGAAGGGAGGGGCTTCAGCCCAAAAGCCCTCCCGTAGATCCGCCTGTGAGGCCAAGTAATTTTTTTTTTTTTTTTATGAAAAAGCATGTTAGATTCGTTTTCAGTGTTATTTAAAACTATTTAATACAAATTTTTATAGAAATTGAAAATTGTAAACTTTTTTTTTAAACTATAGCAATCATAACTTCTTAAGATTTTCTCTAAATTCAATGTTAGTACAATTGTTGAAAAGTTGAATTACTGCTGTTTCATTCCCTTTCAATGGCCTAAAGGCTCGGTCACACAGAACGCGATATTTATCGCGGCGATATAGCGCCACAGTTGTATTACTATCTATTCTACTATAACAGTCACATAGAGAGCGTTACGCTACAGCGATACATGCTGTAGCGCCGGGGCCGGCGATAAATTGATACAAATTACAAAAATATCGCTCTCCTTCGGCGTTATTCTCTACCTAATGTAGGCAGAAAAGTTAGCTAATACCCAAGTTAATAGGATTATTGCAGGATTATAACGGCGTGTTCACACAGAAGGCGTTATTTAGCGCCGCGCTACAGCGCTACAGTTGTATTACTATCTTTTCCACTATAGCAGTCACACAGAGGGCGTTACACCTCAGCGATACATTCTGTAGCGCCGGGGCCGGCGTTACGTTTGAAAAATATTACAGGTGTATCGCCGGGGCCGGCGTTATGTTTGAAAAATATTATAGATACAAATTACAGTTGAAATTATTTAGTGGTAGTATTCATATAGATATGTTAATCACCGAATTATTTATATAAAAAGTGAGGAATTTTCCATTTTTATTTGATATGAGGCCTCAAGCAAATATTAAAAAAAATTATTAAAAAGGAGGTTACATGGAAAAAAATTGTGGAAGAGCTAAATATCACAAGTAATGTATTAATTGACATTATTATTATAATTATTGAACATTATAATAATTATATGTTATATACTTTTTTATCTTGAAATCATTTAAAAATTATACTTACGTTCTTTTGCTAATTTTAATTTTGCCTATACTAAAGACATAAATGATAAAAAAAAATCTGTGTATATTGCATATTTAAAACGGTTGAGGAACAGATAATAACTATCCAAGATATATATGGCAATAAAAGAAATTCGTTACTACGAAATTAATATTAAATAGATATGTCATTTGAAGTAGATAATAATTTGAAATAAATCTGGTTTTACATAAAAAAAAGGAGCACGAAAGTTCATTATTAAAATATCTTCTGGAATATATTAAAAAATTATATATATTTGGTTATTCCTGTATTTCTTGCTGTATTTCAAACCAAGAAATACAGGAATAACCAAATAACATATCTTTTTATAATTTTATGTTCATTAGCACAATTTTTGAGAATTGGAATGTAATACAATTTTGTTAAAGAGAAACAAGCTTCATCGCTAGAAACCGGCAGTAAATATTCGAAAAACGTGTAGCAAAAACTCAAACACTAGCAAAAAATTGTTGGAAAACCTAATAAATATAAAGCAAACAATTTCTTAATAAAAACAAATTAAATTGAAACATAGTTTATTTATCTATAAAGTTATGGCCTTATTGTTAATTTAATTTTTTTATTATATTATTAAAAAATAGTTGGTTTTTCGATTGTAGATTGTCAAGTCCCCATTTATTTAGTGTTGAATGGAGTGATTCGTAATTTTTGACTAGTGGTTCACGTCAATAGTCATCTCAACAAAAATAATCAAACCAATCGTCCTCTCATATTTATTAATAGAAAAATTAAATTTTGAAATGTCACCAAAACAGTTGTTAATTAATTGGATTAACCTCAAAACTATAAGAAAATATATTGGTATTTTGACTTTTGCTTACCTATGTATGTAATATATAACAAAGGTAAAGTATTCCTATCGCTAAAATTTTCGAATCTGAGTTTTCAACGGAAATACACGTTTTGAGGTCCCCTGAGCCCAAATAACCAAGTCCTGCTAAAGGGTCTGTGTGTCTGTTAGTCTGTGTCCGTGTGCAAGTGAACAGCCTAGCTCGAAAACGAAAACTCGCACGAAACTTAAATAGCGTATTTAAGGTTTTTATATATGAAATCAGCTAATCGGAAGTATCACTTTATATCAACAGCGAAACACATATTTACAGTTTTCCCAAAAACTGCTCTAACGATTATGATTAAACTCGGTGTATCATTGCATAATTAAGTGGTCTTTAATATCATTTAGGTCTTTTCCCCATTAATCTCACTTTACAGAGTTTAAATGTACAATGTTTATATACATCTTTCCCTAAAGCACCTTTAATATGGATTATTTGAAAAAATCAACTCTCTTATATTGACAGTAACTATAAAAAATGTCTAAATATGAAGTTTAAAAGAATATGGCTAAATATGATGTTCAAAAGAATATGATAACTGGAAACTGAAGAAAAAAGAAAAATGCTTATCCTGGTTAAAAATGAATCTCCGGAAATAACAGTCAGAAGGTATACGTATAATATATCGTTAGAAAGCGAAGAATTTCAGAAAAAATAAAATAAAATAAATAAATGTAATAAATAAATAGAAGGTAACGCAGAGTGACAAAAAAAAAAATAGAAATAATAATTTCAGAAAACTAACATTATTTAACGTATATCACATGTTTCCAATGAAATTAAGCGAAATTCCTTTACTAAATGTAAAATTTTAAAGTACTTTTCTAAGTTTAAAAAAAAGTATTTAAAATCCATCGAATCATGCCAATGTCATTGTTTAAAATACTATTTAATTCTACTTGTGTGAAAGAAGTGAAATATAAAAATATTTCATGTATATATTTATAACCATAAATACTTTTGATGTGGTTCTATAACTCTAGATATGATATTATATTTAAATTATTGGGTATTTATTAGCCCTTTCTTAAAATCGTCAAGTAACCTTTTAGGAAATTTAATGAGTGAATAATTTTATGAATTTTCCCTTTGTGAAGCACCAACATTGTCGACTTCCAATTAGTGTGAAAATTTTCAACCTAACCATGGCAGGCAACGAAAATCTCTTAATTTCATTTTAGTAAATTTTATAATGGAAAATGACAGTTTAATAACTTACAGTCCTACAATCCATAATCATTTATATGTTAAATATTTAGATGTACTTTCAAATCTCTCTAGGCATATATGAACCTTTTGGTTGTCAGAAAAACTAACTTCAATTTCAACATTCTTCATTATTAATTTTAGTGATGTTTCTATTGGCGAACTTTATGCCTTTATTCGCAGTTCTATATGTCAACGTTGAAATCACCTACTCTGGAATCAACTTGCTCACTATCTGTATAGATACAACTTTTCCAACTAGAAATATCACTAAAATGACATTACTCAAAAATCTTGAAATTATAGTTATTCATTATGTCAACTGAGAGACCTCAGAGACTGAAGTTATGTGGTTTATAAAACTAGATTTTCATTGGCTACCGTCGATATAATAAATAGACTTTTTGTAATTTTACTGGTCTTAAAGATTTGTTATCTCTAAGCTTTAAACTTTAGCTCCGTTTAAAATGCACTTCAAATTTTTTTAAATAACCCAACATTGCCACAAAATTATTTCTATTAAAAGTAGTGGGGTAAGTGAAAGTTATGTGCTACCCGCACCAGATTTTTTTTGTTACTTGTTTAAGCTGTTTAAAGATTTAATAAATTATTTAGATTTTACTGACCTAAATGAAGTTGGTTGGTGGTTTGTCTCTCTGGATAAAGAACATCCAGGTTAGCAATCAATCCCCGATCAATTAAATAACACTACTTTTAAACTAATCAGGTTGTAGTTTCAAAATAAAAAAACGTCTGCCAAGTAAGGTCAGTATAGCTTCCTCACCGTTGTCATTGTATATTACAATGTATACCATTTTTTGTATGAGAATAAAATCTCTGGGAGAAGCCGATTCGGAAATATAGTTACCCTTCAACATTCAACAAAAGAGTGCTGTATTTGAAGATCCCATATTTGATTATCCTTAATAAAAAAAAATAAATAAAATGCACCCTGAACATGAATTTCAATACTGTTAGTGTAAAAGGTCTTATGTAATAATTTATTGTTTTACAAGAGTGCATAAAACTCATTATTTCTTTATGCTTTATTAGTATAATTTCATATTTTATTGTCATCTGCTACTATCCATAGTAGCAGACTACTTATATCAGTTGCAGACTACAAAATGTTACCTTTAATACAAATGGAATACAATTTGAAAAATTTTACATACGACTTTTTTGCACTAATTGTAGTAATATACAGTAGCGGACCCAGATTTAATTTTTGGGGGGAGGGCTTCAGCCTGTAAGATTTTGTTTTCATATACACAACGATAATTAATTTGAAAAAAAAACCGCTGCAAATTATTGCACAATTTCCAAACAATTATACATTTAAAGTAACATTACCTTCCTAGTTATTAAGAAAAAAGGTGATTTCAATTATTGGACTAAACTTTTTTTTTAATCATTAGTAATATGCTAAAAAAAAGATATATATATATATATATATATATATATATATATATATATATATATATATATCTTTGCAGTAGAAGAAACTAGAGACCATATCTTTGCTCCTAATTATCCGGTTTTAATGAATTATTTTTTTTTAGGAAATCCCTTAAACCGTTAAAAATCATTATAGCCATAAGGCGACTGGCGGACGGCGGACTGACAAAAAAGTTTTTATTCGTTTTTCGTATTCTATGTATCCTGAAACGTAAAACCTCAAATTTTAAAAGGGGTTTAAGTTTTTGAAACTTTTGGTCGATCACAATGGTTCATCATTGAAAATAATAAACCAAAAATATATTAAAATCGCGATATCTCTACTAATAGTGCTTTGATTTCTATGAAACTTCATTCATTTTTTAGGAAATTTAAATACATTTCAAACATCTTGTCACAACATCGACAAAAATGTGTATACTTTTTGAGTTATTCGAAATTTAATTTTACCATCCCCCGTAACTTTCTTCCCAGCTTCTTTTCGATGAAATATGTTGTATAAATAAATTTAAAGGGCGTCTGGAAAATGACTAAAGAATTGAATCATTGAAATCGCTAGTTCGTTTAGGCGCTATAGTCTATAGCAACCTAGGTTTTTCGGCCGCCATCTTGAAAGTAAAAGGCGGATAACAATGTCGGTGAAGGAAGATCATCCTCGGACGACTTTTGATTTTATATCCAAATTTGAAAAAAAAAACGGACCAATAGTTTCGGAGAATGAGCGGAAGGAAGATGGCGTACGGCGAACGGTGGACGGACAAAAAAATTGAATTCGTTTTTGGAATCTACGTATCCTGATACGTAAAACCTCAAATTTTAAGAGGGTGATAAGTTTTGAATTTTTTGGTCGATCACAATGGTTCATTATTGAAAATAATAAACCAAAAAGACTAAATAAATAATTAAAATAAAATAAATACACTTAAAAATATTAGTAATAAGATAAAATAAATAAACTTTAAAAAATAATAATAATAAAATAAATAAATGAACTTTAAAAATGAAAAAAATAATAATAATAAAATAAATAAATGAACTTTAAAAATGAAAAAAATAATAATAATAAAATAAATAAATGAACTTTAAAAATGAAAAAAATAATAATAATAAAATATAAAATAAAAGTTCTGCTAAGGATCATTAGTCATAAACACCATATATTTTTTTATAAGATTTTCATCATGTACGAACTTCAGTTAAACCTAAATGAAGTTATAACCTGAATTATGAACATATTATTTTATTGAGCGTTTGAAATTTTAATGCACTTCTTAAAATTAAGTAACATTCTTTCATCACAATTAAAGGGTAACAAAATGATGCAGGAGAAACGAATATTACTCAGAAAATGAAATGTTTCCGAGTACATGATGTGAAATTTTACCTTTCTAAAAATGGTAAAACTATATAGAGGTGTAAATTAAGTTAAATTTTCGATATTTGTTTTCCATAAAGTTAACCCGTTTTGTGTTTATCTGTTTTTCTAATATTAATGTTTCAAAAAAAATATTTATTTATGACATATGAGATTATAACTGTTTTTCTACTAAAAGTTACTGGCGATACTTATGTAAAAAGACCCAAATATTTATTATTTAAAGATCAAGACAATAGAAATCAACATATATTTAAAATTAGAGTTCCTGATTATTTAAAGCATATGAATAAAATCACGATTGTTAAACCCTCTTGAATAGAATAGAAAAATAACTTTATTGTGGAATGAAGTCCCTTTAGAATAACAAAATAGTACAAAATAAACAACTTAATTTTGGCCGAAATGCTTGGTATTTAATTTCATTAATTTTTTTATTCTATTTAACTTATCTATTGAAAAATATTACAATCTGTTTCAAAGGACATTTATAATAGTGTTCAGAGATAAATACAATAAATGAAATAAATTATACAGAAAAATAATATATATATACAATAAATAAGTCATTAAATCAAATACATTTAATGAAATTAGATTAAAAAACACTGAAAACATGAAATAATCTTGCGATATACAAAACATTCAATCATAATTTCATAATAAAATAATCTATGTTAAAAAAAGAACATAAATGTAAAGAAAGCAAAAATAAAATTCGGAAATATTGAAAAAATCTATCTTCGTAAAATTGAAGCAGACGGCCGAGGCGATGGTATTCTACCAATCAGTCTATGTGCTTTTTGATTTCATGAATCCTTTTTCTTTTTTTTTTTATCTTATGCTGAAGAGCTGAACTAATGAGCCTCCTCGTCAGAATCACTTATTTTCTATTCAAAAAAATGAATAAGAAAAATATTGAAAACAAATTATTAATATACAAGTTGCGGGAAGCAGGCTCTCTAGTCGACTAGGTCAGGCAGAGCGACGGGGCTGCTGTATCGCTTTCAAAGTAACGCCCTCTGTGTGACTGCCCCGGATTAGTTATCGCCGTGAGTATCGCGCGTTATTGTAACGTAACGTCGGATCGCGTTCTGTGTGACCGAGCCTTAAAAGGATTTCATTACTTTTAAGTTAGGAATTAAGAAAAACTTAAAAAAACATTTTCATTTTATAAATATGGTTCCATTTTTTTATTTTTTTATTTTGTTATGGAGGTCGGGCCTGTACTATTTAGTGTAGTGTATAAAGTTTTAAATCCTTAGTAATGTTCTTGTTAATCAGTACAGTACTCTTGAAGTTATCAACATTTTTGTAATTAATAAAGGACTTATGAAGGGCCCCAGCCTAGGCCAAAATATTGTTCCACTAGCGGATCCAGGATTTGATTTTGGGGGGGGGGGGCTTCAGCCCGAAAGCTTTTTTTTTTCATAAAAATTACGATAATTACTTTGGAAAAAAAGAAAGAAACTAACTATCTATATGAAATGGTGTTTAAGTGATCCCTTAAGTCCTTTTATATGTAATTACACGAACAATAATACTTTAATAGATAATTTTTTAATATTTTTTTCCATAAAACATGGTTATATTTTGCCATTTTGGGGGGGCTTCAGCCCCATTTTTTTTTTTTTTTTAAACAAAATAAATGAATCCATTACTCTTGAATCCATATTAATTTATTTGAACTTATTTATCTGAACATTTTTTTTGTTATTAAACAAAATAAACATATATTTAGCCTTGATTGCTAAAGTTATTTAAATTAGAGTAAGGTAATTAAAGATCATTCCCCAATGTAATCAAATAATTTCAACCAAATTAAAATTATATCTACCAAGACTTTGCTACTTCTCTTATACTTATATATTTTTCATTTTGAGCAATTGGACAATATTTTTGCCTAGGCTGGGCCCCTTCATAAGTCCATTTTTGACAATTACAAAAATGTTGATAACTTCAAGACACCAGCGGATCCAGAATTTAATTTTGGAGAGGGCTTCAGCCCGAAAGATTTTTTTTTCATATACATATAACGATAATTAATTTAAAAAAAAAAGAAAGTAATTAACTACCACTATGAAATGGTGTTTAAGTGGTTCTTGAAGTCCTATTAAATGTAATTACACGAACAAGAATACTTTAAGAGATAGTTTTTAATATTTTTTTCTGTAAAACATGGTTATATTTTACCATTTTGGGAGGGGGGCTTCAGCCCAAAAGCCCCTCCCCCCCTGTAGATCTGCCTGTGATTTAAGAGGACTGTACTGATTAACACAAGATTACTAAGGATTTAATACTTTATAAACTACTCTGAACAGTACAAACCCAACCTCCATAACAAAACATAAAATAAAAATGTTTTTGGAAGCATTTCTTAATTTCTAACTTAAAATTAATGTAATTCTTCTAGAAGGAAGTTAGTCGACTGTTCTACATATCATGGGAGATAAATATTCAGGACGCAGTCTTTTTAAAATTTTTTTATTTTTTTGCCAGTACATGAACAACCTCAGTGCTCAAACCATGCCCTGAAGATGACCCACATGTTTGGGTTGAAACGTTAGCAAAAATAAAAACAAATTTAAAAAAGACTGCGTCCTGAATATTTATCACCCGTAATTCTTCATGTTCATTGATATGGAATGAAAGAGAAATAATTCAACTATTGTACTAATACTGAATTTGGAGAAAATCCTGAGAAGTTATGAATGTTATAGTCTTAAAAAAATATTTACAGTTTTTTATTTCTAAAAAAATTGTATTAAATAGTTTTAAACAATACAGAAAATGAATCTAACATTATTTTTCATAAAAAAAAAAATTTACTTGACCTTCTTTACTAAAAGCATCATTTGGTTATTGTAATTTATAATGCATTATTGCTCATTTAATACTATAGACAATATTTTTTCTTGTTCTACACAAAAAAACAAAACAACCTCCATACCTTCAATCCTCAATCTTTTTTTAATAGTTTAAAGTTCGACTTACGAATTTTCCTACAAATTCTTAAATACTTAAAAATGATTTTGTTTAATGTCATAAATTAGTTAAACGATAAAATTTAATAATATTTGTAGACTGTTTTTTTTATTTCACTTTACTATTTGAAAAAATAACAAACAAAAAAAAATTATTTTACTGAATAATCATTATATTATTTTTTATCATGGAAATAAAAATAAAATAAATTATTATTGAGTAATTTTAGTAGCAATCATTTTCTGTATTATTGATGGCTTGTATATTATATACAATATATATAATATTGTATATATAGACAGCAGCTGTTTTTTTTTTCTTTTTCTCTCTGTATTTTTATTTTTAATTATCTATTATTTTCTAAATATTTAATTCAAGTCATGGTCACAATAGCATGTTTCATTTATTCTGTATTTATAACTTGTTTTAAGGAGACACCAGTCCCAGTATAATAAAATTATTCTCATTTCATGAGTTCACAGTTCCCATTATATTAATCCAGGAAAATAGTTTTATTTGTTTATTTTGTTCATTTTCCATATTTTCAAACAATTGTAAAATAAATTTTAAAAATACTAAGTACTATGAAATTTTATTCTTATTTCAATCATTAAACAATTTTGGAAAAATGTAAGTTACACAAAGAACATAGCTTGAATTATAAATTTTTATTGAAGGAGTGAGCATTGAAGGTATGACTTGAAATTAATTTACATGGCAATTATGCTATATAAAAAAACTAAGGTATGTGCTTTAAATCACATGATAGAAGTGTAAACATCAACAAGGCGAGATTAATAATATGAAATATAAATTATAAATAATAGCTCATTATAAAGGGAATGCAATGCTGAAAATTCCTCTCACTTTCAGTATGCAGGTCCAATTTTTAGTGTCTGAGATATTTTAATCCATATGCAAAAACAATTCAATTAATCGACTCCAGCCAACTTTACCCAAGTGTTACACATCTTCATCTGAGGGCTCAATCTAATTCACTCTCCAAAAAAAATGTGCAAAACGCGCCTAAAGAAATTTTCAATTCAAAAATTTTTTGTTATAATTTCATACTATAAATGGGTGTTTTATTAAGATGAAAATACTAAAAGCTTCTCTTTAAGTTAGTTTATCGACTGTTCTACATCAACTATTAATTTTTATTTATTAGAGTATTAAGTAAACAGGTACAGATTGATGTTTTATGCTTATGTTTATACTTATGCTATTAGTATAATGTAATCCTTAATATAATATTTTTTTTATGATAAACATTGTTATTCTTAAAACATTGTATAATAGATTGTACTACTTTCCATTGCAATTCATTACGATTATCTGTATTATAAACATTATTTTGCTAACTATTGTGTACCTTCGCTCAAACTATTTTATGTTTATATTGAATGTCACATCTTATTTATTGTTATTTCATTTTAAGCCAGTCGTCACAATATTGTAACTATAAGAAACAACACAAATCTTGTATACATCTTGAATATTTTAGTTATCAATTATTTGCATTCTACAAACAGAAATGTAAACCCTACTCCCTCTGACTATGTTTGCCTACCTTTTGCTATCTTAAAAACATCTGGAAAATCCTCCACCAACCCTTTTACTTACCTACCAATGTGTCAGTACTTGAATACCTTCAGTGCTCAAACATGGTTAGTAAGAGTAAATATTAAATTTTTTATAAATTCATTATATACATTATTTTTAGTTTATATAACTTTTTAGGGAGCGGGGTAGCTCAGTGGTAGGGCACTGAGCTTCCAATGCAAAGGTTCCAGGTTCGAACTCCGGCTCATGGCAGAAAATTTATTTATCTGTTTCATTGGCCGTGGGGCGACCTTGGGTGAGAAGTCCCTCCTGGGGCACACCCAGCCTCTATAAAGTGGGTACCCTTCATTAAATAATTAATTAAGGGGGAAAACCTGGCGGTTGAGCGTGATCTCGGTCAAATCACCTCCTTGCACAACCGTTGACCTAGAAACAGTGCTTTCCCTAAATAGTACTGAACCCCAGATCCTTCATGGGTTGTAGTGGTACAGGTTATATAACTTTTTACATATTTCATTTACCTATTTCATGTTTCATCAATCACCATATTTGTTATTATTAACCAATATCTGTCTTAAAATGCTATATCTCTGAATTTATTAAACAATTTTTCAGCCCTGATGATGACCCACATGTTTGGGTTGAAATGTCGTCACCAATAAAAACTTTATAATGACTGTGTACTGAATATTTATCATCCTTAAAATCTTCTCTGTACACTAGATGTAAAATAAAAAAATAATAACAATTTTAAGGGACTGTTATCAGGTATACAACCTGAATAATTAGAAATATTAAATAGTCTAATACTACCTTACAAAAAAAAACAATATTTAAATAAATATTATTCTTATGTAAAATTTACAAAATAATTATCAATTACTTCTTAATAAAGATTCATCTATTAGCCAATGTTTCCTACCTGCATTGAAGATGACCTCAAGAAGTATGAATAAGAAAGACATCCTTGGGGTTTGGAGTCATCTTTCGGAATAACTGGGTGGAAGTTCACTGAAAGGAGTTGGCTTCTTGAAGATGTGTCGTTTGTAAAAGCGAACATGTATGCTTCTGTGAATAAAATATTTGTAAGTCGGGTGCAATGAAGTGATAACTAAAAACACAAAAAATGTTATAATACCATTTTTCCTCACAAACTTCCACTTCCAAATAGCCTTTCCCCTATTCCGGAAACCACATGAATGAGAGGTGAAATCACACTTGAATTGGTGGGTAAAATTCTTCGGGTTTTTATCTGAAAAAAAAAATATATTTTCCAGTTTTGATCTTTTTTTTACTCAAATTTATCTTTTCATTATTTTTTTGGCTATAGTAATAAATTGTATAGTAATTTAATAAATTGTATCATAATTAAAGAGTTAAATTTATAATAATTTAATAAATCGTACAGCAATTTTGCCTATAGTAATAAATGCTATAGTGTAGGTCGATGTCTGATGTCCAACTAAAAGGAGTAGAATTCATTAATGGCTGTGAAGGTTAAAATACTAAATTTATTATATGAGAAGGAGTTAATCGGGGGGTGCGGTCAAATAAATACTAAATTAAACAGATAGTAATTATTTAATTTTTGCCGACGTTTCGACCTGCTTTGCAGGTCGTCTTCAGGGCTACAAAAGATACAAAACATGGTGTAAAATAAATGAATATAAGTAGATATAAAATAAGAAGAAGTTGTCAGATACAAAAATAAAAAGATGATATCAGAGATATAGTGGGTGACTATATAGTTAAAATATCAAGTATTATATATGTAGAAGATACAAACAAATGGAAAATAAGTATGAATAAAAATAGAAAATAAAGGATAATATAGCATGTAAGTTAAAAGTAAACAGATTGCGATAAAAGATAAATATAATGTCTGATAAATACAATCTTTTATCGCAATCTGTTTACTTTTAACTTACATGCTATATTCTCCTTTATTTTCTATTTTTGTTCATACTTATTTCCCATTTGTTTTTATCTTCTATGTATATAATACTTGATATTTTAACTACATTGTCACCCACTATATCTCTCATATCATCTTTTTATTTCTGTATCTGACAACTTCTTCTTATTTTATATCTACTTATATTCATTTATTTTATTTTCCCCATGTTTTGTATCTCTTGTAACCCTGAAGACGACCTGCAAAGTGGGTCGAAACGTCGGCAAAAATTAAATAATTACTATCTGTTTAATTTAGTATTTATTTGACCGCACCCCCCCGATTAACTCCTTCTCACATTATATAAACGGTCAACCATCTCTACATCACTAAATTTATTATTTTAACCCTCCGCTCACAACCCTTAATGAACTTTAATTCTCTTAGTTGAACATCAGACATTGTCCAAACTTATTAACACATAGGACTTACCAAATTTTCGGTGCATATCATGTATGTATGTTATTATTTTAGCTAATGTATGTAAAATAATTCATACTAGGTTAGACAAACAAATGTTTTAATATATTTTTTGAAATGTTATGTTTTAAAGTTCAATATGACTGGTTTATGATAGAATCTATATTATATTGATTGTATTATGTTAGATGCTGAATTGAGACAATGGAGATTCCTCGAAAATTTCACTAATAAATAATAATCAGAACTAAATGTATTATTTATTATACTGACCTGTGGGCAAAACAAATCAATAAAGAGATAAATTAGAAAAAATAATACATCTTAGTTTTATATTTTAATTTTAAGTTTTATATTTTATGTTTATATTATATTTCTTGGTCCTTAGAGAGTTGCAGCTAGAACAGGCAGGCTTAGTGTTGGATGAAAAAAACATCTAAATATATTCTTTCAGGATCTCATGGTATTACCCCAAATTACAACCAGACAGAAATTGGAAATAAGACATTTTAGTCTGTGGGCCAGACCCCCTTACCGTGCACCCCCCCCCCCCCCACATCCCTATAAATTGCATATCGTTGTGTTCCTTGTGACAATTTATTAAAAAAAAGCCAATGTTCCCACAAAAAAAAGTGAACGAACTGCCCCAAAATGGCGTCCAAACATGGCGGATTGACGACTTTGACTTTAGTCAGTTTTTTTGTTACTGAGAATCAGCATTTGGCTTAATTTCATAATAGTTGGTCTTTTATTAAAGCTGGATAGTCATAGAATAATAAAACATGAAAAAATATTAAAAACTAATTGGCTTAGGCATTAAAAAAAATCGGTAAAGTCAATTTTTTTTACAAAAAAATTTTCAAGTTGAAAATCAAGCGTCGTTTGTAATTAAACGGTCAACAATAATGCAAAACGTGCTGAAATAAAACATCTGGAGAATACATTTCTCTTTCTAAAACACTGATTACTTTTTAAAATATTTGAAGTAGTTCCGTAGAAAATGTACATAAGCGGCAGAAAAGCGCTACTGGCGTAGGTGCCTCAGGCCTCTACCACACCACTCAGTACTCATAAATGACTTAGTTATAGTGCTATAATAACGTTTTTGTTATATTATATTTATTGTATTAACGAACAAATATTAATACAATAATTTAATTGTCAAAAAAATTTTTTTTAATTTTATTATTATTTTTTTATTTATTATTATTTATTTTTTAAAATTTAACTTCCTTTATTCTATATGGAGGTCGCTTAAGAAGGCCTCTATTATAAAAATTATATAATTATAATAATACAACTTAATTCAAAAATACTTTGCAGAATATCTTGAATTTTTTTATTTAATATTTGCAATTAAACATTTTGTTTTATATATTTGCTGATTCTTAGAGGTAATTTAAATTGTATATACTTCCCCGGAAATGAGTCATATTAATATCTGTTTTATAAACTAAAATAATATATACTTAATCTGAACTACTTTTAATGAATAGGTGATGGATTGGTTAGTAAAATTCATATATCGCTATAAAAAAAAATCATTTTTATTTTCTTAATTGTATTCGGAAGTTGGACCATATCATAAAAAATATGAACTTTTAATATTAAATTCATTATTCCCTCTGCACAAAATAAGGATGGAAAGGGTGAAGCTATAAGTTCTTCTAGGTAACTGGAACTGATTGTTAGTATTTGGTCTCAAAATGAGGGAAAAAGCGAAATTGAACCCAAACATTGGAAAAAATACATTAAGCGAACGACAATTTCGGAAAAGAAAACAAGGATCAGTATCCGTTGTATGGCTAAACGAATATATAGTAGACAAATGAACAGAATATTTCAAGATGCTGTTAAAAGGGGGTCAAAATGCTTGATCAGTTTGGATGATATTAAGCAGGTTTATTATGGTGAAGACCATTTCATCAGGAAGAAAGATTTGTTCTAAGCAATTGGCAAGTCAGCTGGTCTGGACGAAGTAACCCGAAATGCTGTGCGTACAAAGGCTACAAATGTATTAGAAAATGATATGAAAGGACTGTAGTTTTGTCCCTTTACAGGAAATGAGATACTAGGAAATGTTATTCGAGATTCCTTACTGTTTATAGTACCAAAGAAAGTCTACTCAAGAATCGTAGAAGCTAAAATTAGAAATATTGTCGATTGCCTGATGGATTGAGAAACTCAAGTTGCACATTCGAACATAAGCTGCAAATTGGGACTGTCTTCACTTTAAGGTAGGTTATAGAGAAGTCCACAGAGAAAGAAAAATGGTTCTCTATCTGCGTAGTGCCTCACACTTTGGATTGATCTAATATCTACCAGTCTTTCACTAAAGCTCGTTTTCCTTTCAGATTCCTTCAAAAATCTTTTGCAATTGCACTAAACAGGAGGAGAGCTATTTTCCTTTATCGATAGACCTCTCTATAACCTGCTTCAAAGTGAAGATAGTCCTAACGTACAACTTCAATAGCAATCTATTCAAAGTGATTTTCATTATTATAAACCTCGTTTACTTCCTCCAGACCTGCTTGCCATTTGCTTAGAACAAATCTTTCTTGCAGATGAAATGGCTTCATCACTTTGACTTTCTTTGGTACTATAAACAGTAAGGAATCTCGAATAACATTTCCTAGTATCTCATTTCCTGTAAAGGGACAAAACTACAGTCCTTTCATATCATTTTCTAATACATTTGTAGCCTTTGTACGCACAGCATTTCGGGTTACTTCGTCCAGACCAGCTGACTTGCCAATTGCTTAGAACAAATCTTTCTTGCTGATGAAATGATCTTCACCATAATAAACCTGCTTAATATCATCCAAACTGATCAAGCATTTTGACCCCCTTTTAACAGCATCTTGAAATATTCTGTTCATTTGTCTACTACATATTCGTTTAGCCTTATAACGGATACTAATCCTTGTTTTCTTTTCCGAAATTTTGGCACTTCCTTTGCCGTTCGCTTAATGTATTTTTTCCAATGTTTGGGTTCAATTTCGCTTTTTCCCTCATTTTGAGACCAAGTACTAACAATCAGTTCCAGTTACCTAGAAGAACTTATAGTTTCGCCCTTTCCATCCGTATTTTGTGCAGAGAGAATAATGCATTTAATATTAAAAGTTCATATTTTTTATGATATGGTCCAACTTCCGAATAAAATAAAGGAAATAAAAATGTTTTTTTTTAATAGCGATATATGAATTTTACTAACCAATCCATCACCTATTCATTAAAAGTAGTTCAGATTAAGTATATATTATTTTAGTTTATAAAACAGATATTAATATGACTCATTTCCGGGGAAGTATATACAATTTAAATTACCTCTAATAATCAGCAGATATATAAAACAAAATGTTTAATTGCAAATATTAAATAAAAAAATTCAAGATATTCTGCAAAGTATTGTTGAATTAAGTTGTATTATTATAATTATATAATTATACGTCAATCCGCCATGTTTGGACGCCATTTTGGGGCAGTTCGTTCACTTTTTTTTGTGGGAACATTGGCTTTTTTTTAATAAATTGTCACAAGGAACACAACGATATGCAATTTATATCGATGTGGGGGAAGGGGGGGGGGGGTGCACGGTAAGGGGGTCTGGTCCACCGTGTATTTGAGAGGGTTGAACAGTTCATTTACCTAGGCTCCCTGGTGAAATGTAACAAGATGTAAAGGGAAAGATTCAGAGAAGACTCTTGGCAGTCTTCCAAAGAAGAATCTCTTATCCTTCGATTTGAACAACATATCTTGCAAAAAACATTTGGTCCTATGAATAGAAATGGTGTGTGGAGAATATGAACCAACATGGAGTTATGTTAATTCTACAAGAACTGTAATACTATTAGTGTTATCAATGTTGGTCGTCTCCAATGGGCTGGCCATATTGCAAGGATTACTTCAGACCTGGTACTTTGAAAGATACTTTCATAAATGCATAATCAGCCTATGCATGATCCATCTGGGTATTCTTAATCCGAGGGTAGTGGCAAGTAAGAGACATGATTGATGGACCAAATTGCCAAATTGGCCTTGACTCTGCAAGAGTTGTAATACCAAGAAAGAATAAAAATAAAGTTTTATAGTACTCAAAATAATATTTTGAAGATAATTTTATGTTTATTATTTTAATATACCTATTTGATTAAATAAAAACTTATATATTAAGTTGCAGTTTAGCTCTTCTTGTCATTTCCTCCATTAACTAGCTATTTATAATGTTATTAAATACAATATTAATTAACTATAGTCGAAAATATGCCTCAATTAGTTCAGAAGGAATATTATCGGTTCCCGCTGCTAGAGATGGGCAAAATTGTACTCTGAGTAAAAAGTACAATTACAGAGTAATTTACTCAAATACTCGCCCGGTTCGAGTATCGAGTACTTCAATCACTACTCGACCTCATGATTGACGAGTACAAAAAGTAATCAGCTGTCCTCGTGAGTACTTTCTATTTTCAAATCTACTCAGCAATATTTTACTCTGAGTACTTTTCAAAGTAATCGAGTATTTCATTATAAAAATTACAGGAGTAGAATATTTAATATTTCTTCCATATTTAAGTCCATTGTTATCTTATGGGGGTATAGTTTTTTAAAATAGTATCGATATTAATGTAAATCAATAAAATAAAGAATTATTAAAATATTTTGGATTTAATCAACTTTGGGGACCATTTTTTTTTTCTACACCACTTGACTTTTATGATAATGCTGTCGGATTTCAGATAGTGCCCCCGGGGCCCGACTTTTTGTAACATTTCGGATTATATCGATATCAGGGTCGACTATTAGGTTTTGGGGGCGCTTTTTATGAAAATGATACCGAATTTGAGATTGGGCCCCCGGGGCCCGACTTTTTTTAACTTTTTGGATTAAATCGATATCGGGGTCGACTATTATGTTTTGGGGGGCGCTATTTATGAAAATTATATCGAATTTGAGATTGGGCCCCCGGGGCCCGACTTTTTTTAACTTTTTGGATTAAATCGATATCAGGATCGACTATTATGTTTCAGGGGGCGCTTTTTATGAAAATTATATCGAATTTGAGATTGGGCCCCCGGGGCCCGACTTTTTTTAACTTTTTGGATTAAATCGATATCGGGGTCGACTATTATGTTTTGGGGAGCTCTATTTATGAAAATTATATCGAATTTGAGATTGGGCCCCCCGGGCCCGACTTTTTTTAACTTTTTGGATTAAATCGATATCGGGGTCGACTATTATGTTTTGGGGGGCGCTATTTATGAAAATTATATCGAATTTGAGATTGGGCCCCCCGGCCTCCGACTTTTTTTAACTTTCTGGATTAAATCGATATCGGAGTCGACTATAATGTTTTGGGGGGCGCTATTTATGAAAATGATATCGGATTACGAATCATTTTCATAAATTTTGAGATAATGCCCCCTGGGCCCGACTTTTGGTAACCTTTCGGATTTAATCCATATCAATGTTGATTATGAGGTTTTAGGGGACACTTTTTATGAAAATGATGTCGGATTTTTTTTTTATAAAATGCGTCCCCTAAAACTTAATAGACGGCCCTGATATCGACGAAATCCAAAAAGTGAATCCACAGGGTGCAATCTCAAATCCAACATTATTTTCATAAAAAGAGTCTTCCAAAACTTAATTGTCGACCCTGATATCTATTAAATAAGAAAAGTTACTAAAAGTTGGCCCCCGGGGGCCCAATCTCAAATCCGACATTATTTTCATAAAAAGCGCCCCCCAAAACACAATGGTCGATCCCAATATCGATTTAATCCAAAAAGTTAAAAAAAGTCGGGCCCCGGGGGCCCAATCTCAAATTCGATATAATTTTCATAAATAGCGCCCCCCAAAACACAATAGTCGACCCCGATATCGATTTAATCCAAAAAGTTAAAAAAAGTCGGGCCCCGGGGGGCCCAATCTCAAATTCGATATAATTTTCATAAATAGCGCCCCCAAAACACAATAGTCGACCCCGATATCGATTTAATCCAAAAAGTTAAAAAAAGTCGGGCCCCGGGGGGCCCAATCTCAAATTCGATATAATTTTCATAAATAGCGTCCCCCAAAACATAATAGTCGACCCCGATATCGATTTAATCTAAAAAGTTAAAAAATGTCGGGCCCCGGGGGGCCCAATCTCAAATTCGATATAATTTTCATAAATAGCGCCCCCCAAAACATGATGGTTAGTCTAATATCGATTAATGGGGAGTTAGGGTTGGTCAGGTCGAATATGGCCGCTATTATTAAAGGAAATAAAAGAAAACATTTATACTCTTTATAATAATGACGGAGTAGTTGAAAAATAAAAAGTACTCTTTGTAGGAATTTGGCTGAGTACTTTCTGTAATTCGATATAACAGCGCGAGTATTTTCTGTACTTAACTAAATCATGATTGACGCAGCGTGAGTACTCTCAGTACTCGCCGATGTCAGGCCGAGTACAGAAACTACTCGATACTTTTTCCTAATAAAATTACTCAAATCATGAAAGTAATCGAGTACTGCCCATCTCTACCCGCTGCTTTATATGATTTTAATTTTCCGATAGCTACTTCAACTTCCTCTTTACTTGGTCCTTCTATTAACGGTTCAGCACTCTGGTACTCAGAAGGAGGACACAGATCATAATTTCCCGTATTTAAAATATTGTCAAAGTGGTCCTTAAACTTATTCAATATGTCAACCAGATCGATTAGAATATTGTTATTATCATCCTTAATTCCAGACGTTACGGGCCCTACACATTTAAGCGATCACTTTATACCTTTGTGCATGTCTCTTACGTTATTTTCGATTCTATTAGTTTCTATTTCAATTATTTTATTTTTAAGATACTCCCTATTTTTTATTTTTGAACAATTTTGTCGTTTCGTTCTTTGAAGTTCGGAAGTATTCCAGATTGTCTTCGCTAGGGTTATTTAGAGCTTTTAATTTAGCAGCTTTTCTTTTTTTGCCCATGTTTAAGCAATCTTCATCAAACCACGGTTTGTTATTCTTATTTTCCTTTTTTCCTAGACACGAGTTACCGACCGCTTTAATATTATCCCTGATCTCTATCCATAAATAATAATAATAATAATAATAATATGGCTTAGCGAACCCGAAGGTTCGATGCCGACACCACCAATCGCTTGTTACACACCTCCCTCCACCGTTCGCCGTCCAAACCCAGTCCCTTCAGATCGGCTTTAATGCAATCTTCCCACCTTCTCTTCGGTCTACCCCTCGGACGCTTACCATTCGGCACAGCAAATATTAACCTTTTAGGAATTCTCTCGTTACTAAGCCCAACAACTTTACAAGCCCATTTGATTCGCCGCGATGAAATTACCTCACTTATATTACCCGGATACAGCTCACGCAATTCGGCGTTGTGTAACCGTCTGAACTCTCCGGTTAACTCATCCTTCTTCGGTCCGAATATTCTACGCAATACTTTATTTTCAAAAACCTGCTCATCCCTTAATGTAAGCGGCCAAGTTTCGCATCCATAAAGAACTGTAGGCAAGATAATTGTTTTATAGATTCTAATTTTTAAGTTTCGGGACAAGAGGCGCGAACTAAGTAGTTTTGTCACAGAAAAATAACAAGCATTCCCCGCCTTCAGTCTAACCTTAATCTCTTCTTCAATTTCGTTTTTTCTAGTTATCGTAGAACCTAGATACCTAAATTTATCTACCTGTTCAAACATATTACCATCTATATCGATATCACCAGTAGTATCGCCATTTTTGCAGCTAACCATATATTTTGTTTTATCCACGTTTATTTCGAGTCCTAGTTCTTTACCGGCTTTCATTAACGTTGTCGTATTTAGTTTTATAGTTTCAACGTCTTCGCTTAACAGTACCAGATCATCAGCATAGCCCAGCACGGATGATGTCCCGCCCAGATCCAACCCTTTCTCAGTTCGCATTACCTCCCTAATGGCATGTTCTAATGCCAAATTGAACAGGACAGGCGAAAGAGAATCCCCCTGTTTTAAGCCCGAACGAACCTCAAATTTTTCGGACAAATTATTACCGATTCTAACTTTATTGAGTGTCTCCGTCAAGCACATCCTGACTAGATTTACTAGTTTTTTTGGAATCCCCTGCTCGATTAGAATATTATACAGTTTCTGGCGGTCAATAGAATCGTAAGCCTTTTTAAAATCTATATACAGCTGGTGAACAATACCGTTATACTCCAATTTTTTCTCTAATATTTGCCGTAAAGAAAATAGATCTCTATCCATAACTTGTCAATATCCTCGTGGTCCTCATCAGGAAGCTCTAAAGTTTCAAACCTATTCTTAACATCTAGCTCGAATTGGGTTCTAATTGATGATTTTTTTAATTTTTCCAAATTAAAATTCTCAAACTCGAAACGGTTTTCTTTTCTCTTCTTTATATTAAGTTTTTGTCGAAGTTTCGCGATTACTAATTCATGATCTGACCCACATTCTGCTCCGTGATAAGACCGTACATTAATTATACTGCTTTGCCAGCTATGTTGTATCAAGACATGATCGATTTGATTTCGGGTTTGCAAATCCGGTGATGTCCAAGTATATTTATGAATATCCTTATGTTTAAACGTCGTACTTTTAATTATCAGGTTTTTCGAGATGGCAAAGTTTATCAGACGGATCCCATTATCATTACTATATTCGTGCAAACTTTCTTTACCGATCGTCGGAATATAAACTTCCTCCCTTCCTACCTTTGCGTTCGCGTCACTTACAATTATTTTCATTTAGTTTCGCCGTAGTTTATCATAAACCCATTCGAGTTTATCGTAAAATTCACTTTTGACTTCATCGTCACTGTCTTCCGTCGGACAATGTATGTTTATTAATGCGATTTTAAACCAACGTCCCTGAAATATAGCTACCGAAATTCTATCACTAAAGAATTGTACGTCCCTCAAAGTGGATAGTAATCTATTCCTAATTAGAAACCCGGTACCTAAACAATGATTACCGCTTCCTCCGTACCAAATAGTGTACTTTCCTTCCCTCATCGAGCCCTCCCCTGGCCAGCGAACCCCTTGCAGAGCCACGCCATCCAAATTGTACCCATTTACCTCATTCACGACCGATTTTAGCCCCCCTTCTGTGTTTAAACTCCTTACGTTCCACGTACCAATATTTAAATCCCTATATTTCAACTTGCGCCATGAATCCCCTAAAGCAGTCTCCACCCGGAGACCCGAACGGGGGACTAGTTTACCTCGGGATAAAGAGCGTTTTATCTTAGGGAGATCCATGACTATTTGTGGTGTTTGGTGAAGTAAAGGTATGTGAGTAGGGCGTTCAATCCTACGTCCACCCTCCAGCAAGTCTGGAGGTCCCCTCCCTCCAGCATGTCTGGAGGGGCCCTCTCATTGTTGGTCAGCGAGTCCATCGGACTTAGCTGGGAGGAACTTCCGAGGAATTTCCACCGACCATCCCCTCATCCGCCACCCGCTGGACGCTCCCCATACGCGGTAATGAGTCCGCGCGAGGAATGCGGGGAAGCTGGAGTTTCTAAAATACATCGGTTGGTTAAAAAGATCTTGGTGAATGAGAAATTATCTGAAGAATGGATAGAATCTATTCTTATTCCGATTCACAAAAAGGGCCCGAGGACTGATTGTAATAACTATCGAGGAATTTCACTCCTTCCGGTATGTTATAAAATATTCACTTTAATCTTAACCAGTCGAATCACGGAATACGCCGAGGAAATTATCGGAGACTACCAATGCGGATTTAGACGGAATCGTTCGAATATAGATCAAATATTTTCTTTACGGCAAATATTAGAGAAAAAATTGGAGTACAACGGTATTGTTTACCAGATGTATATAGATTTTAAAAAAGCTTACGATTCTATTGACCGCCAGAAACTGTATAATATTCTAATCGAGCAGGGGATTCCAAAAAAACTAGTAAATCTAGTCAGGATGTGCTTGACGGAGACACTCAATAAAGTTAGAATCGGTAATAATTTGTCCGAAAAATTTGAGGTTCGTTCGGGCTTAAAACAGGGGGATTCTCTTTCGCCTGTCCTGTTCAATTTGGCATTAGAACATGCCATTAGGGAGGTAATGCGAACCGAGAAAGGGTTGGATCTGGGCGGGACATCATCCGTGCTGGGCTATGCTGATGATCTGGTACTGTTAAGCGAAGACGTTGAAACTATAAAACTAAATACGACAACGTTAATGAAAGCCGGTAAAGAACTAGGACTCGAAATAAACGTGGATAAAACAAAATATATGGTTAGCTGCAAAAATGGCGATACTACTGGTGATATCGATATAGATGGTAATATGTTTGAACAGGTAGATAAATTTAGGTATCTAGGTTCTACAATAACTAGAAAAAACGAAATTGAAGAAGAGATTAAGGTTAGACTGAAGGCGGGGAATGCTTGTTATTTTTCTGTGACAAAACTACTTAGTTCGCGCCTCTTGTCCCGAAACTTAAAAATTAGAATCTATAAAACAATTATCTTGCCTACAGTTCTTTATGGATGCGAAACTTGGCCGCTTACATTAAGGGATGAGCAGCGTCTTAAGGTTTTTGAAAATAAAGTATTGCGTAGAATATTCGGACCGAAGAAGGATGAGTTAACCGGAGAGTTCAGACGGTTACACAACGCCGAATTGCGTGAGCTGTATCCGAGTAATATAATTGAGGTAATTTCATCGCGGTGAATCAAATGGGATTGTAAAGTTGTTGGGCTTAGTAACGAGAGAATTCCTAAAAGGTTAATATTTGCTGTACGGAATGGTAAGCGTCCGAGGGGTAGACCGAAGCGAAGGTGGGAAGATTGCATTAAAGCTGATCTGGAGGGACTGGGTTTGGACGGCGAACGGTGGAGGGAGGTGTGTAATAAGCGATTGGTGGTGTCGGCATCGAACCTTCGTATTCGCCAAGCCTTTTATTATAATTTCTATATTATAGTCGAAAATATAGGGGGATCCAAACTATAGCCCACGAAAATTACATGGTCAAATTAAAAAAAAAAACATTTAAAAAATCACACAAACAGAAGGTTACTAAAACATTTATTGCATGAGCTATTTCTCTTAGAAACCTAATTTCACCATTGAAGTGTCATATATAGAACAAGTTTTTTATTTTCAACACAAGCCATTGCCTGGAGTGCTTAGTGGAGGTCTCAATGCGGCATGCGGAACTTGTTGAAGGTCTCAATGTGACACATGGACCAAGAAGTTTGGAGTTCCTGGTCTAAAATATTAAGTCAAGAAGAAGAGAATAAAACTCCATAAAAATGTCCCATAAAAATGTCAAACAAAAGATCAAAATATACAGATTTATGAGATTTATTATCAAACCATCAAACACTTTCATCGTCATTAAAATCCAATGAAATTATTTATGACTAGTAGGCCCCTGCAAAAAATACGCACAGCATATAGTTATCAAATGCCAAATTAATAAGAAAATAAAAAAATGCAACGTAGCAAAAGATTAAGACATCAAATGTTACTTTATCAATAAATATAATCCACAAAGCAAACAAAAATTAATTTAAATCTTCATTTTTGTTTGGAACCAACATGTTTACTAATTTCAGTAAGCTGTAGATTTGCTAAAAATTGTCCGATTTCGATGACTTTTTTTTCCTTTTGTAGGGAATTTAGTAATCTTTTATATAATCATGGGCATAACCAGGGGAAAAGTGTGTAATTTTTCAGTTATTCGTAAATAAAGTTTAATTTCTTTCATAACTTGTTTGCCTGAATTTTCTGGGTGATTGGACTATTTTGCCTGCCTGAAGGAAAAGGAAGCTTTTGTGGCTCAATCTTGGGATTTGGTGCAAAATTAACGATGATATGGCTTGCCGATCAAAAACACCATCGATAAATAATATGAACTCCTCTCTCGATCATAGAGACCTCAAGTCGACGAAATGAGACATGTATTCAATGACAGTACTACAATTAATGTAAGGTTGTGTGGATGCGAACCCTATGCCTTGCGTTATCTCGAAAATAGTACGTTTTTGGGCTTGCTGTATGCATCAAAATCTTCAAGATCCAATTTGTCCCGAATCGATCTACAGACCTGCCACCGTTCCAGTATTGAAACTTAGCAAAATGTTTGTATCGACTTTATTTATTTCAGAAAGAAAAACAAAAGTGGAGAATACGATTCGCTAACCCCCCTGAAATTCTGAATCCAACGGTGCCCCATTCATGGTATTAGAGCATGATAGGAGCTTATATTTGGTACAAAACCGATTTTGAGCCTTACTGTAATAATATATGCGGAGATTGGCTAAAAGGGAAGGGAAAAAATAACTCTGCATAATTTAATAAATGAATTGGTTCACAAGGTATCTTTGAAACACTACTTCAGTTAGAGGACCTAGCCTTGGTAGCTCTGATGCATAAGTAAAGAGTCTTGGAGTTAAAATAACTGGTAATTCTTAAATATCTATAAATCAAATGTTTTATTTATATATGTATTAAAGGCAGTCATTCTAATATCATTGGTTAAATTACACTGTCCTTGCAATTGAATCTGGTAGGAAATCATAGTTATTGTTGAACTTAACAACCAATCAAAACTTCATTCATCTATAAATAATGATAGTAATTTTATTAATTTAACAAGTCATGGCTATGACTTAGTTTTCCCAGAATTCTGCAGTACCTAATAAAATTACAAGGTAATCTATAATTAAATTTTACTTTAATAAACCAGTCGATAACATATATTTAAATTTTTGTTCCTAACATTATCTTTAAAAAATCATGTTGTTCATGAATGTATATAAAGTTAATTTATTATGTAAATAAATTATTTCATACTGAATATATTTAGTATGTACCGTCACACTTGTAAAGTTTGCGTACTCTGCGAATATCACTCTGGCTCAGTTGGTATTTTCTCCATAATGGGCCAATCAGTGCTTTTGACTTGGTCTCTATTGTTGGGGATTTGCCATCCTAAAATGCAAATGTGATAAGAATCATTTAAACTGTTGTTAAATTTATCTATATATTGTAATAATCAATCTTTCATTGGAGTATAAATAGGTAGTATTAGTGAATTTATATTGGTTTTAGTTTCAAGCCAATATTGATTGAAGTAAAGATAAAAGTATTCTGGAGTTGTATTTGGTCAATGGTATAGTATAGGAATTTCATTTAAAATTAAGTTGAATATATTTTTTCATTTTAAGTTTATTATTTTATGTAAATGTATTGTACTAGAATAGTTTGTTTTGATCTCGAAGAAGGAAGCTACACCAATGTAGCAAATTATGTATAAAAACAAAATTAACTGTTATCCATGGCCATTGCACAAATATTAAATAGTAAATTTTCTTTTTTGTTTTAAAGACAAATGATTTTATTAAACACTTGTAAAATATGCTGTAAATATATATTTTTTTTTATTGTTTAAATTTTCTAACTTAAGAATCTAAAAACTACACAATGTTAGTGTTCACTATTAATTACACTAATCTAAATTTTATTAAAAATATATATAATTCTTTATAATATATTACATAACGGTTAAAAGCATAATATAAAACAATTTAAAAACTAAAATATCAAAATAATACCATCTCGTAATTAGAATAACTACAACATTCTTGAAAATGTTAAGAAAATTAAACGCAAATGAATGTGAAAATGAACATATAGTAGCAAATAAGAAACAAGCAGTTTATAAATGTATTATAAATATGTTTAGTGGGCAGCAAAAGGTTCCATTCCATGCATTGATTGAAATTTAAAAAATCAATAAAAACAATTATTGATAAACTAAATAAGTGATATTTATTATATTTTATCTATATATGATTTTTTTTTACAAAACCCCTTTTTATTCTCACAGTCTTTTATTATACATTTGAAACATTCTTACAATATTTAAAAATTACTATTTTTTAACGTTTCATCTCCAAGAGCCATTTTAAAAAATTCTTTTTAAAAACAAACATTAGTCATATTAAAACATTATTTATAAAAATTTCTTAAAATATATCTGTATGTAGAATAATACTCTATGGTTGTACTTGTTTTACTAAATCTAAAATGTTTTGTTTTATTTTTTTTTCCTCTGAAATTCCACAAAATTTCTCTTCTTTACGTCATTTTAACTTCACTGAGCTATAGTCTAGACTAAATTTTTGATAAAATGAGGAAAATAAGAGATATTTTGTGGAATTTTGAAAGAAAAATAAAACAAAACATTTAAATTTAATAATTACCGGTAAACTATCAAACATTGATTTATCAATAGCTTCCCCATCTATATCTCCAAGATTTGAATGGTGCACTTTCGACGATACATACGGTAGCGACCATTTTCCTATCCAAATAAAATTTCTTGATAGAGTTCCTACTAAAATAAATCATAGCCATTGGCTCATTAAACATGCAAATTGGGAATTATATCAAAACTTAACAGATTCTCTAAATTTACAGATTTCTGACCAGACTGTATATTGCAAATACAAAATCATCCTACAGACAATAACTCACGCTGCACAATGTTCAATCCCTAAGAGTAAATCAACGAATGGAAAAATCTCAGTCCCGTGGTGGTCGAAGGAATGCAGCAAAGCTGTCAAAAATAGAAAAAAAGCTCTGAGAAAATTCAAAAACCACCCAAACTCAGTCAATTATGAAAAATATATCTCTTGTAGAACTCATGCAAGGTATGCCATAAGAAATAGCAAAAAGAGATGTTGGCAGGACTTCATTGGTCAGATAAACATAAACACCCCAATCGGGGAAGTTTGGGACACTGTAAGACGGATCATGGGAAGAAAATGCGCGTCCACTCCCAACCTCTTAATCACTCGAGATAGAGTCACCACAGACCCGATAGCTCTTGCTAACTCCTTAGGTGAACACTTTAGACTTTCATTTTCAAATATATCTTATAACTCCTCAGGTACAAATAGCCCATATCACGAATATATCCTATCACAACACAAAAAAAGGGAAACCAAAAGAACATTTATCTAGTTACAGACCGATCGCTTTGACTAGCTGTCTATGTAAACTCTTTGAAAAAATGGTTGCCTTTCGACTAAAATGGTATCTCGAAAGTAAACATCTGTTAAATATTTGGCAAAGTGGATTTCGTGCTGGTCGCAGCACTGTTGACAATATAATAAAATTAGAAACAGAAATATTAAATGCGAGAAATTCCAAAAACCATCTACTAGCAATATTCTTAGACATCGAAAATGCCTTTAATTGCGTTAGAAGCAATGACATTATTAAAGCATTACTTAATATGGGAATAAACGGTGAAATCCTAAGATTCATTAAAATTTTTCTAAGTAATCGTAAATTTAAAATGAAGTGCAACACAGCAATATCTACAGATTTTGAACAGCAAAACGGAGTACCTCAAGGTTGTGTGCTTAGCCCTATATTATTTAATGTGGTCATAAATAAAATTGCAGAAGAAGTTAAATTTCCAGTAAAAATTCTACTTTACGCAGACGATTTAGTATTATACATGAGTGGGAAAAATCTGCCCTACATCCATAGCTCTATACAGAACACCGTTAATAGGGCTGTTGCGTGGTTCGCAAATAAGGGGCTCGTGGTATCCAAAACGAAGTCCCAGGTAATATTATTCACGAGACACAGAAATCCAAACGTAAATAATATTAAAATAAACGAAGAGCCAATTGAATATTCTCAAAGTGTTAAGTACCTGGGAATAACATTTGATAAAAATCTGACGTGGGCAACTTATATAAAAAAAATCAAAAGTGAATGCCTGCAGTCACTCAATTTGTTAAGAACGGTCAGTTGCCATTCATGAGGAGCTGACAAAACAAGCATACTTATGTTATACCGGAGCCTCGTCTTAAGTAAACTTATTATGGCAGTATAGTTTACGATTCAGCCAGTGAAAATACCAAAAAAATGTTAGTCCCAATCCAAAACACCGCTCTTAGATCAGCTTTAGGTGCTTTTCGTTCTAGTCCAACGGTAAGCCTACACGTGAAAGCAGCAGTTATGCCTTTGGATTTTAGAAGAAAGGCACTTTCTCTTTCCTATTTCATAAAAGTAATTTTTCGCCCCCAGCACCCTCTAAATCGTCTGTTTTCTAAAGACATAATCTTACTTCAAAATCACAAAACATACCGCCCATCGTTCCCAGAAAGATGTAAATCCTATCTCACTGACTTAAACCTAGCACTACCATCCATACCAAAATTCGAAAATCCAAAAATAGAACCCTGGTCACTCCTTATCCCTAAACTTAACAAAATAAAATCAAAAGGCAATTCTCCGATTATACCGTTAACAGATTTCAATCGCTTCAAAAACGCCCATCAGGAATGGACATTTATTTATACCGATGGGTCTAAACGCAAAGAAGGAGTAGGCGCTGCTATGGTGATGGGAAATAATCATATAATGTTATCCCTTCCTCAGATTTGTAGTATCTACACCGCTGAGCTATCTGCTCTAAACCGCGCCGTAAAATTCATTGACGCTAAACTAGCCAGCCGCGTCGTGATTTGTTCAGATTCCAAATCTGCCCTTATATCGATACAGGACCCTTTTTCTCAAAACTGGTTAGTTGTCGATACTCTAACTAAACTTAAAACATTGGAAATGGCTGGATGTATGGTAAAATTTTTATGGTTACCAAGTCATGTCGGGATCAAAGGCAATGAGATGGCAGATAGCATGGCCAAGAGAGCTATCAAAGAAGGTCAACCTATCATCACCACTCAACCTTCTGAAGTTGTCTCTTTAATCAAAGAAAAATCATGGTTGGCGTGGCAAATAACTTGGTCTGCCACTAGAGATAATAAGGTAAGGGTTGTGGAGCCATACGTCTGGAGAGTCACTCCATATATCCTACTGACCAGAAGGGAAGAAGTGGTACTGACCCGGCTAAGGATAGGACACACTAGGCTTACTCACGAGTACTTAATGAGGAAAGACTCTCCCACTCAATGTCTTTCCTGCGGGGTACCTCTTACAGTGAACCATATCCTAACCGAATGTTATGCATTCCAATCTTCTAGGGATCAACATCTTCTCAGAAATAGCCTTGAAGAATCACTCCAAAAGGACCCCAATGCTATTAAAAACTTAATATTGTTCTTTAAGGAAATCAAAATATTTAACAAAATTTAATCACACCTTGTAATTGTAAATGTTAAGTTTTTTAAGTTTGTAGGTTCCTCTTTAAATTGTAAATATATCTGTTAATTTTTTTTCTTTTAATCATAATTTTTAACTACAATGGTTTTTTAAATTTTTCTTCTTGAAATTTTTAATATTTAAATTGTACTTCCTAACTTTTCTTCTTTTAATATTAATTTTGTTTTTTTCAACTTTAACTTTGTTTAATTTTAATGGTGCTTGTACTTTCTAATGTTTAAACTGTATTCTTTAACTTCGCCTCTATTAGTATTAATTTTTATTATTTAAACATGTATTTTTTAGCTTTTATTCTTAATATCATTAATCTTTATTTTTATTGCGTCTGTTATCTTTTTTTCTATTAAATCTTTAAGTTTAAATTTTTATAATTTTAGTTCAATTGTTATATCATAATCATCTGTAATTATTCTTAACTTTTCAAACTTTAAATTGTATTTCTTAACTGCAGTTGAGTTATGTGTGTAGTAATTCATCAAATTGTAAAATAGGGCGAAAATGACCCAAGTGGTTGAAGAGCCCAAAACATGTATAAATAAATAAATTTAATAAAACAAGCACTAACATAGAGTATTATTCTATATACAGATATATTTTAAGAAATGTTTAACAATAATGCTTTTAATATATCTTTTTTTTTTTTTTTTTTTTTTTTTTTATTGAAAAATATTACAATCTGTCTCAAGGACATTTATAATAGTGTTAACAGATCCCATTCACACTCTATGTACAGTAAATAAATGTTTATTTTTTAAAAGAAAAAGAATTTTTGAAAATGGCTCTTGGAGATGAAACGTTAAAAAATAGTAATTTTTAAATATTGTAAGAATGTTTCAAATTTATAATAAAAGACTGTGAGAATAAAAAGGGGTTTTATAAATAAATAAATTAAAAAAAAAAATCATATATAGAATAAATTTAATAATTATTAGAAAATCTCATAAAAACTCTGAACTCTGGAGAAGAGTTTCGTGTTTATTTAGATAATTACTGTATATAGCAGCCATTTCAGTGTATGTAGAGCTTGGGGCTAAGGGTTCCTATCTCAATAAAATTTGTATGTTTGTTCTGTACCCATTTTCTCAGAACTGGCCTTAAGATTCTACAAAAATAACAGCAGGAATAAATTAGAACAATTAAGAAAACAAACCAGACCAGATAAGAAAAGTAGGTTGGCTTTTATCAAAGAGTTTAAGAAAAAACCTGAAGGTTACTTGAGTGATGTCATCATATATTCAGATGAGATCAAATTTAATATCGATAGTTTGGAGAAATGCTGGAAGGGAATTAGAGAAGTAGAATTTGTCTGTTACAAAGAAAAATGGAGTCAGTACTATTCTTGTGAGGATAAATATGTTTGCATGAGGAATCAGGAATTGGATTTTTATTGATGGAGTAACCGAGAAGTATAAATTTAAAAGAAATGAAAAGGAACTTTAAAGACTGGTCTCATTCATTCCTGCTGTTATTTTTGTAGACTGTTAAGAATGGTCATAAAATTGTCATCACATAAAATTTCAGGTTCTGCTATATTAATATGATTATTATAGTATAGTAATTATATTATAAATAGTAAGTATGTGCATCAAAACCTAAATCTTTACCCTTCCTCTGATTATTTAAGTAACATGGAAAATATATCTATTTTATGATAGTTTTTAATTTCAAGTTGCAATATTTTGTAAGTAACCTGAATAAACTATATTTACTTGAATATTTACTTTACAAACTGGTTATCCAGAAGATTAGTATGTCACAGAAACTTAATTACTTAATAATGCAATCAAAAGGGTTTAATTAATTAATGTAATTAAGTTAATTAATGATATTATTTGTTCACATTTTTAAAATAATTTTTGCAATTGTTTTGTTTATGTATACACATATGAGTCAAACGATGGTTCTTCTGTTAAGAAAGTCCACTAATTTTCTTTTAGCAGAATTAGAAATCAGAAAAGTATCAACAGTTAAAAAATATTTCACAAATCACAATTCAGTCAATTGATAGTTGAATATACCTTACAGAAGAAGGTCATCCAGAAAGTAACCAAGTTATTCTAACCAGCTTGGGAAGGTAGAGATTCATTCCATGGTTTTGCCACAAAATAAATTTCAACCTACCCAGGCCAGATTTGAATGAATGAAATGATGAAATGAATAAATGAATGAAATGAAAAAATAATTTTATTCTGAGACTACAGTTCTCTAAGAATAACAATAACATGGTACAAAACATTGGTCCTTTAGTCTGATTTGAAAAAATACAAAGAGGTCATTTGAATGTTAATTTCACTTATTATCGCAATCATACCTGAACAACAATAGTAAATACACTTTAACACTTGTACATTTTATATGGTTTACATACAAAGAAAAAGTAAATAAAATCAAATGAAACTTGTCTATTAATTGTTAGTGAGCAGTTGTAATTACAGAATCCAATAAGTATTACATAGGTACAGAAGTTTGAAGATGAAGTAAGTGGTGGAATAAGAGTTGTTTGAAGGAATTTAAGGATGAGGATTACCGTTTGGTGATATGTAAAGAATTCCAGAGGAAGGTACCACAGATGATGAAGACATTGCTGAAGGATGTAGTTTTATGAGGAGGGATATATAAATCCATAGGTTGAGATCTGGTATTAAGTGAGTGGATAGAGGAATGTAGAGTGAGAAGTTCCATGATATAGGGAGGATTTTTGGTTCTTAGGACCTGGAAAAGGAAAACACGAAGAAAGAATTGTCGTTGGGAAGAAGGATAGAGCCACTTCAATTCGGTATACCAGTTGGAAACATGAGAACTCCTGGGAATTCCAAAAATGAATCTTATAAAACAGTTCATAAGACTTTTCAATTTCACTTCCAGTATTTCAGGCAGCCCTCCATACACCAAGCAATCATAGTCAAAGTGAAGGAAAATGAGAGAGGGTACAAGGAGCTGTCTGGTTTTTTGAGGAATAGAATCACTGAATCTTAGAAATTGTTTAAGGACAATTATGGATTTTCAGATTATCTGGGAAATATGGTTATTCTAGGAAAGGTTCTGATCAAAGATAAATCCTAGATTTTTGACTGTTGGGAAAATATGGATGGGGCAGTTATTAAGGTAGAGTAGAGGAGAGAAGGAAGGGAACTAATGAGATGCCTGGAACTGATGAGAATAGCCTTAGTTTTATCTGCATTCAGCTTTAAATCATTTATTTCTGCTCATCTGTTGATGCAGTCAATATCCTCTTGCAGCTTTTGGGTCTTGTAGCTCTCTAGTAGCTCAGAAGGATGGAAAGATTGGTTAATTTGGAAATCATCAGCATATAAGTGGTAATGGGAGTGATTAATGGAGTCAGGAAGATTACTAATATAAATAGAGAAAAGGGTCGGAGAGAGTGAGGAGCCCTGAGGAACACCTTGTGTTAATTGTAGGGGTGATAATGCAGATTTATCAGGAATGATAACTGTCTATGAGTGGTGGGATAAGGAGTGGAACCATTTTAGAACACTATTTGATATGGAACACTATTTGGCAGGCTTTGGAGTTTGGAAAGCCTTATGGTTGACGGAAGCAAAGGTTTTTGAAAAGTTGAAAAGGATTAGGATAGAAATTTTTTGTATATCTATGGAGGATTGTAGGTCTTGAGTAATCTTTAGCAAGGCAGATTGGATAGAATAATGGGAACGGAAACCGGATTGTAATAGATTGAGAAGACGGTTTTGCTCAAGAAAGTTGTTAAACTGAGAGTGAAATATTCTTTTCAGTGGCTTGCATAGATTGGATAAAATGGAGATGGATCTGAAGTCGGAAGCTGAGGAAGGAGCAGGTACTTTGTTCAACGGGCAAACAAGGGCTCTTTTCCAGGCTCAAGGGAAGATGAAATTTTGAAGAGAGAAATTGTATATGTGCAGCAATGCGGGAAAAATTAGGCTGGAAGGTAGAGTTTAATGATTTTAACAGGTATTTGTTCAGGCCCATAATCGTTGGTTTTGGATTCAAGGATGGCATATAATAGGTCTGTGAGAGAAATATCAAGAAAATAAAACTTATCGGATCTACTTGGGTACAGGTTTTGGAGCTGACGATAGAGACGTTTTTCAGAATTTTCCATTTGGATTTAGGGTTAGGTGCTTGGGATAAAATATTATTAAAGTATTGGGCTTTGGCATGGCGAAGGGATATTTGTGGAAGGAGCCAATGTGAATAGACACAAGATTGTGACAACTTAACACTCTCAGTCATCATAGTATCTTATGTTCTGTTTAATGGAATGATGTAGCTATTTAAATTTAATTATTTAAATACTTACTTTAGAAAAAGCGTATTCATCATACATCATGACTGACTTCAGGTCAAAGGTCTCTCCCAAAGTGTCAACACTTGCCACCGAATTTTTCACAAATGCTGAAGTAAAACCCTAAAATAAAATCATAATGAGTTTGATGAATTATCATTATTTAATGAAAATAAAAGCTATTAAACATATTGTTGTCTTACTATAAAAACTCAATCTTTTCAAACATTAGAAATTTTTAACAAATAGCCAAGGGTGATTCCATGAAAACATCATATTTTCATCCAAACTTGTTTTTGAATCTTTTACTTGCTCTTTTTTAAATCAGAAAAATAGTTCTGGGAAGTATTGAAGGATAGTAGAAAGTATTGTAGCTTCTTTATCCTACTACACTCATTACAAGAAATTAATGATGACCTACTGAACAAGAAATCAATAATCAGTATTAAAACTTAAAAAACATCTCTCTCTTGGGCTCACTGACAATATCTATTTTCTTAAAATATTCACAGATTTTACTCTTGCCTGTTCATTTTTAGCAAACATCCACTCATTTCAAATTACAGAATACTAAATCATTGCCACATGGGTTCAATATCTTTTGATTGCTAAATGTTCAGGTATTGAATAATAATTATTTTAAATGAAAAATCATTCATTTTTTGCAAAGTAACTAAAAAGAATAATAAAAATACATGTACAAAATAATAGTAATACATGAACAGCAAAATAATAATAACAGCTGATCGATATACTATTAAAAAAGTGTATTATGTGTATGACTTTACCTTAAGGATATTGTTCCAGTGAATTACAATGTAATTGTCCCGATCCGGCCTGTTCATCTCATGCCAGAAGCCAACGACATGTCCCAGTTCATGAATGGCTATCCCAAGGAACCAACAGCGCTGACCTAAGGACAGTCTCTGTCTTCCTCCAGATCTCCCCACTTCAGACCAGCAGGCACCGCTGGAAATTAAAAACATCATTATTGGAGACCGGATTTTCATGCAATAAAAAAAATCAAAACAAGCAAAAATGTGCAACAAGAACTAAAACTTACAAAAAGAGCTGATAAAGGATAAAAATTCGATACTTTTTATTAATATGATCTATTAGAAAATAAAACATAAAAATCGAAAAATAATAATTTTTAGTTCATAAAAACTATATAAAATAAGAATAAAATGAAAAATGGTTTTAAAACAATCCTATAAACAAGAAATATGGTGTAAATATGCCCTTTGAGCTATATTATATTTAATTGAGACAGATTGATTATGTTTCATATAAGCAAGTTTTCATGAAAAAAAAAACAAACAATAAAATTAGTTATTTTTAGTAATGTTTATTATATATCTAATATCCTATCGTCCTTTGCCTACATGTTTTAAAAGAGAAAATGCTCTTTCAACACCAACTGTAATCAGAATTTTTTTTAATGAGCTTACATTATCCACCACAACATCAACATCAGATTTTTTTTTCCATTTAGAATAGAATAGAATAGAAAATAATTTTATTCTGGGACAAAGTCTCTTTAGAATAACAAAAAAGTACAAAATTAAAGTATTATATCTGGCCTAAGTAAAAACAAATACAAAAAGTAAAAATAAAGAAAAAAAAAGTAAAGAAAATATTAGTTAATCATACTATATACAAAATAAAAAAAATCTATCTACAAAACACTTGAAACCATGCCAAGACACTTAAAACTATGTACAGTGGTAAAATATAAGCATACACTTTAAAAAAATATATATAAAAAATACATTACATTTTTCTTAGCAATAAACTCTGTGTTTCTGCATAAAAAAAAAAAGGAAAACAAGACGAATCTGATAGCGAGTATTTAAGTGATGAATTATATGTAAATATATCATTATGTGAATCATTTTGAATAATATGTAAATTTACATAGAAGATTAGCGGGGGTGTCTGACTGTTTTTGGTATAAAATTGGAATAGGAAGGTTTTAAATGTTGATAGAGAGGAAGAATGCCGAATTTTGATAGGAAAGGAATTCCAGAAATTAACAGAGCCAGCAATAAACGAGTTTTGGAACGAGGCAGATCTGTGAGAAGGAATGTAAAGGTCAGAAGGTCGAGATCTTGTGAAAAGGGAGTGGGCTGAGGATTTGAATTGGAGAAGGTTGTAGGAGTAAGAAGGACATTGATTGTTGATGATTTGATAGGGGAACGTACCTAGGAAATATTGTCTTCGAATGGAGAGGAAGAGCCACTTTAACTCAGTGTAGTGGTGAGATACTTGGGAGTATCTCGGGACACCATTTACAACATTATAACCTTTAAAATGGAATCCATGGTTATATTTTAGTACAATTTTATAACTACAATTTTTTTCTAATTCTTTAATCATTCTTTACATTTGTTCTTAAATAACCATCTTCTTCAAAAGTCTCTACTAATTTAATACATGAGGTTTTATACTCACAACTCTAAAGATGAATAAAAAAGCAATTGTGCACAAAAATTTCTTAAAATGTGCAAATTTGTGCAAAATAAAACTAGTGTCAAAAGAATGTACTCTTAATGAATCGAATTTCTGTCATGGTTTGGTTGAATTTGAAGCTAGTGAAAAAAATATGCAATGCAATCCGAAAATCCAGTTTCTATTCATGACTAAATGAAATTAGAAAAAATAATTAATAAAATTATATGTCATTATTAAGCTTTTTAATATAGAAAAAATATTATTATTATTCCTTTTTATGGGTTGCAGAGTACAAATATAAACACTGTAAGAGTGCCCTATTTTTATTTCTTTTAAGATTTAATCCTGTGAGCACTAAGCGTTTTTATTGGTGAGTGAAAATAAAATAAAAATATAATTTCAGAACATATCTCAGTTTTTATTGAGAAAAAAATATATTTTGCCTCAATTGAGGGCATTGAGTATTTAGGATGTATGAAGTATAAACATACCATATATAGAATAAAAGAAAACAGGATTATAACAAAAAAAAACTTAGAATAACAGAATAAATCAAACACGAGACAACATTAAAAAAAAAATTAAAAACATTCATAATTAGAAATATAATTAGAATTATTTTAATTAATTCATTAAAGCTGACATACTGCAAACAAATTTTATGTTTCAAATTATTTAATCAGTATTCTATTTTGTAAACTAAAGCAAATTAATTAAAAGTAGAAAAGTAATTGTATTAACTTTAAACTTTAATCTTTCATCTATAGCTGAAGATACTATATTGGGTTAAATGAAAAGATTTTCATGCCTTGATACATGACAATAAAAAAAAAAAAAAAAAAAAAAAAACTGTCCATATGAGCTGTAGTAGACATCCCGCAGTATTTACTCCTTTATGTGACATTGGCTCATGGAATGAGAAGGAATATATAATATATAGGAATGTGAGGTTGCACTGTGAATTGTACTCAATTGTGCAGTGGACAAATTGCTCATTGAAAAATCTCACATCGATAAACAATTGATGAAGAAGGAAAAAGATCTGGTCAGGTAGCAGCAGCTGGGAGACGACACCAGGCACTTGAGGCTGGACATTGAGGTGGAACACATACCTGGGAAGAGAGTCTACTACAAGATTTAGAAGATCAAGTCTATAGTTATAACACTTTAATAGAGTCAATTTATTACAGTAGTAGAAATAAATCATTTTGTTATACAGGAGTGAAAATCATTTATTTATTTAGTTGTCCTATATGCCTCACGATTGAAGAATAACAAACCAGATGAGTCAATTCATTCAAAGTGTATTTAACTAAGTCCTACATTTCAAATATATATTCTTATTGTTCCTTCTCACTCAGTGTCACAAAAGGTATTAGATTCCCGAATTCCCAACTACAGTTAAACACCCTCAAAAAGTCTATATCCTGTGCCGGGGTTTTGTTTTAATAATCACGAGTGTAAATAACCTAGTTCCCTGATACAAAAGCGGAAGGCTATTCACTATTCCCGCCAAAAAACAAACTATTTAACAATTAACTTTTAGTAGGTTATTTACAGAGCAGATAAATCAATAAAAACTGATGTTTCGAAGTATGCTAGTTAGAAAAAATACTCAATATAATCTATTCTATGTGAGACAAAAGTGAAGCTGGATTGAATTTATAAAGGGAGGTTAACATTAAAGATATCACAAATGAAAAGGTAGGTAGACAAAAGTATAAAGTAGATAAACAAATCAGATGAAATATGATTAAAATATAAAAGTTTATTCCCAGATATGAGCAAAATGCTTATGACTATAAATATTGATACCATAAAAAATTGAAATACTTTTCTAAACTAATTAAAAACCATATTTAACTAACTTCTTTGCTCAAGTCTATTCTAATTAATTTTTAACATCTTTTTGGTTCTCAATAAAACTTAATTTCTTACTGGTTGGAGTGACCAGTTAAATTAAAATGGTAAAAATAAATAATTTTATTTAGCTGTATTGAAAAAAATATGCAAAGTAAAAATAAAAATAAATAAAATTATTTATTTTGCCATTTTAATTGGACTTATCACCCCAACCATCCTCCTCTTCAATTATTCACTACAGTCAACCATAAACCCACAATTCTTAATTTCTTACATTTTTGCTGTTCAATCAAATTAATAGTTTTGTTCATAAAATATATAATAAGAATAGTACCTATTTTGGTTATTGTAAAATATCTCAACAAAATCCTCTTCCCCTGTCCACTCTTTAAATCTGACGCAGGTTTTCCGATGATAATCCTCCATTGCTGCCATAATGATCAGGCACTGTCTGGAGTGAGGGCACCCTACAGGAACAATAAATCAGAAAGTTTAATATTAAATTATAGGAAAACAAAATTGAAAATATTTAAATTGATTCAGATAATTGACTAACAAAGAAAAATAAAACAAAAGATCAAACATCTGAAGGTTTCAGAACAATCAATATCTTCGTAGAAGAATTCATAGGGCAGGAGAACCAAAATGGAGACATCTGCAAAACTAATGGCCGACTAATACCCATCCCTTTAGTTAAGGTCCAACTCTCACAGCCATATGTGAGCACTGGTCTAATGAGTGTTTTATATATTCTTATTTTGGCCTGTATTGACAACATTCTACTGCGAAGATGTCTCTGGAGGGAAAAATAGCACCGATTAGCCACTGCGATCCTCCTGTCTATCTCACAATCAATGTTATTTCGTGAATTTATCAGTGACCCAAGATATACGAATTCTCGATTCCACTCTGTTCCAGCCATGCTTGGTTTTCCCTTGTTAGACGTGAGGATAGGATGGACTTATATTTTGTTTTGGATGCGTTCATAATAAGACCAATTTTGGCTGCCGACTCTTCCAGGATTGTAAAAGCTTTTGTACTGCCACAAACGATCTTCCCATTATATCAATATTGTCTGCCTATCCAAGTATTTGGGTCATTCGATTTAGGAAGGTTCCTGTAGTCTGGATACCAGAATTGCTTATGACTTTTGCAAGGGTAAAGTTGAATACCAGACATGCCAGAGCTTCTATCTGCCTTACACCTGTAGATGTTCTAAACCCCTTTGATAAATCACCTTGTACTTGTACGAAACAATCATTACCCTCCATTGCCATTCTAACAAGCCTTTCAAGTTTTGTAGGTACATTCATTTCTATCATTGCTTTGTATGCTTCCTCAGCGTTTATGGAATCATATGCTTGCTTGAAATCAATGAAGATGTGATGTGTGCCAATTAGTTATTCTTTGGTTTTCTACAGAAGGATTCGCTAGGTGAATATTTGATCGATTGTTGATTTACCATTAATGAATCCGGCCTGGTATTTTCTGATTTCAGCTTCGGCATAAGAAATTATTCTATAAAGAATCCTCGAAAAAATTTTGTAGGCAGTGGGTAGAAGGCATATGGCCCTGTAATTATTACATTGATAGACGTCCCCTTTTTGTACACTGGGCATATAATGGATTTTTACCAATCACTTGGAAGCTCTTCATCAACCAAAATGGGATGAAACATTTACTAGAGGAGTTTTATGAGCTCTTGACTACCATGTTTATAGAGCTCTGCAGGGATGTTATCAATGCCTAGGGCTCTATTGCTTTTTAGTCCTTCTATGGCTTCCTTGATTTATTCCTCGTCTGGAGGTTCTACGTCTTCACCACCTGCAATTGGATCATTTTCCTCTGAGACATTTGTGCCATTTCTGTTAAGAAGGGTTGAAAAGTATTCAGCCCATCTGTCCGAAATGCCTTGTTTATCAGTTACCAAAGAACCATGGCTTGCTCTGCATCCTGTGGTACGGGCCATGAAGGGCTTTCTTTCTTTATTAACAACCTGGAAGAATTCTCTCGTATATTTGGAGATGAAGGCCTCTTCTATCTCCTGTAGAGTCTTATTCTCCCATCGTCTTTTCTTCCTCCTATGGACATGCCTCTCGCGCCTTCTCTTTGCTCTGTATTCCTTGATAGAGCTTCGAGTGTGCTTTCTTTGCATCTTTTTATTGAATGCAATGTTTTTTCTCTTGGTCACGGCACCACATTCGTCATCGAACCACGGGTTATATTTCTGCTTGGTCTTATTTATCTCCTACAACCTCGTTTGCTACTTCCATAAGTGCAGTGCGGCATGAGTTCCATTGTGACTCGAGGTTTGATGCTGGGACAGAGCTCCTTAATCTGATGTCCAGTTGGTGTGAGAATCTAATGCTTGTATCACTGTCCTTTAACTCTTCAATATTGTACTTTTTCAGAGAACGTCGAGGCTGGTACTTCACTGTTGATATCCGATACCTTATTTTTGCAATTATAAGGTAGTGGTCCGAGTCAATGTTAGCCCCTCATATCTGGTGCTGACGAGTACATGATCGATGTGAGATCTTGTAATGGATCCGTTCCGTCTGAATTTCCTCCATGTTTCCAGATGCCCAACTTGTGCTGGAAATAGGTTCCCACAACCAAACCCTTAGAGGCTTCACTTCAAGTTCACCACCCTTTTTCCATTGTCGTTAGAGTTCTCTATTTTTTCCTATAGTAGGCCTAAAGGCTTTCTCTTTTCCAATTTGAGCATTGTAGTCTCCAATCACTATTTTCATATCATGGGCAGGGCAGTCATCAAAGCATTTCTCAGGTTCCTCATAGAATTCGTCTTTCATTTCATCATCAGAGACTTCTGTAGGCGCGTGTATACAGATGATGCTAACATTGTGAAACTTTCCCTTAATCCCCCCAAGACACAGAGTCTGGGGCTAAAAGGCTTGAAATCTATAACTATAACTTCAGAAATTACAATCCCATCTTTTCTTATCGATTCATGGCTAAAGTCTGATGTGCTCCTTTGTCATGTTTTAAATTTATGTTATAGATAAATTACAATTATAATATGTTATAATAGTTATAACTAAAAAAAATATGGGATTGTAAGTTTTGAAGATGGGAGTAAATTTCCCTAAACGTTAACATGTAAATTCAACAAATTGTACTTGTGGAAGTTATCATTGACAAAAACTAAGGATAAATAACATTATATATAATATAATAATTAATGTATTGTATTCAATAGGAAATGTCCAGATTGAAAATAACTGCTGTCACCCAGGTAAAATCAAGCCACCACCTCCAGGTGAATAAATACCATTTATTCCTTACAAATTTTTAGTCTAAAGTCTTTATTTTGTATTAGGGAAGTATTAGGTAACAGGAGCTCAACGCATATGTAATTAAATGAACTGCTGTGTAATTAGTGCTAATCATAGAGCCAATAGGAGAGCACCTGTAACCTCTTACTCTCCTAATACTAAAATAAAATAAAATATGACATACTCTTAAAAACTTTTTTATATGATAGAGAGATAATTAGTTAAAAATTATATTATAATATGAAGAGAACTCACCAACATTATCTGCTATTTTGAAAACTATCTCCCCATCAGGCCAGAGGGCTTTTATATTTTTTACAGCACTTTTCTCTTCTGGCTATAATTAAATTTAGTACACAAAATTAAAAAAAAAATGTCAATTAAGTTTGTTTCTAATATGAAAAATTTTACTTGATAAAAAAAAAAGAGTATAAGGCACTTATATTTAAAACTAATAAATTAAAGTATTTAATTTAATATTAACTTACAGTTAACATGAAATAATATTTGAATAATGTGATATTATATATGTTTTCTATTATATTATACGATTAGATAAAAACTTCTGTAGCATAAAAAAACAAAACAACTAATTACTTTGTTTCATGTTGAATGATTTCCAATATAAAAATTTAATACAATTAATGAAAATTTGAAAAGAAGTATATCAATAAATTTACAGTTATAGAAATAAATGACTATAGAGGAAGAAAATGGTCCGGGGTGGTTAGAATGGACAAGATACAAAAAGATATAGAGAATAGTGGAAGTAATATAATATATAGATAGAAATTATAAACAAGATGAATAAACTTATTGAAATTATAAACAGTAAGTACATTGAAATATTAAAAACAATAACCTATATAAACTGAGTAAGCTAAATAACAAGATCCTAAACTGAAGTAAGATCCTAAACTGTTTATAGAGCTTATTGTTCTTAATATTTCAATATACTTACTGTTTATAATTCCAATAAGTTTATTCACCTTGTTTATAATTTTTATCTAAATATAGCATTACTTCCACAATTCTCTATATCTTTTTGTATCTTGCCCATTCTAGCCCTGAAGAAGTTGGGTCGTAACGTTGGCATTTAATAAAATAGTTTTGCCATTATTTTAGTCTACCGCCATCCCGGACCATCTCCTTTCTCTATAGCACAACGGTCAACTATTAAGTATTCAACATATGACTATAGTTCGATCCCAATTAGTTGGCAGCTCCTGAGTGAATTCATATTGCTATAAGTTGAAACTCACATTTTATTTTTCCATTAACACTTTGACATTAATTACAGAACATTTACTTTAATTGGATCTTTAAATTTTAGATTTTAGAACTTTGTATATGCCCCAAGTGACAGTCTATTTGTTTCATTACTAGATTATCTCAGCAGGTAATATAAATGTTGAGCAGTAATAAATTGTTAGAAATTATTTTGGGCATAGGCTTTATGCTTGGCCATTTATAACCTCACCTTCCTCAACAAGATATCTCCTTCAAACAGACCCAGATTGTAGAGTCCACTGTCTGTTCCATTTTCTTCATTTCTAATCTGAAATAAAATTTTAGAAATCAAAATTGTAGACAAGAACACTAGAGAGTTATAATAATAATAATAAAAAATAAAATAAAATAAAATAAAATATGTAGAAATCTCAATTAGCATCTGACTGAACAAGAAGACTTTTATTTAGTGATTTTTGAAAAAGTTGAGCCACAGATAAATTAATTATTTACTGCAAAATTTCATTTGAAACTATTTTTCAACTAAATTTTATGATAATTTGAGAAATGAGTAACAACAGAGCTTTGAACCATATCATAAGTCGGGGGTATCCAAACTATGTCCTGCAAGCATCTTTAATCCAGATTGCAAATGTTTGTTTGATTTCACAGTGAAATTTTGAAACAGATTAAAAAATATAAAATTTAGCTAATTACTTACACACGAGGTTACTACAACATTTATTGCATGTTTTTTTTTTTTTTTAAAGGGTTATTTCAGAGATAAATTGTTAATTATAGAACGATGAATGTTTTTTCACCATCAGCCATGGCTCACCATGGGACTTGGATAGTGGTCTCAATGTGATCCACGTGCCAAAACGTTTGAAGACTCCTACTCTAAGTAAAAGAAAAAACAAAACAAACATTTTTAAGTATTTAATTTTATGTACAAAGTTTTGATGCTGTTATGCAAAATTAAAATTGTACAATCTGTTTGTAGGCAATATATTTTTAATCAATAATTTTTCTCTAGCGAAACTTGGTAATAAATAAAGCTACGATATGAATAGTGTTATATACAGATTAAACTTGATTTTTTGATAAAGAAAAATAAAACAAGATTACAGTTAAAAAAATAATTTCAATGGGAAATGCTTCAATAAAAATATAAAAGAACTTGAAACTTATAAGAAAAAAAAATTACTATATCAACCAGAAATAACAAGCAAAACATATTTATTTTATAAAATACTTTTAAAAAATATATACCTACTCTATTACTAAAAAGAAAGACAGAAAACTTATGTTCTTTTTTTACAACTTTTTTACAGCAAAAAAGATAAAGAATTAGGCTATAAAAAATACTGAGAACAACGTTTGATTACTTCTTGGACTTTAAAATATCCCTGAGATCATCAACACCTATCTAATTAATAATAAGAACAGCGTAACCATTTCTCCTTGTGGTCAATAAATTTTTCTAAACTTAAATATTTTACTGTATTTTCAAATTCAGTTTAAATCAGGTCTAAGACATTATAAGTTTCTATAATGTTGGTTGTCCCGAAATGCTAGCCATCATGTGAATTGTCAATGAATTATGATATTATGAAACTCTTAAAATAACTTAGACTATGTATAAAAAACATTTTATTTATTATTGAGATTTTTTTTATGATCAATAGTAAAATTTTCACATAATTTTAACTTTCATGTTATAAAAAACAAAACAAATTAAGATGAAATCTTAGAATTACTAAAAATGATTTAATATTTCTGTTTAATAAATATCAATACATAGATATAAAATAATATTCTTGATTTCGTGGTTGAACCATAATATTTGTCGATAGATACTCATGAAAACATATATTATATTATTTAAAATGTATAGATATGATACATTGTTTTTTCATTTTAATTATATAGTTTAAATTAACAGAATTGCTTAAGATACATCACTTTATGCCATCTTACTTTAATCAATAATGATTGTTCTTGGTTGTCTTCATCCTCGGAAGGAAAGTTTTGAGTTTTGTTGGCCATAAAAAGTGCCTGTAAAAGAAATTTTTAACATTGATAATTAACACTTAGTATTTTGTAATATAAATTAATATTTTAAATGTGGTAACAAATAGTGATAACAATAAAATAATGGAGATAAGAAGCTTACATTGTCAAGTGTATTATCAGACTTTGAATGTTCTAGTGGAAGAGATGTACCCCAGCTACTATTTATAAAAATACACAGGCCAAAAAGTAATAACTGTGAACAAAATGTATAAATATTTTTAAAGAGCCAAATAAAAAAATATCTAAAATAAAAATATATAATATAATATACTTTTACTTTAAACCTTCCATGGCATATTATAATAATATTATACTTTTACTATTATTTCAAGACAGGCACTAAAAAATAATAATGCTAAAAAATAATTTTAATTTATTAAATAAACCAATGTTAGGAAGATATTCGGCTAGTTTCTGACATTTGATAACTTGGATTAGTTTTTATGTTTTTAGAACTGAAAAAAAAACTAAAAAAAGAAAAACAACAAATTCAGTCTCAGTAGTTTTGTTTACTATTTTTAGAAGAATTAGGTCAGTGATGCCAACTGCCTCAGATTGATTAATTCACTTGAAATTGAGGCCAATACTGCCCAAATAATTTTTCAGACTGGTTATTTTGGTGTTATGTAAGGCTTATTACAAAATGATCTTGTTATTAATTTTTTCTTTTTCCAATTTTTATACAAAAAGAACAGGTATCTTACCAGTATCTTACATGAGAGGGGCTAATTATTTTATGAAAACAACTTGTTTGCTTATTATTCAAAAGGAGTTAGCCTCTTTTCAAAATGTGTGTTCCTTTATATTTCATGCTTATATATTACATTTATAAAATAAAAATTGGGGATGGGAATGGGATGGAACTCTCTCCTTCTCCTAGTTCCCTCATTGGTTAGGTAATATTTAGTAATTGTATATGTATTATAATATAAAAAATAGAAGATATTGTTATTGTTTAAGTATTTGGTTTAGATTATTCACAGTAACAAATACAGACCAATGAAAACATTTTTTTTTTCCATTTTGGGGAAGGGAGCTTCAGTCCGAAAGGTTAGGCTGTGATACTGTTGGCTGCCACTTCTATGAAGACAACTAAGTGGCTGGAGTGATTTTTTTTTATTTTTGAAAAAAAAAATCATATGTCAGAGCTAGCAAATTAACTTTTTTCTGGGAAGTTGTATGTTATTCTTTGTTATTGGCAATGATGACTTCCAATTAAACAACAATTGAATTTATTTGTAGTATTTCCAAATTACATGTTTACATGTTAACGTTTCGAGATATTTACTCCCATCTTCAGAACTACAATCCCAATGTTTTTTTGTTGATTTATGGCTTAAATCTAATGTGCTAAACTGCCAGGTTCTAAATTCATGTTATAATAAATTAAAGTACATAATATCCAGAGCATCATCATGCTTTTACACTAGCGGATCCAGGATTTAATTTTGGGGGAAGGGGCTTCAACCCGAAAGATTTTTTTTTATATACATTTAACAATAATTAATTAGAAAATAAAGAAAGAAATGAACTACATATGTGAAATGGTGTTTAAGTGGTTCTTATAGTCCTATTAAATGTAATTACACGAACAAGAATACTTTAAGAGATAGTTTTTAATATTTTTTTCTGTAAAACATGGTTATATTTTACCATTCGGAGGGGGGGCTTCAGCCCGAAAGCCCCCCGTAGATCCCCCTGTGTGCTTTTAGACCAATCATTGGGTGTCTGCCATAGTAAATACAATTGACCTTAGTCATGAATTTAGAATCTGACAATAGAGCACATTAGATTTAAGCCATGTATCAACAGAAAAACATTGGGATTGTAGTTCTGAAGATGGGAGTAAATATCCCGAAAAGTTAACATGTAAACATGTAATTTGGAAATAAAACAAATAAATTCAATTGTTTTTTAATTCAAAGTCATCATTGCCAAAAACAAAGACTATCAAATTAAAAAAAAAAAAGTGTGAGCATGACTGAAATTCGTTCCTAACACTCTAATTCGTAAGGCTCCTAGGCTTTGATATTATCTTTACAGGAAAAAAAAATTAAGTAGTCACTAATCAGATTAGTATTATTTCGTTTTATGTTTAAATAAGTTGCATTATATTTAATACATTAATGTAAAATATATTGTAATATTATATTGTACTACGGGGGTATCTCCTATCCACCTAATGATGGACTAACCCCCATTTTTCAAATTATACAACTGTTCATTTAATTGCACTAATCGTTGCTTAAATTGTATAACTTTAATTTACATATATTCTGTAGTTCAGACTGTACTATTTTTTATCAACAAAATAAACTGAATGAAGTTTTGCCAAATTTTTAATTTCTTTAAAATCTATATTACACATCCTGCCTCATTGCCAATTTGTAACTATAATATATATTCAACTTGTCCAGCTTTATATAAACCCAACAATAATTTGAGCCTTTTATTTCTAATATTTTCATTGTTTGTAATATTTTGGTTCCTTTTCTATTTCATAATAATTATAATCATATCAAAATATAATATAAATAATATTATATATAATATAATAATAAGGGGAAAACGTTTAGATCGAAAAATAACTGCTGTCACCTAGGTAAAATCAAACTATCACCTCCAGATGAATACCATTTCCTATACAAATTTTTGGGCTAAAATCTTTAATTTGTATTAGGAGTGTAGGAGATTACAGGGGTTCAATGTTGTAATAAAGACACCAGGGTGTAAATCTCTATTTTAGTACTAGGATAGTATAAGGTATAACAGGAGCTCAACACATACATAATTAAACTAACAGCTGAATAACTAGTGGTAATTATAGAGCTAATAGGAGAGCTCCTGTTACCTCCTACTCTCCCAATACTAAAATAATATAAAATATGACAGTCACTAAAAACTTTTTTATATAATAGAGAGATATACACATTAACATGTTTCGCTGGCATCGCTTAAACTTCGTTTGCATTATGGAGATGGATAGCATGGATGAGAATTCCCACTTGAGTATACTAGTTATCTGTGCCCCGGATGTAAATGATACCATGTCCATTTTTTAAATAAATAATTTAGTAACCAAAGGAACAAATTTTAATATCTTAAAGTTATGGAAGATTGGCTCCCTGAACAAATTAAAAAATGTGACATGATGTCATTTACCTCCGGAATACAGATTTAGTATCTAAGAAACAAATTTTAATAGCTCAAACTTATGAAAAGTTGGCTCTCCTGAACAAATAAAAAAATGGACTTGTGTTCATTACCTCTGGAGCACAGATATAGAAACATACAATTTATGTTTTTAATAGGTACAAAAGAAATACGTACGTTCAACAATGATTTAAAAAAGAAAAAAAAACCATAAGGTAGGTAAAATGTTCAGAACAACTATTTCGGGTTTAGTGTTTGGACAGATAGATTTTTTTAAGCATTACAGAAAGATTTTTCTACAAATCTTTTATTATCACGGATTTGATTTTCAGTATTTCAATTAGAATAAACAGATGGTGCAGGTATTCAGTTTTCTTAGTAATATCGAAATTTCGGCTAATTGTAATGGATGAGACATTTATTAAAGGTTTACCTGACTGAAGCATGTTATTGAATTAGCCAATGTTGCAATAGATCAGGTTCTGAATCCCTGCGTTTTTATAGCTAAAACCTTAAACTCATTCTCACTGAGATAAGAAGTTCTCTTAATTTTTTTTCTATTAATTAAAATTTTGGTTTATTTCTTTGTATCAAAACATATTTTTTGTTTTTAATCGTCTCAAAGTTTGAGGTTTTACGTTTCAAGATGAGCATAATCCAAATATAGATATATCCAAAAAGTTATCCACCTGTCATACAGTGGCCGATAATAACGTATTCGTTTCAAATAAATAAAAACAAAACTGGTTAAGTCTTAATTAAGTCAACATAACTTAAATTTTTTGTAGCAGTTTATTTTTTTAGAAAATTGAAATTTTAAATCATAATTTCTACGAATTGATAGAAAATTAACATTAGTATTTATAGAAAAAACGCTACAAATTATTTCACAATGGTTTATTATTTCCAAACAATTATACATCTAAAGTAACATTACCTTCCTAGTTACAAAGACAAATAAACAAAAGGTGATTCCAATTTTTGAACTAAACTTTTTTTTTAATCATTAATATAAAAAAGAAAGTTAATATACAGTAATATGCTACAAAAAAACTGCAATTACTTCAGTAACACATTCAAAATTCAAAAACCAAAACAATGGATCCTTTGCAGTGGAACATAAAAAAAAAACTTTAAAAAATTTTAACGATTTTTTTTTTTTTAGGAAAATCCGTAAACGTTTAAAAAACCATATGCAATATCGACAAAAAAGTGTGTACTTTATGAGTTATTCGGAATTTAATTTTACCATCCCTCGTAACTTTTTTTCCAGCTTCTTTTCGTTGAAGTATGTTACATAGATAAATTTAAAGGGAGTCGAGAAAATGACTTTAGCGAAGTTTCATTGAAATCGGTACGTTCGTTTAGGCGCTACAGTCTATAGCAACGCAGGTTTTTCGGCCGCCATTTTGAAAGTAAAAGGCGAATAGTAATGTCGATGTATATCCAAATTTGAACAAAAATCGGTCCAGTAGTTTCGAAGAAAATGCGCGGACGGCGGACGGACAAAAAAATTTTTATTCGTTTTTCGAATTTTATGTATCCTGAAGTGTGAAACCTCAAATTTTGAGAGGGGCTTAAGTTTTTGAATTTTTAGGTCGATCACAATGGTTCATTATTGAAAATTATAAACCAAAATACCAGTAATCTATTTCCTCAACTTTATAATCATCATGATTTAGCTCACTCTATGACTGAAGTCCCTCATAATCGCTTCCTAAATTTCCCTTCTATTTCCTTCGTTTTTTTCTTTCCTTGTCTACACAGTCTAAAAATATTTGCTCTCTTCAAAAATCCACAACCCCGTAAAAATGTGCTCCCTCAAAATTTAGTTGACGCAACAGGTCCCTTCTGGGCAACCCTACTATATTATATCCTTTACTTTTCACTCATTAGTTTTTCGAAGCAAACAAAAAACATTATTCGGCCTCACTGTTCCTTCGAGACCTCGAGAATAAGCATTATTTATGTATTTTAAAGAAGTGATCAATGCCAATTTTAAAATGCAATTGTAACCAATACCAAACTGGTTGAAACTAAATTAATCTAGTGAAAAAGAAATATAATTAACTGAATTATCAAGAGCAATCTTAAGCAATAACGCACACAAGCATTGATTTAGACTATATAAAGTAATGCTGCAACTATTTGTCAACTGCTAGTAGGACTGACTGAAGGCCTGCTCACCAAAACCTTCCTCTTCCGTATTCTAATGTGAGAGTTTAAACGACTTAGAAATTTTACTAGGCCACTTTTTAGGTCACCAAGTATCTTTTTTTTTTTTTTTTAAACTTTTATTATGATATTTGCAACTGTATTAGTATGAATACATCTAGTAAATTTGTACAGAGAAATATTATTACATGAAACACGCTTGTTGAGAAACTACCCACTGGTAGCACTCTAATAATTTGTCTACATGAGAAGATCACGAGGCCATCTTCTTTTCAGACGCCTCGGAGGGTTATCAGGAATCGAAGAGGAAGCAAGGTTAGAAACAAGAGGATTCGGATGGTTATGAAGTTTATTATGGAAGGATAGGTATCTGGATTTGGCCAAATCGGAAACATATGGAACATTGAGGTCTTTATGGATTATTTTATTAGTGACAAAGTAAGGAGCATTGTGGATTTTACGAAGGATTTTGGATTGTAAAGATTGGATGCGAGAGGAATTCGATGGTTTAGTGGAGCCCCATAGCTCAACTCCGTAAGTCCAAATAAGTCTTATTATAGTCAAGTATATGAGTCTTTTGTAATTAAGGGGAAGTTTAGAGCGTTTGTCTAGTAAGTGTTGGAGTAGTCGGAAACGTCGAGCGGTTTCTTGTCGTTTCAGTCTGGTATGAGGATTCCAAGTTAGACGTTTGTCCAAGGTATCGGATTTGTTCAACAGGGATAAGTGGGGTATTATTAAAGGATACTGTGGGACATGAGGTCATAGGTTTACGTCGAAGGGTAAAGGTGATTTGATGGGATTTATTAGAATTTATTTTAATCCTCCAGTTTTGACACCATTCTTCAAGGCTTGTGATGTGTGATTGAAGAGTTTGGGATGCAATGGTTGGGTCATTATTAACGGATAGGACACATGTATCATCGGCATACATGGTAATAACAGTGTTAGGATGGGTTGGGATGTCAGCTGTATAAAGTGTGTAAAGGATAGGACCAAGGATATTACCTTGAGGAACTCCGGCAGATTGAGAAAAGAGGGATGAATAGGTATTATTGTGATTTACTTTGAAGTGCCTATCAGTAAGATAGGAACTGATGATAAGAAAATATGTAGGGGTAAAGAATTTACGGAGTTTGTAAAGCAATCCCGGATGCCAGATTCGATCAAACGCCTGTTCAAGGTCGAGAAAAACTCCAGTGCAATACATTCCGCGCTCCAATGCAGAGGAGACTACGTCTACCACACGATGACATTGCTGGATAGTGGAATGGGATGTGCGGAATCCAAATTGGTGATCAGGGATTATGTGGTTAGAATCTAGGATGGGATACAGGCGTTTTAAGATGAGCTTCTCCAGGATTTTGTCCATGATGGGTAAAAGAGAGATAGGACGGTAAGAGGATGGGTATTCTGGTGGCTTTTCCAAGTATCTTTAAAAAGGATGGTATATTACATTTCTCATATATTTTTTAAAGTTGTTTTTGTTCTCCTGGACAAGCGATCGGATCCACTGTGCGTCATCAGTCTTAAGTCGCCTGCTATCTGTCTTTTCTCTGACACTGCCTGGTCGATTCTTTTATAATTGTTTTATATTTATATATATATATGGAACTCTTCTTCAATTGATGAAGAGATTAAGGTTAGACTGAAGGCGGAAAATGATTGTTATTTTTCTGTGACAAAACTACTTAGCTCGCGAGTCTTGTTACCGAACGTAAAAAATTAGAACCTATAAAACCATTATCATACCTACAGTTCTTTATGAATGCTAAACGTGACCGCTTACATCAATGGACGAGTAGCGTCTTAAGGTTTTTGAAAATAAAGTATTGTGTAGAATATTCGGATCGAAGAAGGATAAGTTAACCGGAGAGTTCAGAAGGTTACACAACGCCGAATTACGTGAATTAAATGGGCTTGTAAAATTGTTGGTCTAAGTAACGAGAGAATTCCTAAAAGGTTAATATTTGCTGTACCGAAAGGTAAACGTCCGAAGCGAAGGTAGACCGAAGCGACGGTGGGAAGATTACATTAAAGCCGATCTGAAGGGACTGGATTTGAAAGGCGAACGGTGGAGGGAGGTGTGTAATAAGCTATTGGTGGTGTCGGCATCGAACCTTCGGGTTCGCTAAGTCTTTTATTATTATTATTATTATACATGGAAGTACTGGATGTTTATAAACTAAACACCGTGGCTCCAGATTAAATTCACTGAATATACTAAATCACTTAAATTTACAAAATTGATATCCACTTTGGAAAGTTAGATAGAATCGTGAACATATAACATTTACACCCACCAATTTATTTCAGTGACAACCAAATTCCTCAGACACACACTGTAGGTTATCATGGATAAATATTCTGCAGAAAGATGACCTAAGGGCCACAAGTCAAAATGATAAAAAAAACTTTAAAAAGCGACTAAAAATATTGTACTCACTTTATTACAAATCAAAATTGAAAATAAGACAAAAACTGGATACATACACATAACTACTCAAATCCACATGTTGCCTCACATATATCCGGCTCCTCAAAAAAAAAAAAAAAAAAGTAATACACACAATAATTACAATATTTTCAATCCAAAATTTTAAGACTAAAAACCGACTTACGACAATCAACTATCGGCCTCTATACTATTCTTTACCCCCGAGTTCATATTAAACTACACGGACAGGACAATAGACTTATCAACGAAAGAAAAGAATCTGGTTGAGAGATCTCCTTTCTTGAATTAAGGAAACTAAAAGGAAAAGGAGGTACTGCAGGTGTCTATCCTTTCCTATGACTAAAACACCATTTTCCAAATTCAATATAACGCATCTTCTTATTGTCAAATTCATATCAGAGGTGGATTAAGGTTTGAAGAGCGCATCACTCAACTTTCACCCTCTTCTTGGCAGAGATAATTATTTTCAGACAAAGGGAAGGTGAAATTAAAAATTATAGAAGCTATATTTATTTATATTTCATTGTGGGTATTTTTATTTGTATAAATACTCTTATATATACAAATTTTAATATTTATATTCAATGTCAATTCAATATGAAATAATAGCAACAATCGCATTTATGAACGTACCGCATACGTATATTTTTATAATATTGTCAGAGTTTGTATTATTTTATGTTAATGTTTCGTATAGAAGCGTGTTCTAATCTTTCGGGTGAACTCGGGTGCGCTCGTATTCCTTTGGTTCCCCAATTACTACCCAACTATTCTCTGTTACGATCTATTATTTCTTCTTTAGTTAATTATCAAATTCTTTCATATTTTATATTTCAGATTATTGTGAAATGGTCAATTGTTTCAACAAAAAATTAAAGATATTTTAGAGGAAGCTAATATTGAAAGTAAGCCATTTAAGCCCTATTAGAGAACATAAATAAGAATAAAAACCTATATATTTTTTTTAAACTGCTTAATTTTATACACTGATATAATGAATTTAATCAAAATCGTTAGAGCCGTTTTCGAGAAAATCGTAAAAATGTGTTTAGTCCATGATGTAAAGTGCCACTTCCGGTTAGCCGATTTTGACGAAAAAGTTACTGCAACTTCCCTCGTTTATAATAACCATAAATATGCAATTTAACTTTCGTATGACTTTTCGTTTTTGAGCTAGACTGTTAACACACACACGCAGACATACGTACACACATACATACCATTTTACGGGACCTGGTTATTTGGACTTTCACTTACCTATATATTTCATATATAGGTAAGTGAAAGTAATATACTATACAAATTTTAATAACGAGTTTATCATGTTTCATGTGAGAAAAACAAGGTTCAAAGAAATATGCATATGAAGAACAGGTGTAAGAAGAGACTACTGAAGAGGACTCACCATATCGGATGTGGAGGACCCGTTTACCCAATACAAAGAGGTAGAAGAGATCTTATATGCCGAGTGTGGCCCAGTTCAAGTGGCAAAACATTTGCGGCATCACGTAGCATTGTTTCCTATGAGTCAGTCACTGAGAGTGACAGAAGGTAACCCGGTCACCGCTCACAAAGCGACGTTTGCATACAATTATCTCCAATAGTTCGGCTTTTCCACCTTATGGCATTGTTTTCGTAGCAGCTAAAATCCTTACTATCAGACATCTTTAATTCAATGATATTCAATTGCGTCCACGTTTTATGATATATATTTAGAAATGGAAATAAAAATTAAATGTATTCATTCTGGAACCAGTGGCGTACCTAGAACATTTGGGGTCACATCCAGATTTATGTTTGAGGGAATATAAACAATATTTTTTTCAATATAATTATTGAAATTCAAAACTGTATTAACCAAAATATCTCCTTTAATCAATTAAAAAAATCCTAAGAATTTTATTCGATTTTAGGATTCTACGAAACTATATTTTTTTTAGCAGATTACTCTGTGAAATGGTCAATTATCTTGAATAGAAAAAAATAAAGGTACTTTAGAGGAATTTTTGAAAAAATGGGGATTTAAGCCATGTTTGGTTGCATCAATGAGAATAAAATCTACCTTAAATTAAAAACCACTTAATAATACAATGACCTAGAGAATTTATTCAAAATCATTTAAGCCGTTTACATTCACTTTTATTATTATTGTTTTTCTGTATTATTTATTTTTGATAGAGCATGAATGTGCTACTATTATAAATGTCCTTATTTGTGACAGATTGTAATATCTCTCAATAAATATACTTTAAAAAATTTTTCTATTAAACAAAATTAAAAAATCGTCATTTTAAAAAATATTTTAGATTATTATCGAGTATAAAATAAAATATAAGAAAGTATATCCATTATTTCCTTCATAAAACTACAATTTTAAATAATTCATTTAGATAGTTCTAAGTAAGCAAAATAAAACTAAAAAATTAATTTTTTCATATTTAAGGCAATAATACTTCCAATTTTCTTCAAATTGTTTTAATTACATTTGTTGTCTTTTACGTTCCGGGACAATTTTCCCATCATCAGAGCAATCTTTATCTTCACTTTCTTTTTTTTTTTTGATGTGTAACACCAAAAAATAGTCTTAAAAAATGTGACAAATATTTGATTTTTGACATATGGTGCAATATAAAAAAAAGAAAGTGAAGATGAAGATTGCTCTGATAATAATAATAATAAATTTATTTATTGAGCAATTTTACAAATGCCTTTTGGCATATTTTGTAAATGTGGTGTTCGTTACCGAACCTCCTCTCCGGGATTAGCGTGAATACGTGATTGGAGAAGCCTCCCAGTGAAGGCACTCCTAACGTGACTCCTGACGCAGCAGATCTCTGCTCCAGAGGCGCTTGAGTCTCCTTGGTGGATTCTGTGGTAGTGTGTCTGTTAGTAATGTTTGTACAAGTGGATTAGGATGTCCAGCTAAGGAGTCATGGAAACTTTTATAATATTTTTTAATTACATCAGTCACTTGTGATATTTGTAGGTCTTTATGAAGTGATTTATTGGTTATGTAGAAGGGACAATGAGTGATATAACGGAGAAATTTGATTGGAAAATTTGAATAGTCTGTAAGTGTGTTTTTTTGCATGAACCCCACACCTGAGAGGCATACGTCCATATTGGTCTGAGTAGCATGTTGTATATAGTAATTTTGTTAGAAAGTGATAGTTTGTTTTTATGGTGTAGCATTCGTCTTAGTAGTGATAACCGATGGTTCAATCTCTTTTTTAATGTAGTCATGTGTGATTTCCAGGTCAGTCGTCTGTCCATTGTGAGTCCTAGATATTTTGTCTCAGTATGATTTGGCAAAGGGGTGTTGTAAGTGTCAGTGGAGGGCAATCCGAACGTTTAAGTGTAAATGTAACCTGGTTTGATTTTTGAATGTTAATTTTTATGCGCCATTTATCAAGCCAGTCTTGTAGAAGATTTAAATGAATCTGTGTTTTCTGAGATGCTGTGATCGGATTAGAGTCAGTCGAGAGTATGATAGTGTCGTCTGCGTAAGTTGCGAGTAATGTGTCTGGTGTCTGTGGAATATCAGAAGAGTAAATTGAGTACAGAACCGGACCTAAAATACTGACCTGCGGTACTCCCGCGCCGATTCGGCAATAGTCGGAGTATTTACCATCCTGGCTAACAATAAAAAATCTATCCTCAAGATACGATCTGATTATTAAATAATATGTATGCGGAAAGATGGGTTTAATTTTACAAAGTAGACCATCATGCCACACTTTATCAAAGGCCTGTGAGACGTCTAAGAAAGCTGTTGTGCAAAATTCCTTCTTTTCCAATGCCACAGCAATTGTATCAATCAGTCTATGACATTGTTGTATGGTAGAGTGTGCAGGTCTAAATCCAAATTGGTGATTAGGAATAACATTGTTTGCTTCTAAAAATGGATAGAGCCGTTTTAATAATAATTTTTCAAATATTTTGGAAAATAAGGGTAAAAGACTGATAGGCCTATAGGACGTGACTTGGTCTAAAGGTTTGCTTGGTTTCGGTATCATTTTTATGATTGAAAATTTCCATACTAGAGGAAAGTAAGTAAGTCGAAGGATAGAATTGTAAATAGCTGTCAGGAAGATTAATGCTTTTTTGGGTAGAAGTCGTACAATTTTAGGTGTGATTAGGTCAAAGCCAGGAGATTTTCTGCGAGGTAATTTTTTAATACAAAATTCTATGTCCGAAGGAGTTATAGGGGAAGGAGGTAGAGAAAGGGGAAGAGGAGAAATTAGGATTTGTTGGACGTCTGAGCAGTGCTGTTGGTCAGGCAACTCTTCATGTGGATGAAATACGTCTGTAAGATGAGTAGCAAATAAGTCTGCTTTCTCTTTATCGCTTCTAGCCCATGAGTTGTCTGGTTTACGGAGAGGAGTCTTTGTTTGGTGGTACCCTAGTATCTTTCGGGTTTGTTGCCAGAGAGTATTGTTACTTGTCTGTAAGGTGGTCAGATGTTTTTTGTAAGTTTCCTGTTTGTATTGTTGTATAAGTTTTCTAAGTTTGTTAGAAAGTGCGTTTAGTATCTGTTTGTCACTGGGATAGCGAGATCTTTTCCATTGGTTGAGAGCACGTCGTTTTTCAATTAGAAGTGGTCGTATTTCGGGGGGTAAGTACTGTTTGTCGCGGTTGGTCTTGTACTTGTGTGCTGATTGCCAAGCGGCAGTTTGTACAGTCTTAGTAAGCGTCTCTACTGCATTGTCAATATCATTTTCCTTCTTTAATCTTGTGTTTAGATCAATTGTCTTATTAATAATGGAATGAAATTTATCAATTAATATTGGTCCAGGAGTTAGTGTAGGTGTGTGGTTGATAGTAAACATGTGTCTAGAGAGAGATAAAATAACCGCTGAACGGTCTGATGATAAGTCGTTACTAATAGAGATATGATGGTGTAGTGTGTGTAGCCTAGAAGTTATAAAGAAATCAAGTAATTCTGGTTGACGGTTTATGTCTGTCGGTCAGTAAGTCGGTTCAGGTGGTAGTATGCAGTTATAGTCCAGTTCTATTCATGTATTAAAAAGAGAGTTTCCTCTAGAATTATTGGTCCTATTGCCGAAACGGGCATGCTTGGCGTTAAAATCGCCTCCACATAAGAATTTAGGTCCTAAGCTGCCAAGTATGTCTGTAAACGTTTCTTGTGAAACTCTTTGTCTCGGAGGACAATATGCACTAGCAATAGAAATTTTGGTGTGATCGATTTCAACCGAAATAGATGATAATTGAATTTCTGGTAAGGCAGTCATTTGAAGAGGATAGTGGTATAATGTTCGTTTTACGACTATTGCCGAGCCACCACGGGCAGTACCGCTGGGATGGTCAGCGCGGTACAATACATACCCTTGTATGTAAAATGTTGTGGTTTGAGTAAAATGAGTTTCTGTTAGTAATGCAATGTCAATGTCATTTTCATGTAAATAAATGTCAAGTTCATTCCTTCGGTGTAGGGCTCCATTTGAATTCCAAAGAAGGATTTTTAGAAAGTGTTGTGAGATAGAATTAGGGACTAACATGAGGAATAAATTTGGTAATTAGCGTGGTGAGAAGAGTGATGAGCGGAGTTATCATAGATTTAAAATCGTTTAAGAAGGAATTAAAATATAATGAGAGATCTGGAGTATTAGGTTGTGTATTAGATGTTGTGTGATGAGGTCTTGAGTATGAGGTTGACGTGTATTGATACGGTATGTATTGAGATTGGGTATAATGAGGTACTGAACGGTCAGGGATTATACGTCAATTATACGTCATAATAGATAGAATACGTTTCAATTATACGTCATAATAGATGAAGTCATAATAATGTGTTTTCCATTTATTTTGAATAATGATAGGAATATTGTATCCTTTAAATAGTTTATATTACTATTTTAATTTTTATAGAAAGTTTTCCAGTAGTTTCTAAAAATGTATGGACTTTTTTTTATATATTTAATTTCGTACCTTAAATTAAACTCATTTTACTTCTTCACCCATTAACTTAAACAAAAATAATATAATAAGACATTAAAATATACGAAGAGACGTAATAATGAAAACTCTGATTTAATTTAGTTAAAAAAAAAAAAAAAAATAATACTGAACGTACAATAGTACGAGTTTTCAATGAGCGTACAAGGTTTGAAGTACGAGGATTTGCCACAGAGCGCGTGGCAACACTTGGTGTGCCCAACAGCACCTTCTGATATTCTGGAGGAATTCTACATTCATTGCTAGACGAGGAGATCCCTCATCCAGCTCCTCTTCAACCTTCTACGAAAATTATCTGGCATTCATGTTGTGGCCATTTGATTCATAAGTATGTTGGGATGTTCATGTAATTTGTCATAGATTCGTAAGTGTTCTTAACAGTCTGCAAATGAAGGTCAGTGTGTAAGGTTATGTTGCTAACGTACCAAGGTGCTTTTGTAAGTTTGTTATTGTCTTTTACGCAGTTCCAAGTAAATAAGTAGGTTTTATTAAGAAAGTGGATGTATTCAATTTCTGTTTAAGATTTAGTTTTGGGTATTTCCTGAGAAGTCAATGTAAAAGTCTCAATATTTTTGATTGCTTTTATTTTTTTCGTGATGTGGCCGAGGTAGTGAACGGTATCTGTTTGAAGAATCTGTGCATCGTTATACATAGTTGCATTAAAAAATTTTACATCCTGTTTTATTCACGATATCAATTTATTAATCAGAACAGCCGACCTTGCAAAAAATATAGATTAACTTAGAGGACGAATCAGATTCCATCTGCGTATTTCCTATTGCGAATTTTCACCGACATGCAAATATTTATTAACTACGGTCGATCATGAAACCCTTTCCCCCAGCAATGAGGTGTTGAAGAAAACAGACACGATGAATTTGCTATTGAATAATACAACATTCTGTCACTATAAAAACAATGGTAATTGTAAGAAAAAAGTTAAATGATAACGAAATAATCCTCAGAAGCATATAAAAATAAAAGATTAATAAAGCAGAATAACACATATATACTTAACTTTTTTACTTTTCTACCACTACTAGCTAAGAGAACCGTCGCGATTGGATTAAATTTCCAATGGGCGGTCAGAGTCCCCTGAGCTCAAAAAACACATTTTCGGCCATTGTTCTGTCTGTGCCAAGACTATCTCAGGAGCGAGTTGACGTATTTTGTTCTTCTTCATTTGTTTTGTAGCGATTTGACTACTCATACCTGTGATGCAAATTGGAAGCTACTTGTGCAATAAAATAGAAACATGTTTACGTTTGCCAATCCCTAAATTCTCTGAAAATTTGAGCCAAATCGAACTTGCGGTTTTAGAGATATTGACGTATCAAGGAAAGCACGTTTGCGCATATCTAAGAGAAAACAAAATGCAGAATTCAATAAAATTGAAACCTACATAATTTTTTCACAAATACCTACCTTTTATTCAATTTTGAGCCTCATCGAATGAGCCATTTCTGAAATATTGGCATATCTACAAAAATGCGTTTGCACGTACCTAAGCGGAAGTGATGTTTAGAATTTAATAAAATTGATATGGGACAGTCTAGAAACAAACCCACACACTTCCTGAAAATTTCATGAAAATTGGATGAACGGTAGTAGGTGATATATCCGTTACATCGATTTGACTACAGACAGACAGACATCGAACCATATTTGATTCTTGATGTCTGACGTGGAAATTTTCGATTCTGAGCACAATTTTTTTTTTATCTCTAGCAGGAATACAATGCTTCTCTACCTTCGGTAGTGAGGAAGCAATACTAGTAAAGTCGATTTTTTCAAGTCATTCAAATTGAAGTTGAAAATCACTCATAATTTATCATCAAATGGCCAACAATAACGAAAAACGCCTTGAAATAAAACAGCCCTTTTTTTTGCTGCCCGCTGGTTTACTAGAAAGAAGATCGAACGCATTAAATGACTGGGGCCATTCTAGCTCACTAATTTCGTCAATTAACTTATATTTAATTCTCATAAATCAACATAGGATTTCTATCTCTTATTATTTATAGCCATTTCTATATCCATGTATCCTACTACTTCAAAATAATAAATTAAATAAATGTTTATTTCTCTAACTCTTATAAGGCAGGTTATTGAAGACATAAACATGAAAATTAGCTTAATATTTTGAAGTTTCGAATATTTCATTCACTTCATTTATAATTTTTGTATGCACTTAATGTAAATGTTTGTTAAATATTTTTTTAATTTCAATTTTAATCTTCTGGTTTTAAAAAGTGACCCCTCTCTCTCCCTCCAAACCTCCTCATTCCCTTACCCCTCCTTTAAAATATTGAAATGAATAAAAATTTACCTGACTGAATCATTGTAGACAGGTTATTGGAGATATATATTTTTTTTTAAATTTTTTAATGACATTTACAACTGTATTACATAAACACATCTAGTAAATTTGGGCATAATAGATATAATGACATGAATACACTTGCTGAGTAACTACCCAATGCACGGGGCCATCTTCTTTTCAGACGCCTCGGAGGGTTATCAGGAATTGAAGAGGAAGCAAGGTTAGAAACGAGAGGGTTGGGATGATTCTGAAGTTTATTATGGAAGGATAGGTATCTGGATTGGGCCAGATCTGAAACATAAGGAACATATAGATCTTTATGGATAATTTTATTAGGGACAAAGTAAGGAGCATTGAGGATTTTACGAAGGATTTTGGATTGGATGCGAGAGGAATTCGATGGTTTAGTGGAGCCCCATAGCTCAACTCCGTAAGTCCAAATAGGTCTTATTATAGTCAAGTATATGAGTATTTTGTAATTGATTGGAAGTTTAGAGCGTTTGTCTAGTAAGTGCTGAAGTAATCGGAAACGTCGAGCGGTTTCTTGTCGTTTCAGTCTAGTATGAGGATTCCAAGTTAGTCGCTTGTCCAGGTGGAGTCCTAGGTATCTAATTTGCTCAACAGGGATAAGTGGAGTATTGTTAAAGGAAACTGTAGGACATTCAGTCGTTGGTTTACGACGAAGGGTAAAGGTAATTTGATGGGATTTATTGGAGTTTATTTTAATTTTCCAGTTTTGACACCATTCTTCAAGATTTATGATGTGTGATTGAAGCATTTGGGATGCAATTGATGAATCATTATTTACTGATAGGATACATGTGTCATCGGGATATGTGGTGATGACAGTGTTGGGATAGGTAGGGATGTCAGCTGATTGGAGATATAAAGACAATTGCATATGATCCAATACGAAAAATAGCCTAAAATTTTCAAGTTCCATAAATTTAAAAACTGAATCTCAAAAAGTTAAAAAATATATAAAGAATGTTTTTTTTTTTTTTTTTTTTCGAAAACGTACTTCTTCGTGGTCAAAATGAGGAAAAATCGAAAAAAGTGAGAAAATATGTTTTGCAATTTTCAAAAATGATCCGGAGGGACACCGAGATCGAAACCTTGGATTTTGCATCTCAGTCGTATCCCATACAAGAAAAAAAAAGACATCCACCCCCATTCGATATAACTTACTTCGATCCCATTAAGAAAACTTCGACCCTCCTTTTCATGACAAGATTATTGGACTATAAAAGGAAGCTAAGATATTGTGCTGTGTCTTATAAGGGAAGCGTTATAGTGTATACGGTACGTTGTGGTGTTTAAATGAATTGGGGTATAAGAACTATGACAAAGGATAAAAGTGATATGTGAGTGTATAGATACATTTACTTCGATGCGGCAATCATTAAACCGATGTATAATAATTTATATAATTATTATTCGCACCTTTTGTTAACTCACTATATGTTTTCGGGAGATCGGATGTAGGAAAAGCGTTGCATGACAATTTGTCATGACACGCACAGTTACTATGGAGATGCCGAAGCTATTGGTGTCCACATTTCTTTGTTTTTGCGTTTTCGCGGTGAGTATTAGTGATTAAGATGTTATTTATTTTGTATCATAAGCAACCATGGTAAAATATAAAAGGTTGTTTTAACCGTACATGTACACTAATAATAAAACAGGATGTCCCGTTAGTAGAGGGAAATATATAAAAGGTTGATAGTAGACATCATGATCTATAAAAAAGTTTATATGAACAATGGCTCAATTTCCAGCAGTAAAGTAGGAAATTTAACATTTGTGTTTTTTTAAGCGAATCTCGTTTTTTGATGAATAGTAAGCGATAACTTAAAACATATTTTATTTAAGTAATTAAACATTACTCCATAGTAAACTAGAGAAAATTTACTTTAAACTAAAGTAGAGTTTGTCATTCTTAAGACTATTTAAAGAGTACTATTGAACGGGCAAACACAGCTAAGTACAGTTAAAAAAAAAAAGGCATAAATTATTTTAGATTTGTTTTTTTTATCATCATCCAAAGTTATCCCAATTTTAGAAAAACTTCCACAATTAGTAAGCATTAAGTCAATATGAATTAAATTGAGTTTATTAGGAATTTTTTTGAGATTAACCTCAAGTTGTGTAAAGAAATAATGTGATTTCCTATCCAGTCACCTTAAAGTACCCGCGTTTTCTGCAAAAATGACTACAATTAACTTTAATTTACTTGATAACTTATAATAATGTTATCCTAATCGACCGTCGATGGCCACCTCAAGGCGATTGGAAGTGTAAAAACAGTTTGAGAGTTTTGTTCCACACATAGCACCAAAAAAAAACAACAGCATTATTAAGTTTGTGAGTCATTTCTTTACCGAAACAAAAACGACCGTTTTCCGTCCAGAATTGTTACTAATGATGAAAAGTAGATACTTTGCGATAACAGTAGACATTCTGAACAGAGGCTCGACAAAGGAGAAGCATCAGGACATTTTCCAAAGCCCTAACTCAAGACCAAGCCAGCCTTTTGTTGCATGACCAATACGTAAAAAAAAATATATTTTTTTGAATAAAAATTAAGGCAAAATTGTTACTAATATCTGACAATTTTAGTTACTATCTGTAAAGAATTGGTATAACCAATATACTTCTTCATTTAACTCTTCCAATTTATCATTCGGGCTTAATTAGATTTCCTCTATCTGAAAAATTACAGTAATATCTCTATAGTAACAGGCTAATAGGTGACTGCAAGACTGTCGCGAGACTTTTGTGCAAGACCAAGACCAAGACTTGTCTTGGTCTCGCATTTGTGTAAGTCTACTGCAAGGTTTAAGGTTTAACAACGTTAAAAATGTACTTCAATAAATGTGTAACAGCCTAAATGATTTCTATTAAATGTAGAGCGGTAAGTGAAAGTTGTGTGATGCCCGCAACAGATTTTTCCTTTTAATTTAACTTGTAAACATAAACAGAGAAATAAAAGTAATATATGTACGTATATGTTTATACAGGGACCTTTTCAAGTGGTTGTGCGAGAGATCGGCCATTGCGATGATACAGGAACCCACCAGGTTTACATGACCAGTACAAGGATTACTAAAGTCAGCCGCACAAAATACCTCTACTCGACAAACGTCACATTGGAATTTGATGTCGGGGATAATTTGAGGGTGAATATGAAGCTGTATGGAGCGAGTAGTGTAGTGTTTAACATAAGCAGTAAAAACGCTACATTTTGTTGAGAGAGAAGGGAGGTCAAATATTAATGTTCGAATTAGTTTCAACTGTTGGAACGAAATTTCCAAAACGCCCGTTTAGTCTTTTCAAAAATTATGGGAAACACAAATAAAACTATGGGAAAAAGTCATATTAAATAATGGTCAATATATTGCAGATTAAAATAAATTGTATTTCTATAATACATCGAGTTTTATTTCTCCCTGAAAAACCGAAAGGACTTATTTGTCAACCCAATACTATATTAACTTGACGATACAGAAAAAAGGAGGGCGCTGGGATGATTGAAGGCAAATAGATGGGTATATGTCAACAAACAGATTTTTGAGGAAAAGTAACTGTAGTTTTGTATTCCTTACAGGGCAGTTTGGAAGTTGCCAAATTTGGCAACGGAGGATGGAAGCCCAACTTTTTTCAGGTCGATTTCCCACAATTCTGTACTTCTGTGGGAGAAATGATCCCGGTCTACTTGAATGCAATCTTGCGTGCTATGCGGACTGAGTGCCCCATCCCAAAGGTGAGTATTGTTTCACTAATATTAAAAGTTTGTGAATAGCCTTAAAAATTTCGAATTTGAGTTTTACACGTTTTAAAGTCCAAATTACTATGTCCCAAAACTGATGCGTGTGTTTTAAAATCTAGTCTTTATATCTTTATATGTATTCATAATGTAAATTGTGAATTCATGCTTTGATTCATGTTTATAGCATGATACATCGTACAAATTCACAAAAATTCAAATTCACAGTTTTGTTCGTTTACCATATAGTTTATGAACTTCAATACATTTACTGTAATTTAATATCTCTAGATCTGATAATATATTTAAACAATTAGATATCAATCGCCTGTTAGTTATTTTCGAAAAATGATCATGTAATATTTTATTAATAAAAATCTGGTGCGGAGCGCGCATCACATAGCAGAAATAAGTGTCTTCAGACAAAGGGGAAGTGAAAGTAAAAATTATAAACGCTATATTGATTTATTTTTCATTGTGGATATTTTTACTTGTTTAAGTATCATTGTAATCTATACAATTAAATATTAAATAATACCAACGAAAAAATTTAGGAATACCGCATATGCATATCTACATAATATTGTCGGAGTCCGTATTATATTAATCTCATGTTACGTATGAAAGCCTGTTTTAATATCGGGCAAGCTCAGGCACACTCTCGTATACTTCCTTCATTACAACTATTCTCTGTTACGATATTTAACTTTTTTTTATATTATAGATCAATGTGAAATGGTTAATTCTTTCAAATAAAAAAAAAAAATAAAGATACTTTAGATTATGCTAATATTGACAATTAGATATTTAAGCCCTGTCAGAGAACATCAATAAGAATAAAACCTTCATAATATTAAATGCTTAATTTTACACTGATATAATGAATTTAATCAAAATCGTTGAAGCCGTTTTCTAGAAAATAGTAAAAATGTGTTTCATCGATGATATAAAGTGCCACTTCCGGTTAACCAATTTTTATGAAAACTTTACTGTAACATCTCAGTGTATATACAAACCTTAAATATGCAATTTTACTCTCATATAACTTTTCGTTTTTGAGCTAGACCCTTCACATAAAATACACACAGACCATTTTTCCGTGGCTTGGTTATTTGGACTTACGAGACATCAAAACATGTATTTCCGTTGAACACTGAGTTTTGAAAATTTTCACGATCGCAATACTGTCCCTCACTATATATTTCATACTAAGGTAAGTGAAAGTAAAAATTAAATTAGAATAATTTTATAAATTTGCTCTCTATGAAATCACACTATCCACTTACAATTAGTGTGACCACTTTTGACTTATCAAAGCTGTATTGAAAACTCATAACTTCATTTTGGTAAACTTTAAATAAAAAAATAAGAGATTAATAAATAATAGTAGTATATGATAATTTATTGGTGAAATATACAGATGTACTTTCAGATCTCTCTGAGTAAATATAGAGAAACTTGAGTTATGTTGTTTACAAAAACAGATGTAGTTAAGAGGTTTTTATTGCCTGCCGTCGATATAGTAAATTGGGTTTGTGTAATTGTAATGGTATTAATGAGTTTTTAGTTGTAAGTTTTAAGCTTTAGCTGAGTTAAAAGTGCACTTCAAAAATTTTAATATAGCCCAACACTGCCAAAAATAATTTCTTTTCAAAGTATAGCGTTAAGTGAAAGTTGTGTGATGCGCACACCAGATTTTAAAATTTAAAAACTAGGTGTTTGGACTGTTTTATTCCAGGAACGTTTAAAGCCACTCGATCCAGCTTTATCTGGACTACACGGTGGCATCATGATCTGGTGCGCTCAACACACAACTTTCACTTACCGCTCAACTTTGAATTGCATTTTCCAGAATCATCAGAATTATTTCAGAATGACAGCTAAGAAATCATAAATACTATTAAAATAACAAAATTTCTATTTATTATATCATCGGTTGATTATGGATTGTACGATCCGTTGATTAGGGATTGTAAGACTATTAGTCATTAAACTGTTATTTTTCATTGCAAAGTTTAATAAAACGGAATTGAGAGATTTGCATTGTCTGTTATATACAGGTCAAAAGTTGTCACACTGATTATAAGTGAATACTGTTAGAATATCACAAAAATAAATTTCATAAAACTATTCGCTAATTTGATTTTCTAAAAAGTTACATGATGATTTTTCGGAAGAAACGGACTAAAGATACCTAATTATTTAAATATAATATGTTATCTAAAGTTAATAACCTATATTAAATATATTTAAGGTTATAAACGTATCTATGAAATATTTTTATATTTGCCTTCTTGTTTCAGACAAGTACAATGAGATAGAAGAAGATAATGTTGGTATATCACAAAGGAAAGATTCATCAAATTATTCACAAATTTAATTTTTTTAATGTTGCATGACAATATCTGGGAATTGAGCTATACTGCTAATATACAAACACACATACATACAGACCCACATACCATTTTTCGGGAATTGGTTATTTGGACTCAGGTTACCCCAAAACTTGTATTTCCGTTGAAATGTCAGATTCAAAAATTTTCAGGATCGCAATACTTACCCTTACTATATATTACATATATACGTAAGTGAAAGTAAAAATGCATTTTGTTGTTACCTGACTCCTTCATTTGATAAAAATATTTTCTTTTCTTGCAGGGAACCTACGAATTAATCGACCTGGATATGGAAGATCTTAAGGTCACGTCTATTCCAGCGTTTCCTTATGGGAAGTACAGAGCCGATTTCAAGGGTTTTATCAACGATACCTTGGTTGGCTGCATCAGGTACACCGTGGATGTGGTGCCTGATAAGAGGATGCGGCCGAAGAGACCGAAACGTAATGCTTAACTCTATCGTATGCGATCAGTATTTCATAGAACAAAAAATAATTTTGTTAATATGATGAAAATAAAATTTTGTTATATTATAAAATAAAAATTGTTATAATATAAAATGAAAATATAACTGATTTTTTCTTAACTTAATCAACTCAAAAATTTATTGAAAGATGTATACCACTGTTGAATTGAACTATTAGAATGATTTGCTTATATATTTGAAGGATTATAGCTGTATCAACTGATGTTAGTGAAATGATATAATTATTACAATTTTAGAATCAGATTTTTACTTTTTGATATTTTTATTTGTCTCCTCGCTTTATTTACTTCTTATTTTAATTGAATATGTATATATAATACTATGATGTACATTGCCACATAGTAGGGCTAGTAAACTTACTTGGACATATCGATGCAGCTAAAATAAATATCATAGGATGGAAATGTGAGCACGGGGTTTGAGTTTTATGTCAACCATACACGTATGGTTTCCTTTTAGACAAAAGAAAGCTTAACCAACGATTTGGCTAGTAATACTGATTGCTAAACATAACATCTCATCTTTCAACTGAAAACAAATTGTTAATCTACAAGACCATATTGAAACCGTACGTACGAACTTGAATTGTGGAGAACAGCTAAATTCTCGAATATCAAACGTATTCAGTCCTTCCAGTCCAAATAACTTCGAACGACAGTTAATACTCCATATTATGTCACAAATAAGACCTTACACCATGACCTTACCATCCCATATGTCCTTGACATAATCCTATTCAGATTTACAAACTTTCACATATTTTTTTTTTTTTTTTTTAAACTTTTATTATGATATTTACAACTGTATTAGTATGAATACATCTAGTAAATTTGTACAGAGAAATATTATTACATTATACACGTTTGTTGAGAAACTACCCACTGGTAGCACTCTAATAATTTGTCTACATGAGAAGATCACGAGGCCATCTTCTTTTCAGACGCCTCGGAGGGTTATCAGGAATCGAAGAGGAAGCAAGGTTAGAAACAAGAGGATTCGGATGGTTATGAAGTTTATTATGGAAGGATAGGTATCTGGATTTGGCCAAATCGGAAACATATGGAACATTGAGGTACTTTCACATTAACCTTATTCATCATTCTATTCCCTATCCACCTCCGAGCATCTCTATAATCCTCACTTTAAAACGGTAATGGCTTCGAACCTTATGTTAATATGTTAATGAATGAATGAATGAAAATAAATTTATTATTCTGGGACTAGTGTCCCTTTAGAACAAATTACAAATACAGAATATATATTAATATTCTGATGTATCCATAAAATACAATGAAATATTTACAGGATGATAATTAATAAAATAAAAGTACAGATAATAAAAACGTACATGAATATAAAGCAAACAGAGAAAGTAAAATAAACAAACAGAATATCAATAAATAAACAAAATATCAATAAATCACAAAATAATCTGGGGGTACTATGAGATTCTTACGATTTAGATTTTTAAGTGCATTTCATGATCAACCGGATTGGGAATAGAGTAGGTGTTTGAAGAGGAGAGATTTGAAAGAGGATATTGACTTTTCGTGTCGAATATCAAATGGGATAGAATTCCAGAGGGAGACAGCTTGAATTAAAAAGGATTTGTGAAACGCAGCAGTTAAATGAGGAGGATAGAGGTCGGAAGTACGGGATCTGTTGGGACGGAATTGAAAGGAACATTTCAGTTGTAGGATCTATAGAATATAGGAAGGTCAACGAGTTCTAATAGTTTGGTATAGGAAGGTACTGACGGCGGAAGGACCGGTAAAGCCACTTCAACTCGGTGTAAAACTATCTAATATGCGTATTCCTTGAAATCTCGATGAAAAAGCGTATTGAGCAATTCATTAGACGTTTAAGTTTATACATACATACACCATACACCATAGAGCCTTAGTCGAAGTGGGGGAGAACAAGAGATGAAAGGTAACGTAGATGGTTAAACTGTTTAAGGGTGGAAATAGTAGGGCGGGAAATTTGGGAGATGTGTGGTTTCCAGGAGAGGGTTCGATCGAGGGTAACGCCAAGATTTTTAACGGTACTATGGAAAGAGATAGGTGAGTTGTTCACGAGAAGATTGGGAAGTACTGAAATGGATTTGAGGAGTGAGGGGGATCCGATCAGGATGGCTTCTTTCGTCTTCTCCGTTTTTTAATGTGAGCTTATTAAGATTTGCCAATGCTCATATTCTATTGATGTCTTGTTGCAGCGTCAGGATGGCATTAGAGGAATCCGATGGGTTGAAAAAAGCTAAATCATTAGTGTTGCGGGATTAGAGGTTTTGTTCAGTGGATGAACAAGGTAAGTTTTCCAGGTGCTGAGAAAACTGAAAATTTGTGAAGAAAAGTTATGTTGCTGATAACTTGTAAGTGTATTGTTATGAAAGGGAAGAAGAAAAAAAAAAAAGAAAGGAAAGATATGTCATGTGTAAGTATATATATATATATATATATATATATATATATATATATATATATATATATATATATATATATATATATATAAAATAGCAAAATATAATATAAATTTAATGTCCGTGTGAATTGATAAATGAGCTGTGTACGAAGCAACCCTATGTAGTATGGCATCATTACTTTTAATAAAGTATTTCTCTCTTTTTTTATTTGTTTATTTAGAAATATTACATTCTGTCACATCAAGGACATTTATAATAGTGTTCAGAGAAAGCACACTCACACTCTATTTACAATAAAAAAAAAAAAATAAAATAATACAGAAACTTAATAATAATAAATACAATAAATAAAATAAAAATAAATACAATAAAATAAAATAAATGTATATAAACAAAAGAACTAACCTAATCATACACACTCGGGCTTGAGTGGAGGATCTGGCCATTGCCAAAACTCCAATAGATGCTTATTTACAAAAGGTCTCTGGGCCACTGCCGCTTCAACCTTCGAGGAGGATTGTAAGGATGGGTGGTGCTGGATAGAGATTGTGCAAGGGGATTTGGATGATAGGTAAGGTTCTGGTGAAATTTGGAGAATTTTTCTGGAATAAGGTCTAGGACAAATGGGATATTAAGGTCATGGTGTAGGATTTTGTTATTTACATAGAACGGAGCATCAACTATTGTTCGAAGGACTTTAGATTGAAAGGATTGAATACGTTTGATGTTAGAAGCTTTTGCTGTACCCCACAGTTCAAGTCCGTATGTCCATATAGGTTTCAGTATTGTCTTGTAGATAAGTAATTTGTTTTCAATAGAAAGTTTGGATTTTCTGTTTAGTAGTCTGTATAGCTGGCCGTATCGTCGGTTGAGTTCTTGTCTTTTGAGTCTAGTATGTGGGTTCCACGTCAGTCTTCGGTCTAAATGAAAGCCAAGATACCGGACTGTGTCTGAGTAAGGAAGCTGGATGGAATTAAAGTGTACTGGTGGACAGGAACTGCGTCGGAGTGTAAAGGTAATGTGTTGGCATTTAGATTCATTAACTTTAATGCGCCAGTTATTACACCAGTGCTCAATCAAGGTGAGGTGGTTTTGGAGATTTAAGGATGCTATGTTGGGATCTGAGTCGGATGATAGAATAGCGGTGTCATCAGCAAAAGTTGCCAGGAAGGTATCGGGATGGACAGGGATATCGGCGGTAAAGAGGATGTAAAGGACGGGACCCAATACGCTACCTTGAGGAACACCTGCCTCAATTGGATAGCAATGCGAAAATTCAGTACCGCAACGAACTCGGAAGGTACGATCTGAGAGGTAGGAACGGAGAACAAGGTACAAGGACTGAGGAAGATAGTTTTTCAGCTTGGAAAGAAGCCCGGCGTGCCATACCCGGTCGAAAGCTTGAGCTATGTCCAGAAATGCACCCGAGCAATATTGCTTGCTTTCCAATGCTGCGGAAATATGATCAACCACTCGGAGTCCTTGTTGGACTGTAGAGTGTTGTGAACGAAATCCGAACTGATGGGAAGGAAGAGTTTGGGATTCTATAAAGGGTAGGATGCGTTTTAGGAGGATCTTTTCAAAGATTTTTGAGAGAATAGGAAGAAGGCTAATTGGTCTGTAGGACGTTGAGGTGTTGGGAGGTTTGCCTGGTTTCGGAAACAGGATAATAGTGGAATGTTTCCACAAAAGAGGAAAGTGGGTGGTTCGTAGGATGCTATTGTATATGTATGTAAGGAATATGACAGCTTTAGGAGGGAGTTGTCTAAGGATCTGAGAGGTAAGCAGGTCGTATCCAGGTGATTTACGGGTAGGTAGTTTTTGTAAAAGGAATTTGACCTCAGAAGGATTAACTGCTTTAGGCGGTAAGGAGAGTGGGATGGGTGAATTAAGGAATTCCTCTACTGCTGACGTGTGGGTGGGATTGGATTCTGGATGAGAGGTGAATGTAAGGGAAAGGTTTTTGGCGAATTCTTCGGCTCTATCTTCGTCAGATGCTGCCCAAGAGCCATCACCTCGACGGAGAGGATGTGATATGTGATGGGGTTTTAGGATATGTTTGGTGGTCTTCCATAGGGAATTGTCATGAGAAGAGAGGGAAGTGAGGTAGGAGTTGAAGGATTGGGATCTGAAGGTGGCCAATTCTATCTTTAGTTTTTTGCAAAAATAATTATAGGATTGGCGATCGGTGGGGTGTCTAGTACGTTGCCATAATAATCTGGCACGGCGTTTGGTATGGATTAGGTCTATGAGGTGTTGAGGTAACTTATTTTTCTTAGGAGTTCTTGAGGAGTGGTTTGGAAAGGAAGCAGTCCAGATTGCTTGTTGGATAGTGGTGGTAAAAAAGTGTACGGTATTGTCAAGGTCATCTGGGGTTTTCAGGGTCATTCTGAGGTCAATTTTATCGGTAAGGATTTGGTGAAAGAGTTTCCAGTTAACTGGGCCTCTGATGAAGGACGGTGGAGAAGACTTAGGAATAGGAGCTAGAGATAATTGGAGTAATAATGGACTATGATCTGAGGATAGTTCGCCAAGAGGGGTAAGGGAATGATTGAGGGGACCTAAGCCACTGTGGATGAAAAAATCAAGGATATCGGGATTGCGGTTAGGATCTGTGGGCCAGTAGGTAGGTGAGTTGGGTGGAAGGAGACTGAAACGTTGGGTATTGAGTGCAGACAGAAATGTTCTGCCACGAGAATTCGTGGTTCTTGAACCCCAAACTTGATGCTTGGCATTTAAGTCTGCACCCAGGATGAAATGATGACCTAAGGAGTTGAGGAGAGAACTGAACTGGACTTTGGATATGGATCTGTTAGGAGGGCAATATGCTGATGCAAGGGTGACTGGAAAGGAGAAGGCTTTGATTACAATAGCGGTTGACTGTAGGAAATCTTGAGTAGGTAATGGGAGTAAGTGATGGGAGAGGGATTGGTGTACGATGACAGCAGTGCCGGCATGTGCTCTGCCATCAGGGTGGTCAGTACGGTATGTTAAATACTGTGGGATTTTTAAATGCTGTTTTATGGTCAGTCGAGTTTCTGTAATTAGGGCTACGTCAATGTTCTTGTCTTGTAGTAAAGCTGTTAGTTCGTCAACGTGATTTCTAACACCATTCGCATTCCAAAGGAGAATGGACATGGGTTTTGGTATGTGGGTCATTAAGGATTTTTCAAAGGAGGGATGAGGTGAGATACGAGATTTGTAAGGAGTGATATGAGTGGAGTGACTAGGGATTTGAAATCGGTTAGGAAAGATGCTAACAAACTAGTGAGATCTGTTGCATTTGAAGGAGGAGGAATATGAGGAATTTGAGGTTGTTGATGATTATGTGTGTTAGGATGAACAGAAATATTGAGATTGGGGCTGAGGTAGTTGCTGCGGCAGGGCTTCACATGTATTATTAGGGTTCTTACCTCCAAGTAGTTCGGAGTATGATAAATTATTGTTAACAATTCTAGAAGGTTCTCTTCTTGGTCTGGTTGTCTCATCTTGAATCCGGTTCTTCTGGTATCTGGATTTGAGGCTCTTATAGGTTTGGCAGCCTTTGTAGTTGGCCGGGTGTCCCTCCTGGCATAGTGCACACACTGCAGGATCTTGTGTTGGTTTGGTGCACTCCACAGATTTGTGCTGTTCACCGCATTTCACGCAACGTGGCAGATGGTGACAATAAGTTTTCGTGTGGCCATACGCCTGGCAATTGTGGCACTGCACAATTTCCTTCTTGGGGTATGGCTTCTCTATCTTCACGATAGTGTAGTACAATCTCTTGATATCATATATTTTTTCAATGCCAGGTGATGGCTCTAGATCCACGAAAAATAAAGGTAGTGGAACTTTATTACTCACTCCTGGCTGCTCCTTATTCTCCTTCAGAACGTTGGTTACCTGACGCACTTTGAAACCAAGCGTCGCTAGTTCTTCTTTTATCACTTCAGTTGGGGTTGAGGAGTGTAAATTTCTAACCACCACTCGTAGCGATCTCTCCTGTTTCAGCTGGTACGTGTGGAAATTTGCATTATTTTCTGACAGGTACTTCACAATTTTTCGGTAGGCTTATGCAGTATCAGGTGTTATTTTTGTGTCGTTAGTCCTGTTGAGGCAAGAATAACTGCCGGAGCAGATTTCGTTTAGCTGTGTACACAGTAGTTGAAAATTTTTGATGTTTTTAACAAATATCGGAGGAGGCCTTGGTTCCCTGGGTACTGCTGCTGACTCCATTACTTCTCTGTCATTATGAAGCACTTGGAACGGGTTTGGAGTGAAGAAAGGAGATTCTTCAACCATTTCTTGCGAAGAAGTACCTGGTTGAGGCTGAGGTTCTGTATCTGAAGTTTTCACTGTGGTTATTGGAGCTATTTCTCGCAGGCAGCGACGAGTTCTTTGTTTCACTGGTGAATCACGAGGGGTACTAACTCCGTCTGACCGAGTCCTCTTAGTGGGCACCTTACTGGACATCACTGGCTGACAATGCCGCATATCATAAGAGAAGAAAAAAAAAAAAAAAAAAAAAAAAAAAAAAAAAAAATATTAAAAAAAAATATGTAGCAAACTGTAAATAACAACTGCTCTGGTGTACAGTTCAACTATATTCAGTAAATAATCAAAGAGATTCCGCTCAAAAAATAGGCAACAACTGAGAGAAGATTTCAGAACACGTCCTTCGCATCAGCTCATTTCTCTCTATGATAAAGGATTGGGAGAATAGATGGAAGTGAGGATTTAATTAATTTAACTGGGATATTATCTGGTCCGAAATCATTGGTTTGGGATTTCCGAATGGATTTAAGGAGGTCGTCAGGGGTATCATGAGAAAAGAAGAAAATATTGGGATTAACGGAGGAATAAATGAGGGGTGGAACTGGTGCTTGGAAAGAGGAATACGGTTAAAAAGAGACAAAATGAGTGTTGAGTACGTCAGCTGAAATAGAGGTAATCTGGGTTTGGGTGGATTTGCCTAAGGATAATTTACGGAGGATTGTCCACATGGCTTTGGGGTTTGGAGTGCTGGATAAGGATTGTTGAAAGCAATGGGATTTGGTCCGGCGTATCAAGGATTGCTTACTATTTCGAAGCATCTTGAAGTTCCTATAGTTTTCAAAATGTCGAATGCGCATGAACTTTCGTCTATTAACATCTCTTCATTTAATACAATCTTTTATAGCAGGCGTCAACCAAGGGGGTGGGGAATACTTGATTGTCCTAACTTTAAGAGGAGCTTGACGGTCCAGGATGATGTGCAGATGATTGGTTAAAGTTTCTACCATAAATGCGACAGATTTAGAGGAATATATGGATGATAGGGAATAAAGGTTTCTAAAAGATATAGATCGGAGACAGAACAGCGGAAGAGGAAGGTTATAGGAGACCTGTATGAGATCATTAGCAGACAAAAAAAAGGAACTGGGTGCTGTGATGAGGCGAAGAGTTTATCAGAAGAATCAATAATGCAAAGATCGAGCCATGAATCGGAGTATTGGGTGTGATGGGTAGGGTTGTAAGGGACTATATCCAGATTAAGGGAGTAGAGCAGGTTTGATAAATAGGTTTGGTCAGAGGATGGAAATAATAGGTTGGTGTTGAAGTCTCCAGAAAAACAATTAGAGTAGGAAGGGGTCATTTTGTAAAGGATGGTCTCGAGTGTTTCGTCAAAGGGCACTGTAGGAGGTCGGTAGATGATACCAATGAGTAATAGATATTTCAGGTTATAATGAGTAGGTGGTTATTTCAGCAAAAAGGTATTCGATATGTGGCACTAGCGGATCCAGGATTTAATTTTTGGGGGGGGCTTCAGCCCGAAACCTTCTTTTTTCATAAAAATAACGATAATTACTTTGGAAAAACAGAAAGAAACGAACTACCTATATGAAATGGTGTTTAATTTATTCCTTAAGTAATTTTAAATGTAATTACACGAACAATAATACTTTAAGAGGTATTTTTAAAAAAAAATTTCCCATAAAACATGGTTATATTTTTCCATTTTGGGGGGGGGGGCTTCAGCCCGAAAGCCCCCCCCCGTAGATCCGCCCGTGATATTTGGGGAGACGAAGCGAGGATTTTGGATTTCAGGCTATCGTGCTACCCCGCCTCCGGTTCTTGAAGTCTTAGCAATGGCTAGTGTTACCCAAATGTGAGACCTTGATCTTGCACACTCAGTCATGGTCTTGGTCTCGCGAAACAGTCTTTCAGTTATCTTACTGAGCCCGAATGAAAAATTATAAGAGTTAAATGCAAAAGTATATTACTTATACCAGTTCTTTACATATAGTAACTAAAATTGTAAAGTATTAGTAACAATTTTGCCTTCATTTTTATTAAAAAAATAGATTTCTTTTTATCAGTCTTGGTCTTGGTTTTGTAACAGTTGGGTGGTCTTGGTCTTGCAAAATGCAAGACCTAGATTTGGTGTATTGATATAGCCCTTTACACCTATGAGTGTTTGAAAACTTCCTAAGTTCCCTCAAAAAATTTAGTATTAAGGCAATTATTTATATACATCACAAATCATGAAAAAAACAACAAAGGAAATAAAAAATTTTGCAACAATTCTTTGTAGTAACCTTTATTCACAGTTCTATATTTCAACACTGCAATCACCTATTCTGGATTCAACTTACTCACTGTATGTACAGATATAACTATTTAAATTATAAATATAACTAAAATGACATTACTATAAAAATGTTGAAATTGGAGTTAGTCATTCTGTCAACGGAAAAGCTCAGAAAATGGAGTTATGTGGTTTATAAAATCAGATGAAGTAACTAGATTTTTATTGCCTACCGTTGATATAATAAATAGACGTAATTTTAATGATCTTAATGATTTGTTATATGTAAGCTTTAAGCTTTAGCTCCGTTTAAAATGCACTTAAAAAATTTTATAATTGCCCAACATGGCCAGGAAATAATTTCTATTCAAAATAGAACGGTTAATGAAAGTTGTGTGTTGCGCGTTCCAGATTTTCTAGTTATCAATCCGTATTCAACAAAATGTAACTAACTCAAAAAAAGAAAAAAAAAAAAAAAATATTCTCATACTTTACTGCTAGAAATGGGACAATTGTTTATATAAACTTTTTCTGTTGCTGTAAAGATTTTAAGAAAACATTAACTCTAATAAATATTCACCTCTAATTACCGGACACTATGTATATAATTATTACTTATATGTTATCAATATATGATCATTATTTGTTATCTCACAATATATTTTCTGAATCGGATGCAGGATAAACATCACATTATAGTATGACACGAGCGATGGCACTCAAGAGGACAAAGTCATGGTCGTCCCTCTTCTTTTGTTTCTGTATCGCTAATCTTTGTCACTCACAAAACGAGGAGTTCGCGGTGAGTATTACTGAATTCAGATATCTATGTTACCAGATATCTATATTTATTTGATGTAATTTCTATTTGGTGTGAATGTAGAAGCATAGTCACACAGGAAAGCTATAAGTATAAATATTGCATATTAGAGAATATATTATATTATACAATATAGAAAATATAAAAACTTAAAACAATGTCAGAAATTGAGGAGATTCATTTAATAGCTTTTAATAAAATCTGGGTTCTGAAGAAGGCGAGAAAGTTTCACCGAACCATACAACTAATAAAATAAACTAAAAAAATAAAAAAAATATTTATTTATTTTTTTCAATTTGACATGTGGAAGATATAGGAGGATAAACAATATATTACATATATGTTTATAGGGACCTTTCCAAATAGTGGTGCATCAAATCGACCAATGCGACGATACAGGAACCAATCAACTTTACATATCTAGCACGAGGATTACAAAAACCAGCCGAACTAAATACATCTACTCGTCAAATGTGACATTTGAATTCGATGCCGGTGATAATGTGGCGGTAAATATGATATATGATCTGTTTGGAGCAAGTAGTGTAGTGTTTAACATAAGCAGGTATGTCGCTATATTTATTTTTTGTGTGAGGGAACGGTTGGCAATTATGAAACAAATTCTCCACACTATTGAAGTTGTAAGAATTAAGTTTTCCAATAATTTTAATAGTTAGAACAAAGATTTCTCAATTTTAATAATCGGAACAAAATTTTACAATATAAATAATTAGAACATACATCCACAATTTTCGTGTATGAGGACATATACGTGCTCACTTATTTGGTTATATTTTGGCTGTTATATATATGAATCGTAGCTCCGAATGAGCTAAATGAGGTAAATGTAAGTGTACCTAATTTTAATGTATTGTAATAAATTAGAATAATAATTGTAGACTGAGATTGATAGTTTTTATAAATGGTGACTTCAAGAATAGATATGCCCTTAAAATTTCACTATTCAATCACTTTATATCTTTGAGTTACTTTGCCCATTTTCAAGTCTATAAATAGTAAGAAAACAATGTTAATAATAATGATCATTAATTATTTAATGCCCATTAGATTTATGATGCCAATACTACTGTGAGAACTTGCCAAAATCCAACAATTGCATAAATTCCGAAAAAAAATCCATTTAATCATTCTATTATAATTTATTCCTAATTTCTCTTGAAAACTTTCTACAAAAGTAACTAAAGATTTAATTTTTTTGGTTGATATTTGAGCCCCATGTCATTCTTCTGTCCAAGATATTCGATCTTTTCAGTTTGAGGAATTTGGCTATTGTCAAGGAAAAATAGGGCAAGTCTTAGTATGATAATAATGTATTGAGATTGTTTTTGGTTGAGTCTGATTGAGAAAGGATTCCATTAACGAGTTAAATAACGATCTGATGGATTTCTGTTGCCATTGATGAGCTCAGCGCAGAGTTTAGAAACTTACTATTTCTCAATTCACATATTTGTATTCAATTTACTTATTATTTATATGTTTCTTTGTTTTTAAATTAAACTATTCATTTGGTAGTTTTCCCTAATATATTTTTGTATTTTTCGTGTGATTTGTGACTTAAGGAATATTTTAGTCCATCAAGTTGGATAGATCCGTCAAGTTAATAAATTCAGGAAAAGGCACTACTTCCGAAGTGCTACTCTTTCAACCATTTTGGTTGGTGTCAGGTTATTCACAATGTTTCTGATAAGGTTTACAAAACACACCAAGAGGAAGCGCCACTATTGCGGATGGTAATCTTGTCAATAATATTTCTAATATTACTTATAATTATTGGGTTTATATATTGCCTGTTTCTGTTTTTTTAACTTCGAGATTTATAATTATTAATGCTTATCAGTTTGTCTAAAGTAACGAAGTTGATTAACTTAAGTTTTGTTTTAATTGTGAGACTTTATCTGTAATTGAATTATTTCTAAGAAGAAGTTAAAACAATTTCAATTTTTGTTTCCCACCAATGACAATCACAAACCCCAGTATTTTTTTTGGATTAGTATCCACAATAACTAGGAATAACAATACTTAGGAGGCTAGGAATTCAATTAAAATCTATTTGGATATTCGATTGGAAAACCTGTATTCAATAAGACTATGATGCAAACATTTAAAGTAATTTATAAAACGGTGTGATACTAGAAAAATAATAAATGAAATCTTAACACATTACCTATGTCCAATATTAATACAATCACCGAACCAAGTTTTCAAAAATTTAAATTCTTTTAACTTTCTTCTCGAAAACTTTAAATCTATATGAATTGCAAATTTTTCTGGAAGTAATCAAGAGAGTTCAAGAGTAATGGTATTAGAAATAATACTATTACAGAAAAATTGTCACAATTATAACAAAATTTAAGTTAATCAAGTTATTTTAATGAAACAGATTATTACAGTAGTACGTACAACAGTGGCGCTGCCTGGTGCTATCTGTTGTACACCTTATCTAAAACATTGTGGATAACCTGGCATCAACCAAGATGACTGAAAGAGTAGCACTTCGGAAGTAGTACCCAGCATAATAACTGTCTATCGCTGATGAATTCAATCGATTCATAAAATCCATCGATGAGTTTAGGAACTTACTCCATACCTATTGAACAGTTACACTCACTAACGGCAATAACGATTTTGATTAAACTCGGTGTATCATTGTATATTTAAGTGGTCTTTAATATCAATTAGGTCTTATCCCCATTGATGTCACTTTACAGAGCTTAAATGCCCAATGTTCATATACGTCTTCCTCTAAAGTACCTTTAATACAGTCTATTTTAAAAAGTTAATCATTTCACATTATTCAAAGTTACGAAAAAATGCTAATTATATTTTTTGAAAGAATTTGATAAGTTAATAAAGGAGAAAAAAAATAGAAAAACCTGCGTTGCTATAGACTGTACCGCCTAAACGATTGTGCCGATTTCAATGAAACTTCTCTAAAGTCATTTTCTCGACACCCTTTAAATTTATCTATATAACATACTTCAACGAAAAGAAGCTGGAAAAAAAGTTACGAGGGATGGTAAAATTAAATTCCGAATAACTCAGAAAGTTACTTTTTTCTACAGTACAGTAAAGTACACTTTTTTGTCGTTGTGATTAGATGTTTCAAAGGTATTTAAATTGCCTAAAAATGAAAGAAGTTTCATCGAAATCAAACTTTTTATTAGGTAGTTTTTTCCTTATATATCTTTGTATTTTTCATGAGATCTGTAGCAATTCAGGAGTAATCTTCAATTCATCATGTTGGATAATTCCGTCAGGTTAGTGAATTCATCAAAAATAGTTGTCTATAGCTGATGGATTCAATCGATTCATAAAATCCATCGATGAGTTTAGGAACTTGCTCCATACCTATTGAACAGTTACACTCAATGCAGCTATAAATTATTCAACAGTGAACAAATAAACAGTATATGCGAACAAATGGATTTCTCAAATATTTAAGTAATTCTTACCAATGCCTATTTTATAGTCAGGATAATTGTACTTATGAATTCTTTGCAGGTCGGATTGGAAGTTGCCAGATTTGGTAACGGTGGCTGGAAACCACACTTCATGGAAATGGATTTTCCACAATTATGTACTTCTTTGAAACAATCTATACCGTCCTTCTTCAATGCTATCTTGCGTGCTATGCGGACTGAATGCCCTATTCCAAAGGTGAGCATTGTGTACATTTTCATTAGTATCATATTTTCACATCCAATCCTTACAATCTAAAATCCTTCGTAAAATCCTAGTATCCTTATTTGGAAATGACCATCTAAGTTTTCAATTAGATGAGATTCTGATTTCCTTATTGAATTAATATTATTTTTCTTTAGCGAATAAGGTTCTCCATTGGGTCAAATCACAATTTCTTCAGCCCTCTTCAGCAGGAAAAGTTAAATATATAAAATAAAAAGTAATTTTTTTATTAGGAGGTAGTATGCATTGAAAATGACATAAGTTTTGTAAAAAATGAAATAATTTTTTATCCTTTCAATCAAAAACACCCCCTGTTATAAAAAAAAAATGACTACAATTAATTGTTGCAAAGCATTGATTTCTTGTTTTTATATGATCTGGTATGTATTATAATAAATATGATTGCCTAAACAACTTTTTATTTATAAAACGCTGCAAATTATAACACAATGGCTTATTATTTCCAAAGAATTAAATATCAAAAGTAACATTACTTTCCTTGAAACGTTTGTATTTGTTTATTTAGAAATATTACATTCTGTCACATCAAGGACATTTATAATAGTGTTCAGAGAGCACACTCACACTCTATTTACAATAATAAAAATAAATAATACAGAAACTCCTTGAAACGTATGAAAAAAAAATGAATAAATGGTGATTCTTACTTAATATTGTCCTAAGTAATTTTTTATTTCATAATTAGTAATTTTCTAAGAAAAAAAACATTGCTTCAGTTGATGTAACACATTCATGATATTAAAAATTATAATAATAATAAATTTATTTATTGAGAAATTTTACAAATGCCTTTTGGCATATTTTGTAAATATGATGTTCGTTAGCGAACCTCCTCTTCGGGCTTAGCGTGAAAGCGTGATTGGAGAAGCCTCCCAGTGAAGGCACTCCTAACGTGACTCTTAATGGAGCAGATCCCTGCTCCAGAGGCGTTTGAGTCTCCTTGGTGGATTCTGCGGTAGTGTATCCGTTATTAATGTTTGTACAAGTGGATTAGGATGTCCAGCTAAGGAGTCATGAAAATGTTTGTAATATTTTTTAATTACATCAGTCACTTGTGGTGTTTGTAGGTCTTTATGAAGTGATTTATTGGTTATGTAGAAGGAACAATGAGTGATATAACGGAGAAATTTTGATTGGAAAATTTGAATAGTCTGTAAGTGTGTTTTTTTGCATGAGCCCCACACCTGAGAGGCATACGTCCATATTGGTCTGAGTAGCATGTTGTATATAGTAATTTTGTTAGAAAGTGATAGTTTATTTTTATGGTGTAGTATTCGTCTTAATAGTGACAATCGATGGTTCAATCTCTTTTTAATGTAGTCACGTGTGATTTCCAGGTCAGTCGTCTGTCCATTGTGAGTCCTAGATATTTTGTCTCAGTATAATTTGGCAAAGGAGTGTTGTAAAGTGTCAGTGGAGGGCAATCCGAACGTTTAAGGGTAAATGTAACCTGATTTGATTTTTGAATGTTAATTTTTATACGCCATTTATCAAGCCAGTCTTGTAGAAGATTTAAATGAATCTGTGCTTTCTGAGATGCTGTGATCGGATTAGAATCAGTCTAGAGTATGACAGTGTCGTCTGCGTAAGTTGCGAGTAATGTGATGTGTCTGGTGTCTGTGGAATATCAGAAGAGTAAATTGAGTACAGAACCGGAACTAAAATACTGCCCTGCGGTACTCCCGCGCCGATTCGGCAATAGTCGGAGTATTTACCATTCTGGTTAACAATAAAAAATCTATCCTCAAGATACGATCTGATGATTAAATAGTATGTATGCGGAAAGATCGGTTTAATTTTACAAAGTAGACCATCATGCCACACTTTATCAAAGGCCTGTGAGACGTCTAAGACAAAAAAAAAAAAAAAAAAAAAAAAAAAATTGCATTATTTAATTATAAAAATAACAAAAAGTGTATACTTTTTGAGTTATTGGGAATCTAATTTTAGCATCCTTCGTAACTTTTAATGTTAACTTTCGTTAACTTTCCAGCTTCTTTTCGTTGAAGTATGTTATATACATGAATTTAAAGGGCATCAAGAAGAAGACTTTAGCGAAGTTTAATTGAAATTGGTGCATTCGTTTAGGCGGTACAATCTATACGCAGGATTTCCGGTCGCCATCATGAAAGGAAAAGACGGATAGAAATGTCGATGAAGGAGGATCATCATCGAGCGACCTCTAATTTTAAATCCAAATTTGAGAAAAATCGGTCCTGTAGTTTCGGAGAAAATGGGAGTGGGGGGAGATGGGTAGTGATGGGAGAACGGGTAAGGGTGGGGAAAGCACGTGGTACACAGAGGTGCCCCCCTTTCAGAGAAAATTCCTGGATCCACCGGACGTTCGATATACTTTTTTTTTCTATTGGCTTTTCAGACATTGTAGATCTTTTCCCGCCTTAAACAGCCATTTCTATCTCTGCCTATCATGATATGTTTCTTTCCAGTCATCTGCATACAGATCTTCAGTATTTGTTGATTTACTCTATCATTATTATTTTACGTAAATGTTTCAAAATACATTTCACTTTTTTTTTTGTTAGATCACAATTAACTCAATTTAAATAATAGATAGGCTTCATTCGAAGTTTGACCTAAACCAAGATGGATATTAACACCCGTTATTTGATAAAGTTTTTGAATAGCATAAAAGCAGTTATATAAAACAAGTCGCCTCTCAGTGGTGTAATAAAAGGCCTCTGGACACAGATGTAAAGTACGCATACAGCGTGCATAACCCTCTTACCTTAAAATGCCCTTGGGCAATAAAAGGAAATTGAAAATTTATGTATATATAACATTTATATATATATATATATATATATATATATATATATATATATATATATATATATATTCTGGGAGGTAGGAAAAAAAAAAGTCGCCTCTTAATTCTCATTTAATTGTTATGAAACTACTGTTACCTCAGTTTTTAAATATTATTCTTTCTAGTTCAAGTTCACTGATCATATATCTAGAAATATTCAATAAATATCCAGTTTAATTTCATCTTACAATCAATAATCATATATCTAGAAATATCCAATAAAAATCTAGTGTAATTTCATCTTACAATAACAATTAAAATATTTTATTGGCAAAATAGGACTTGCTTTAACAAGTTTTAAAGCCCAAAAGATAAATTAAAAAAAAAAAGAAAAACAAAACAAAACAAAAAAAAAAACAGTCATTTATTGTTTACATAGCATTTTAAATTGTTCATTTGAGAATTATAGATTTTTTTTTGGGAATGCAATACCTTTTAAAGGAAGAAGAAAACTCTGCATTGGTTCTATTTCCGACCGGTTGTCGTTTATTGATATCATTGTGGAGGTGAAGTATTTGAATTTGTCTTCAATGGAACAATTTTCCTTCTATGAAGATCATATTTATGTGTTTATATTTTAAAAATACTTTGTTTTCTTGCAGGGGACCTACGAATTAACTGGTCTGGATATGGATGAGTACAAAGTCGGCCCTTTTTTGCCGGCGTTCCCTTATGGCAAGTACAGAATGGATTACTCCGCGACTGTCAACGGTACCTTAGTTGGATGCGTCAGAAACTTCGTCGACATCGTGCCTGACAGGAGAACGCGTCCAAAGAAACCTAAAAATAAATTTTAACTCCATGATGTACCATCAGTATTTAATAGAATGAAAAATAATTTTCTGCTGTATGGACTTATAACTTTCATTGATAAACCTTTATAATTTAACTATTTATTCAACTAATAACAACGTCTCGAGCTACTTTGCTCATTTAAAAAAATTATCTAATGTTGAGCCGTTTTGGTGTGACAGTCTACACGACACATAGTAAAAAAATGTTTACAAAAACACTTCTGAATTCGACTGCAACGTTGTGTCAACGTTTAAAAGCAATTGGTGAGGAACTTTTGGATATTGCGGTTTTGAACAAACGAAATTTATATATATATATATATATATATATATATATATATAACCTGTACCACTACAACCCATGAAGGGGTTCAGTGCTATTTAGGGAAAGCACTATTTATAGGTCAACGGTTGTGGAAGGAGGTGATTTGACCGAGATCACGCTCAACCGCCAGGTTTTTCTCCTTAATTAATTATTTAATTAAGGGTACCCACTTTATAGAGGCTGGGTATGCCCCAGGAGGCTCTCCCGACCCAGGGTCGCCCCACAGCCCATGAAACAAATATATAAATTTTCTTCCATGTGCCGGGGTTCGAACCTGGGACCTTAAGCATTGGATGCTCACTGAGCTACCCCACTCCCATATATATATATATATATATATATATATATATATATATATATATATATATATATATATATATATATATAGGAAGAGGACCCAGGTGGTTTCTGATGCTTCAAAGAATTTTTCTAATAAATTGGCACCTTTGTATGAAAAATGCAAGATACGAAGCAAACAAGGCAATTTACTTTACGTTTTAGAGGATCTGCAAGGTCGTCCTTTAGGAATTTGTCATAACAAAGATTTGAAACCTCATCCAACATAACATTCACATTTTACTCCTAATTTTTTTTTCGGCAGAAAGGGGGAGAGTTTGTAACGAAAAATAAAATACAAAAAAAAATTAGTTCGTAAAATAATTTTTAGTTTTTATAAATAATAATATGTTTTTTTTTTTATTAACTCGAAGAGGGTTTAATATATAATTAAGTATTAGTTAATTAAGTATTTAGTATTAGTTTTAGTAATAAGCAATTGTTTATAATAAATCTAGTTTTAAGTATGAATTGTAAATATTATTTTTAAGTCAGTGGAACAGAAAACGGCTGATGGGGAGAAAGAAAAAGACAGTCGAGTCGAGAGAGAGATGGCGGCACCTCGCGAGTGTAGAGGCACGCTAAGGATTTTTAGTTGTGAAATATTTTAGTTTTACGGTATACACCGGATTTTCATTACTTCTCCATGAACCTGTGATCATCAGCGACGAGTGCCTTACAAGTTGGTGAATGCACATTTTCACAACTTGAGGAGATAAATTGTGGAGACATTGAAGACGCTAGTTCGAATAAGATCCCGCTTCTTCAACACAATGTGTCAATTGGACAGAGTTCAACCAGTGGGATATTGTAAATATGTACAATATGTACATATACATATACAAATATGTAAGTTTTTTTTTTATCTATTTTTATTTCCAAATGTTTGTAATTGGAATATTGTATAGTTGTAAGTTAAGGTTTAGTCCTATAATAATTTTATAATCTTTTCTTTTATAATTAAAGTTAATTTTATTTTCTTATAAATCTGGTTTCTTGTTCATAATTTTCATTTCCTTAAACAGTTATTTAAATTAATAGAAATAAATAAATCCATCATTAGTATTAATAACAGCTAGTTTTATTTTATTATTTTTCTTCTATTTCTTTTCATGTTTTATGTATATATTATATTGTTTTTTTTAATTTTTAATAAGGCATTGTAAAACCCTATTAGAGGAATTAGGGAAAGTCATAACTAACCAATTAAGAAGGTTCGATAGGTTAACCAAGTAGGAAGATTAATAAACATATGTTGTTAAACCCAAAGGTTCCGAGTTCGTAGCTCACTCCGCGTCCTAATCTTTTTTTTTAAATTAAATTTATTTTATTTATTTATTTTTGTGGTTTTCGCTATTTTCCAAATTCAATAAATTAAATAGCTTGGCGCTCGTTAGAAAGTTATTAATATTTATTTGATTCTTGATTTTTTTTTTTTTTGCGAACCCTGCCGTCTCCACTGAGCATCGGGCAAGTTTGTTGCGGAAACGATTTTTCCAAATTAAAGACCGTAACACTACTTTTCTAGTTTTTCACAATATCTTCATGTGTTTTTACATAAAATTATTAAGAAACGTATGTAAATCATTTATTTACACTAGTTATTTTTTATTTTTATGTTTTACCACTAAAATGCTTTGCCTATAAAACTTATTTAGCGTTTCTTTCTAATTTTATTTAGTTATTTGTATTTTTTTGTTTTTTGTACCAATATTGTAGCCCTAGTACTCATCTGCTTTCCTTAATATATCCTCATAACTATGTGTATACTTGGATTTTAGGTATTATTCATTGTAATACGTCATCTGGCCGGATTTATTGTTAATTTATATAAACAATATTCTTATTCTTAAGGTACCTACTCCCAAAATAAATATGGTTTTCTATTCTATTCTATATATATATACTAGCTTTACCCGGCCACGCGCTGCTGTGGCTTAGCCTGTCAAAATGAAAAAGAAAGAAAATAGAAAGCACATATGAGTAGATTAATAGCAAAGGACATCTGTCATTTTTAAAAAGTTGAGAAACAAATTTGTCTGTAAAATGGCTTCAATTTAAACTAATTCTAATAATTTTTTTTCTCATGATTAAAATTGAACATTCATAATCATCAGAAACAGTCTGAGTTGAACTTATAAAACTAACATAAAAAATTAATATAAAGAACGTATAATAGTATTGACCTACATAAGGAAGATCATATAACTCCTTCAAATGATAATTTCAATTACTGTAGTAATTATAAAATTTTCGATTAATCAATAAAAAAAATGCTTGCCTACCTTCGGTAGTGAGCAAGCAAAAGCAAATGGCCTTTTCTGAAGAGAAAGCAGTAAATGTTTAAAACTCTATAACTCTGCAACGAACCGTCCGATTTCGATGGTTTTTATTTTGTCGGCAAATCAGGAATCTTCAAATAAATGTGGGTATTATCAGTCAAAAATTCTGTACTTTTTTAGTTATCGTCAAATAAAATATTGAATTCATCGTAACATTTTTCAGCTTGTTTTCGGGAAAGTATTTTATACAAATAAATGAAAAGGATTTCAAGGGGAAGACTTTAGCTAAGTTTCGTTAAAATCGGTAAAGCCGTTTTGGCGCTACAGCTTATAGCGACACATTTTTTTTGCGGCTTTGAACAGACATTTACATTTTTATTTTGTTTACATATATAAAATTATCGTAAGACAGAAGTAATTTGCCAGAAACCTTCCCAGGAGTGTACGGAACAACTTCCCAAAGTTTCATGGCGATCGGATGAATGGTTTAGTAATGCACCAAGGACAAACAGACGGACAGACAGACATACATACATACATTCATTTATATATATATGAATAAAAAGGAGCTTTTGGACTTAAGCGTCCCCCCCCCAAAAAAATTAAATCTAGTGCAGGAAAGAATGGAACACGAATGAAAGATTTCCTAGAACCAACTCGCTGAATATTAGTGAAGAACTGTGAGTGGGCGTTCTAGCGACTTACGAAGAAACAAATCTTAATAATCTTAATTTTGTTCTTCTAGGCAAAATTTGTATATTTCCTTCATATTATCTTTGACATAAAAGTATTTGAAAATTTAAAGAGTTTGAAGAGTTTAAGATTTAAATACCTAATGGAACTAAATAAAAGAAAACATTTTTTAAAGCATTTTCCAAACATGAAAACTTCAAATTTTTAGTTATTATTTAAATTTTTTAATTATTATTTAAAATATATAAAAGCACATGAAAATTTCGTAATTTCATTTTAGTTAACTTTACAACGGAAAATAACAGTTTACTTACTAATAGTCCTACAATCCATAATAATTTATAGGTTAAATATTCAGATACACTTTTAAATCTCTCTAGGCGTATAATACTATGAGCCTTTCGATTAACAGAACGACTTACTACAATTTCAACATGTTTTATTTTAATTTTAGTGATGTTTGTAGTGTCAAAATGTATACCTTTATTAACAGTTCTTTATATTCTATAATTTATAACTTACTCACTGCCTGTATAGATATAACTTTTTCAACTAGAAATATCATTAAAATTACATTACTCAAAAATGTTGAAATTGGAGTTAGCGATTCTGTCAACTGAAATGCTCAGAGACTCAAATTGTGTGGTTTATAGATAGTTTATATGTGGAGTAACTAGATTTTTATTGCCTACCGTCGATATAGTAAAAAGACTTTTTGTAATTTTAATGGTCTTAATGATTTGTGATATGTAAGCTTCAAGCTTTAGCTCTGTTAAATTGCACTTAAAAATTTTATAATTGCCCAAAATTGCCAGAAAATAATTTGTAATCAAAGTAGAACGGTTAATGAAAGTTGTGTATTGCGTGCCATAGATTTTCTAATTATCAATCAATATTCAACAAAACGTAACTTACTCAAAAATATTAATTTCATACATTCCTACTGGAAATGTGATAATTGTTTATATAAACTTATTTGTTGCTCTTGAGGTTTTAAGGAAATATTTACACTGATAAATATTCACCTCTACTTACCGGAAACACTGTATGCATTTATCATTTGAATCATTGCATGTTCTCAATATATGATCATTATTTGTTATCTCTCAATATTTTTTCGGGATATCGGATGTAGGAAAAACATCACAATATAGTTTGGCATGGCACGAACGTTGGTAATGCAGAGGACAAAGCTATGGTCGTCCCTCTTCATTTGTTTCTGTATCGTTAACTTTTGTCGTTCACAAAACGAGGAGTTCGCGGTAAGTATTACTAAATTAAGATGTCTATGTTTATATTATATAATTTCTATTTCATATAGAAGCATAGTCACGCTGGAGAGCTATAAGTATGAATGTTGCATTAGAGGATATATTATATTATACGATATAGAAAATATAAAAAGTAACTTAAAACAATGTAAGAAATTGAGGAGATTCGTTAATATTTTATTTAATCGTTTTTAACAAAATCTAAGTTCTGAAGAAGGCGACAAAGTGTCCACGAACAGTACAAAAACCTGTACCACTACAACCCATGAAGGGTCTGGGGTTCAGTACTATTTAGGGAAAGCACTGTTCCTAGGTCAACGGTTGTGCAAGGAGGTGATTTGACTGAGATCACGCTCAACCACCAGGTTTTCCCCTTAATTAATTATTTAATTAAAGGTACCCATTTTAAAGAGGCTGGATGAGCCCCAGGGTCTCCTGACCCAGGTTCACCCAACGGCCAATGAAACAGATAAATAAATTTTCTGCCATGAGCCGAGGTTCGAACCAGGGACCTTTGCATTGGAAGCTCAGTGCCCTTCCACTGAGCTACCCCACTCCCTCCACGAACAGTACAACTAATAAAAGCTACCAATTATTATTAATATTATTTTTTTTTCAATTTGACATGTGGAAAATAGAGGAATATGAATAATATATAATGTATATATGTTTATAGGGACCTTTCCGAATAGTGGTGCGTCAAATCGACCAATGCGACGATACAGGAACCAATCAACTTTACATATCTAGCACGAGGATTAGCAAAACCAGCCGAACTAAATACACCTACTCTACAAACGTGACATTTGATTTTGAAGTCGGTGATAATCTGGTGGTAAATATGATATATGATCTGTTTGGAGCAAGTGGTGTAGTGTTTAACATGAGCAGGTATGTCCCTACATTTAATTTTTGTGTGAGGGAACGGTTGGTAATTATGAAACAAAATTTCTGAACTATTTAAGTTGTAGGAATTAAGTTTTCCAATAATTTTAATAGTTAGAACAATGATTTCTCAATTTTAATAATCGGAAAAATTTTTTACAATATAACTAATCGGAACAGACTTCCACAATTTTCAAGTAAAAAGCAAATGGGTATTTACGAGTTTTTAGTATTATCTAAATAAAAAGACAAAGTTTGCCCCACTCCAGATTGAAAACGCCCCAAGTCCATGAGTTTTTGTAAATAAAATAGTCTTTATTAATTATCAAATGTCAATTAAATTTGCCAATACTACTGTGAGAACTTTCCAAAATCCAACAAAATTCGATAAATTAAAAAAAAAATTCCATTAAATCATTCCATTGTAATTTATTTCTATTACAAAAAAATTAAATAAGCACAGTAAGTTCTCTTGAAAACATTCTATTAAAGTAACTAATGTTTTTATTTTTTTGGTTGATATTTGAGACCCATGTAATTCTTCTGTCCAATGTCAGTCCAAGATATTCCATCTCATCAGTTCGAGGAATTTGGTTATTGTCAAGGTAAAGAAGACTTCTTTCTTATTCGGCGTTACGCCCACTATTTGAGTCATAGCATGCTCAAGCTTAGACCGCCAGTCCTGCCTGTTCCGGGTTGCTGCCTTCCAGTTCACCAACACCGAGCAGAGATCTCGCATCTGCAGCCACGCAGTCTTCCCAGCGAAGTCTGGGGCGTCCAATCCGCCTGGAACCATACATTTGCAGAGCTAAGATCTTGTAAGGAACTTCGTTTGGACCCATCCTTATGACGTGACCAGCCCAGGGAAGTCTTGATACCTTTACAAATGTTGATACGTCTATTTCTTTGTACCTCGTTCTTAACTCTGCATTCGTACTTCTTCTCCATGCACCTCTCTCATATATACCACAATATATACGGCGAAGCACTTTTCTTTCGAAACGGAGAAGGAGATGCTCAAGCGCTTTAGTTGTAGTCCAACATTCATTGTAAGTCCATATGTAAGAACTGGTCGTATAATTGTCTTATATATTCTCACATTCAAGGCCTTCGAGAACACACTACTTCTCAAAAGTTTATGGAGGGAGAAACAGGTGCGGTTTGCGGAGAAGATCCGTCTTTGGATTTCTTCTTCAATGCAGTTATTACAGTTGATCTGGGATAGCAGGTATATGAATGATTCTACTCTTTCAAATCTATGGCAACCTATCGAGACATGACTCCCACCATCTTCGTGAGTAGGTAGGGTGCACATATATTTCGTTTTTTTAACATTCACCATTAGCCCAAGTCTTGCTGCAGATTCCTCGTATGCTTTAAAAGCTTGCCGCAAGATCCAAGTCATCCGCAAATCCTAAAATTTGGCCTGTCTTGTTCAGAAGTGTTCCTGTTACTTGGATTCCAGAGTCCCTAATAGCTTTCTCAAAGGAAAAGTTAAACAGGCCAGGCCATCACCCTGCCTCACACCTGTCCTCGTTGTGAATCCTCTTGAGAGCATTCCGCCCACTCTAACAAAGCATACGTTGTCCTCCATCGTCATTTTAACTAGACGAAGCAGTTTGGTAGGGATGCTCATATCCACCATTGCTTTATATGCTTCTACTCTGTTCACTGCATCGTAGGCAAGTTGGAAATCAATGGACAGGTGGTGAGTATGTATCTGGTATTCCCTTGTTTTCTCCGACAGGATTCGTAGGGTAAACATTTGATCTGTCGTAGATCTTCCTTTTCGGAATTAATGGAAGCAGTATATTGAAGAGTATGATGGATAGAATTTTGTATGCGGTGGGAAGGAGAGAGCTGCCTCTGTAGTTATTACATACCGATACATCCAATTACTTATGAATGAAGCAAACCACTGTTTTGTTCCATTGAGCAGGTAGTCTTTTTTCTGTCCATATATCAATCAATAACTCTTGGAGGAATTTTATTAGTTCAACCCCACTACGTTTAAAGAGCTCAGCTGGGATATTATCGATTCCTGTAGCCTTGTTATTCTTTAATTCCCCAATAGCATAATGTATTTCCTCTTCATCTGTGGGCTCTATAAATACCTCATCTTCCCGTTCCAGGAAGTCACTTGGGAGTGTATTTTCTTGACATCCTTTATTTAATAGATTTTGGAGGTGGTTTGCCCATACTTCCATGATTGCAGCTTTCTCTGTGACCAGCGTGCCATAGTTATCCCTACAGGCATAATTCGGGGGATGGAATCCTCTGCGGTCTTTATTAATCATTTGAAAGAATGACCTGCTACTTTATTTATTGAAAGCAGCTTAAATATCAGCAAGCCTCTTGGTTTCCCACTGTCGTTTCTTCGTGTGTGAGTTTCTCTTCTTCTTGCACGGTACTCCTCTACATATCTTCTGGTGTGTTTCTTCTGGATCATAGGGTAGGACTTAGTATGATAATAATGCAATGGGATTTACACGGTGGGGCAGATACCCCTACCGAGCACCTATCCCACATTTTATAGAGATGTAAGTAAACTGAATACAAATATGTGAATTAAGAAATGGTAAGTTCTGCTCTGAGCACATGGGCTAAATAAATCCATCAGGCCGTTATTTAACTCGTCTAATGGCAATCTTTCCCAACCCCCTCTCCACATCCTTATAAATTGCATATCGTTGAGTTCCTTGCAACTATTTATTAAAAAGAAAGCGAAGTTCTCACAAAAAAATGTGAAAGAACTGTCCCAAAATGACATCGAAACATGGCGTATTGACGACTTTGACTTGAGCTAGTTTGGTTGAGTCTAATTGAGAAAGGATTTTATTAGCTCAACTCTGAGTTAAGAAACTTACCCTTTCTATTTTGCATATTTATATTCAGTTTTCTTATTATTCATATTTATTTTACTTTCACTTACGTATATAAGTAATATATATAGTAAGTGTAAGTATTGCGATCGAGAAAATGTTTGAATCTGTGTTTTCAACGGAAATACATGTTTTGAGGTACCCTGAGTCGAAATGACCAAGTCCCGAAAACTGGTCTGTGTGTCGGTGTGTCTGTGTGTTTGAATGTTAGCAGTCTAGCTCAAAAACGAAAAGTCCTGCGAAACTGATATTACGTATTTAAGATAGATATATGCCTTAGATGTGACAGCAACTTTTTCCTTAAAATCGGCTAACCATAAGTGCCACTTTATATCAACGCTGAAACACATTTTCACAATTTTCTCCAAAACCGCTCTAACGATTTTGATTAAACTCGGTGTATCATTGTATAATTAAGTGGTCTTTAATATAAATTAGGTCTTATCCCCATTTATGTCACTTTACAGGGCTTAAATGCACAATGTTCATATACGTCTTCCTCTAAAGTACCTTTAATATGGTTTATTTTAAAAAGTTAATCATTTCAAATTATTCAGAGTTACGAAAAAATGCTAAATATAACTTTTGAAAGAGTTTGATAAGTTAATAAAGGAGAAAAAAAAATAGAAATGCAGAAAAAACCTTAAATCTAAAACAAATGATTATGGTCCTGACCAAATACCAGTTAAATTTATCAAACTCTGCCTTCCAGCTTTACTACCCGCACTTCTACACATATATAATTTCTCTCTCCAAAATTTCATTTTTCCCAAATCCTGGAAAAGAGCCATAGTCCGTCCATTGAACAAAGTTCCAACTCCTTCATCAGCTTCCGACTTTAGACCCATCTCCATTCTATACAATCTATCCAAGCCTCTAGAAAGATTAGTTCACTCTCAGTTGAACAGCTTTCTCGAGCAAAACCATCTCCTCAATCCCTTACAATCTGGTTTCCGTTTCCAGTATTCCACCCAGTCTGCCTTGCTAAGGATTACCCAAGACCTCCAATCCGCCATAGATAAACAGAAAATCTCCATCCTAATTCTTTTTGACTTTTCCAAGGCGTTTGATTCCGTTAATCATGAGATCCTTCTTTCCAAACTCCAAAGCCTGCCTATGTCAAATAGCGTCCTAAAATGGTTCCTATCCTTCTTATCCAATCGATCTCAGACAGTTACAATACCGAATAAACCTCCATCATTATCACTTCAAATAACGCGAGGTGTTCCTCAGGGTTCCTCACTCTCCCCGACCCTTTTCTCCATCTATATTAGTGACCTTCCTAACGCCATTCAACACTCCAATTACCACCTATATGCCGATGATTTCCAAATATACCAATCATTCCAACCTTCTGAGATGCCTGAGGATGCCCGGGGCTACAAGAGGACATCGACTGCATCAACAGATGGGTAGAAATAAATGAATTAAAGCTGAATGCAGATAAAACCAAGGCTATTATCATCGGATCCAGACATGTCATCAGCTTCCTTCCTTACTTTCCTCTACATTACCTCAATAATCATCCCATCCATTTTTTCCCAACAAAACCTAGGAGTAACCTTTGACCAGAACCTCTCCTGGGATAATCATATCTCCCAGATTACCCGAAAATCCATAACTGCCCTTAAACAACTCCTAAGATTCCGTGATGGTTTTCCTCTAAAAACCAAACAGCTCCTTGTAACCTCCCTTGTATTCCCCCACTTCGACTACGGCTGCTTGGTGTATGGAGGGCTATCTGCCAGGATGGAAATGAGACTAAAAAGACTCAGGAATTGTTTCGTAAGATACATTTTCGGGATCCCCAGGCGTTCACATGTTTCACTATGGTACACCGAGTTGAAGTGGCTTTATCCTACTTCCCGACGACAATCCCTTCTTGGCGTTTTCTTTTTCCAAGTCTTCAGAACCAAAAACCCTCCCTACATGCTGGAACTCCTTACTCTGCGCTCCTCTATCCACTCTCTCAATACTAGGTCTCAACCTATAGACTTATATATATTCCCTCCCATAATACTTCCTCCTTCAGCAAATCCTTCGTCATTCGTGCTGCTTCCTTATGGAACTCACTTCCTACCTCCATGCCTCCTCAATCCTCGATCACAAATTCCTTCAAACAACTCCTGTTCCACCATCTACTCCACATTCAAACTTCCTCTAACATGTAAAATTACATGCATCAGTTTGCATCACTGTTTAATTTCAATCCATTGCACAATTGAAATAACAATTAACAATAAATTAGTTAGTATTTTTATTATGTCAGACTAAGATACATAAATTTGTAACTCTGTTACTATTCTTAGGGGACAGTAGTCCCAGAATAAAATTATTTTCTCATTTCATTTCATTCAAAAACCTGCGTTGCTCGACACCCTTTAAATTTATCTATATAACATACTTCAACGAAAAGAAGATGGAAAAAAAGTTACGCTGGATTGTAAAATTAAATTCCGAATAACTCAGAAAGTTACTTTTTTGTACAGTGCAGCAAAGTACACTTTTTTTTGTCGATGTTGTGATAAGATGTTTCAAAAGTATTTAAATTGCCTAAAAATGAAAGAAGTTTCATCGAAATCAAAGCACTATTAGTAGAGATATCGCAATTTTAATATATTTTTACTTTCACTTACGTATATATTAAATATATACGTGTATTACGTGTATTTTTCATGAGATTTGTAACAATTTAGGAGTAATCTTTTAATTCATCATGTAGGATAATTCCGTTAGGTTAGTGAATTCATCAAAAATAGTTCTCTATCGCTGATGGATTCTATGGGTTCACGAAATCCATCGATGAGTTTAGGAACTTGCCCCATACCTAGTGAACAGTTACACTCAATGCAGCAATAAACTATTCAGCAATGAATAAATAAACAGCATATGCTGACAAATGAATTTCTGAGATATTTAAGTAATTCTTATCTACTATTAATATCTATTTTAGGGCTAAGATAACTCCACTCTTGTTATATTTGCAGGGCGGATTGGAAGTTGCCAGATTTGGTAACGGGGGATGGAAACCACACTTCATGGAAATGGATTTTCCACAATTATGTACTTCTATGAAACAATTGTTACCGGACTACTTGAATGCTTTCTTTCGTGCTATGGGGACTGAATGCCCTGTTCCAAAGGTGAGCGTTGTATTCATTTTTATTAGTATCATATTTTCATATCCAATCCTTACAATCCAAAATCCTAGTATCATAATTTGGGAATAGCTTTCTAATAGCGCTGAAGCCAGGGCCCAAGAACCGACCTAATCGCCGGTGCAGGTTTGATTGTAAATTACGAAATTATATCGTTGGCACGAATCAAATATTTCAATAATGACTGCGTCCTGAATATTTATCACTTACGAAATTATATGTTATTTAGCGACAATATGCGGGAACACTCTTGGCTCACTATAACCGCATTACGGAGAAGATGGGGGAAACTGCAGGCGTTCCGGAAGTAGAAGCTAAGATGGCATTCTTGTCTACTATCCTCAAGGTGCAACTAGCTAAAGAAACCCGGAAGAAGGAAGGTTTGCAGAGCGCTCGGTTATCGATTGTGCCCAGGAGATTCCAGCGCCAGAGAGGAGGAAACCCGATTAGAAGCTGAAGAACCAGGATGGAATAGAGTATTCTATAAAAAGTCTACTAGAACACCAACGGGGTGGAAAAGGAGAGAGTCTGCGTACAACGGTAGAGAGAAACCTGTAGGAGGCGAACGGAGACCAGGGCAAGGCAGGGCGAGAACTAGCCAAAGGAAAGAAGAGATATGTCATGGCTGCGGGAAGAGCTGACTCTTGGTGGCACAATGTCCCCGCACAAATTGCTTTGAGTGTATTTTTATATTATTGTTGTTAATGTTTATTTTTTATGTATCTGCAATCTCATTTTTATTAAATTTTAATTTTTTTTTATATGTCAGCATAATGTGTTCCTTAATGTTTAATGTGTATTTTATAATTTACTGTTGTTCTATTGTTTTTTGTGATGTGTATGGCTTCAAGTAATTACCTATTGGTGTTTTTTGGTTCTGTGCCTAATATCTGTGGTTTATTGAAGTTGAATTTATGCTGTGATGTGCTAAAGCTGTGTGTTTTTGTTTTTTGTACTCTTACAGTCAGTAATATGTTGTGAAATTCTGGTCCCTAATTTGCTTGGATATTTCACCAATGTAGATTTTGGGGCAGTTTTGACAATTTAATTTACATATTACATTTTTCTTGTTTATTAATTCTATTTTATCTTTTGTACTGGTGATGTGCCTTCCCAGAAAAAAGAGAAAATAAGCAGTTTTTTTAAAAATGTATATAATAGGACTAGAAACATTTATTTTGTCAATTATAAGCGTGGGTTCCGACGTTTAAAATTTTGAGTTGTGCTTCATTCATTAAGGATGTTCGATTTACTTTTTTTTCTATTGGATATTCAGACATTGTAGATGTTTTGCAGCCTAATTCAGCCATCTACATCAATGTCTACATGAATGTGAGGTCTATTGCTAAATAAAATGTCATGAAAGGCATGAGGAGGATCAGTGCCCAGCGGCACCTCACTCGGCGTGATACCTACATTAGGCGAGGAGGTGCCTCATCCAGCTCCTCTTCAGTCTCCTACAAACGTTACCTGGCATATTCGTAGTGGCCATGTCATTTATAAGTGTATTAGGATTTCCTCGTAAGTTGTCATAGAATCGTTTGTAATGAGTTCGTATGTGTTCATTAACAGTCGGCATATGGAGGTCAGTATGTAAGGTTATGTTGCTAACGTACCAAGGTACTATTTGGTGGTCAGGTATTATTTGGGTGTTTGTTAGTATATCAACAAGTCTTTTGTTCAGTAAGCTTTCGAAAATTTTGGAACAGATAGGTAGTAAGCTTATTGGTCGGTATGAGGAAGGTGAGTTTTTGTCCTTGTTAGGCTTATGAATCATTATCATATCTGAGTATTTCCACTGTAGTGGAAATTTAGTTGTCCTCAGTATTTCATTATAAATAGTTGTCAAAAGCACTACAGCTTTTCTAGGCATTTGTTGGAGCACTTAAATTAAATTGTAAAATAAATTAAATTTTTTTTTTTTTTTTTATTTATTTATTAATGATATTTACAACTGTATTACAAGTAAAAATACATTCAGTTAATGTGTACAATAGAATATAATAACATGAAATCATTTGGTGAGAAACTACCCACTGGTAGCACTCTAAAAATGTATTTACAAAAGGAGATCTCGAGGCCATCTTCTTTTCAGACGCCTCGGAGGGTTGTCAGGTATCGAAAAGGAAGCAAGGTTAGAAACGAGAGGGTTAGGATGGTTCTGAAGTTTATTATGGAAGGAAAGGTATCTGGATTGGGCCAGGTCAGAAACATAAGGAACATTAAGGTCGTTATGGATGATTTTGTTTGTGACAAAGTAAGGAGCTGTGAGGATTTTACGAAGGATTTTGGATTGTAAGGATTGGATGCGAGAGGAATTCGATGGCTTAGTGGAGCCCCAGAGCTCAATTCCGTAAGTCCAAATAGGTCTTATTGTAGTCATGTATATGAGTCTTTTGTAATTGACTGGGATCTTAGAGCGTTTGTCTAGTAAGTGCTGGAGTAGTCGGAAACGTCGAGCTGTTTCTTGTCGTTTCAGTCTGGTATGAGGATTCCAAGTTAGACGTCTGTCTAAGTGGAGTCCAAGGTATCGAATTTGTTCAACAGGGATAAGTGGGGTATTATTAAAGGATACTGTAGGACAAGAGGACATAGGTTTACGACGAAGGGTAAACGTGATTTGATGGGATTTATTGGAATTTATTTTGATCCTCCAGTTTTGAAACCATTCTTCAAGGTTTGTGATGTGTGATTGAAGGGTTTGGGATGCAATTGTTGGGTCGTTATTAATTGATAGGACACATGTATCATCGGCATACGTGGTAATAACAGTGTGTAAAGGATAGGACCTAGGATACTACCTTGAGGAACACCAGCGGACTGGGAAAAAAGGGATGAATAGGCATTATTATGATTTACTTTGAAGGATCTATCAGTAAGATAGGAACGGATAATGAGGAAGTATGTAGGGTGTAGGAATTTACGGAGTTTGTAAAGCAGTCCTGGGTGCCAGACTCGATCAAAAGCCTGTTCTACATCGAGAAAGACTCCCGTGCAGTACATTCCGCGCTCCAATGCAGAGGAGACAACATCCACCACACGATGGCATTGCTGGATAGTGGAATGGGATCTGCGGAATCCAAATTGATGATCTGGGATAATGTGATTAGAATCTAGAATGGGGTGCAGGCGTTTTAGGATGAGCTTTTCCAGGATTTTGCCTAGGATGGGTAAAAGGGAGATAGGGCGATAAGAGGATGGATTTTCTGGTGGCTTTTTGGGTTTATGTATCATTTTGATAATAGATAATTTCCAAGGGTTAGGAAAGTATGTGGTTCGCAGAACAGCATATTATATATAAGTAAGGAATAGGATGGCTTTCCGAGGAAGCAGTTTTAGGATCTGGGATGTAATTAGGTCGTGTCCAGGAGTTTTTCGGGAAGGTAACCTTTGAATGATGTCTGATATTTCTGAAGGATGAAAGGCTTTAGGTGGAAGAGACATTTGGAGTGGGATATCCAGTTCTGCTTCAATACATTCAAGGTGATTTGGGTTATGAATATAAGGGTGTGGATTAAAGGTTTTAAAGAGGTGATGAGCAAAGATTTGTGATTTTTCTTCATCAGATTTAGACCAGGTTTGAGCTTCAGTAAGAAGTGGATGATTACAGTCTTTAAATTTCAGGAGCCTTTTAGTGGTCGTCCATAGTGATTTGTCGGTAGGTGTAAGTTTTTCAGTAAAGTTTAGTAAATTTTGAATCTTGTATTTTCTAATTTCAGATTTTAGTTTGTTAGTCAGTTGGGTATAGTGAGTTTTATCTGTTGGATATCTGGTTCTATGCCACTTCGATCTTGCTCTGCGTTTTTCCTTCAATAAGATACGAATATGCTGTGGCAAGTCAGTCTTTTGTGAATTGTTGAATTTATTGATAAAAGTGTTATTATTATTATTATTTATACTGTCTGTTATTGATGCTGTCAGTTTTTCAATGGCACCATTAATGTCCTCTTTTGTCTTTAGCGGAATTTTTAAGTCTAGTTTAAAAAATTAAAATTAATATAAATTGTTGTAAAATAAATTGTTAATTAAAAAATATAAACTTTTAATGAATGGTTACCTTTATCCAAATTTACAGCTGTCTGTAAAAGACAATTGAATGCAGAAACAGCATAAATTCCGAATAAATTTTCCTGAGCCTAATTTATGTCGAAATTAGATAATTTTTCATGAAAGCAACATAAATGCATGTTATGACAGAGGAAAACAAAGTTCAAATATTTGAAAATTTTGATGAGTTATAAAATATTTGGAAGAGTTATGACGTTTTCTCGCTCTTCTGAAAAAATTGAAATATATGACTGAAGTGGTTTCTACACTCACCGATTCATTCGTTAATTTAGTCTATCCATCTCTTTTTTGGACTTCCTAGGCTAATTATTCTCTTGTCTACTATTGAGACATTCGTTGTTTATCTGGAATTTTAAATTGTTCAGTTGAGATTTATAGATTTTTTTTTTGGGGGGGAGGGATCCAATACCTTTAAAAGGGAGAAGAAAACTCTGTTTGCATTTGTTCTATTTCCCACCGGTTGTCGTTTATTGATACCATTGTGGAGGTGAAGTATTTGAATTTGTCTTCAGTGGAACAATTTTCCTTCTATGCAGATTATATTTATGTGTTTATATTTTAAAAATACTTTGTTTTCTTGCAGGGGACCTACGAATTATCTGGGCTGGACATGGCTGACTTCAATGTCGGTCAGTCTTTACCGGCGTTACCTTATGGAAAGTACAGATTCGATTCCTACGCGACTCTCAACGGTACCTTAGTTGGCTGCATCAGGTACTTCGTCGACGTTGTGCCTAACAAGAAACCGCAAGCAAAGAAATCGAAAAATAAAGCTTAACTCCATTATGTACGATTAGTATTTAGTAGATTAAAAAATAATTTTTTTCTATATGGACTTATAATTTTCTTCAAGTATTGATGAACCCTAAGAATTCAACTATTTATTCAGCTTATAACAACGTTTCGAGTTACTTTGCTCATTTTAAATATTATCTAATGTTCAGCCGTTTTGGAGCGACAGTCTATGCGACACATGTTTTTCGGCCGCCATTTCGAAACGCCATTCCGGATAGTAATGCAATATTTATAAAAAACACTTCTGAATTCGACTGCAATGTTGTGTCAAAGTTTCAAAGCAATTGGTGAGGAACATTCGGAGATTAGCGGTTTTTAACAAATGAAATTAATATACATATTTATCGTCGTACGAGATTGAAAAGATAAGAAAGTGCTAACAGATTGCGACTACTAAATCACTTATTTGACAAATACTCTAAACTCCCAATATCCTACATAAAACTCATATACACTTCCATCATTGGACCAATTTGCCAATATGGAATTGAGTTTTGGGGCTCCACAGACTTGGCCCGACTAAGATGCTCATCTTTGAATTCAAAACTACTTGGTCACCCTAGCCCTCTAATTCATAACCTTTCATCCAAACCAGTTCCTGACAACCCTCCGAGGCATCTGAAAAGAAGATGGCCAAGAGACCTTCTAAATTAATATATTTTTTTAAGTGCTAACAATGAGTAGTTTTTTTTACAAATTTTTATCATGTTTTAGCAGACTTACTTTTTGTATATGTATACAGTTGTAAATATCAATAAATAAAAGAAAAAATATATTTTTTTAATATATATGTTAACGTTCAGAAACATTCCCGGGAGTCTTTGTAACATCCTAAAGTTTCATGGAGATGGAATAAACAGAAATACATACACATCGTTTTTACTTTCCTTACCGATATATGTAATATATAGTAAGAGAAAGTATTGCAATCGTGAGTTTGAGTTTTCAACGAAAATACACGTTTTCGTCCACAGAAATACACGAATCCAAATAACCAATCCCCGTAAAATGGTCTGTGTCTGTGTGTGTCAACAGCGTAGCTCAAAAACGGAAAGTCGTAGGAAACTCATATCACGTTTTTTTTTTTTTTTTTTTTTTTTTTTATTATTAAAACACTTTATTCAGAAATATTACAATTTGTCACAGTTAAGGACACTTATAATAGAGTTCAGAGATTGCATTCATACCGTATATACAAAAATATAAATAAATAAAGTAATAACAAAAGAATAAGAAGAAAGAACAAAAGAGTAAAGAAAAAAAATAATATATATACACATAAGTAAATAAAAATAGAAATAAAAGTAAAACAAACACCTTATATAAAACATACATTATTTACAATTTGCCAGGTGATCTCCGAACCAATCCTGTCCCCTCCACATGTGGAGGGAAAAGGGAGGCCTAGGAGATCCCTACGCTTCTCCCTCAGCCACTTCACTGGTATTTTAAACCAGCGGAGGATGAGTAAGAGCGCTACAGCCACAGACACTCATGACTTGAGTGGAGAATCTGGCCATTGCTAGAACTCCAAAATATCCATATTTACAAAAGGTCTCGTGGCCACTGCCGCTTTAACCTACGAAGGGGATTGTAGGGATGGGTGGTGCTTGATAGGGATTGTACAACGGGATTTGGGTGATGAGAAAAGTTCTGGTGAAATTTGGAAAATTTGGCTGGGATAAGATCAAGAATAAATGGGATATTAAGGTCATGATGTAGGGTTTTATTGGTTACATAGAAGGGAGCATTGACTATTGTACGGAGGACTTTAGACTGAAAGGATTGAATGCGTTTGATGTTAGAAAATTTGGCTGTTCCCCATAGTTCTAGTCCGTAAGTCCAGATGGGTTTCAGTATTGTCTTGTAGATCAGTAATTTGTTTTCACCAGAAAGTTTAGATTTTCTATTCAGTAGTCTATATAGCTGGCCATATCGTCTGTTAAGTTCCTGTCTTTTAAGTCGAGTATGTGGATTCCATGTTAGTCGTCTGTCTAAGAGAAAGCCAAGATACCGGACTGTATCTGAGAAAGGAAGCTGGATGGAGTTAAAATAAACTGGTGGGCAGGTATTACGCCGAAGGGTGAAGGTAATGTGTTTACATTTAGATTCGTTTACCTTAATGCGCCATTTCTTACACCAGTGTTCAATCAGGAAGAGGTGCCTTTGTAAGTTTGCGGACGCTGTTTCAGGATCTGAGTTGGAAGAAAGGATAGCAGTGTCATCAGCGAAAGTTGCCAGGAGGGTATCGGGATGGACAGGAATATCAGCGGTAAAGAGAATGTAAAGGATGGGGCCCAAGACGCTGCCTTGAGGAACGCCAATATCACGTTTTTAAGCTTTTTTATATGCCTTGTGTGTTATAGCGACTTTTTCGTTAAAATCCGCAAGCCGGAAGTGGCACTTTGTTTGTTTCGATGCCTAGGCGCAAAACATCCCGGTCATCAGCGCCCTATCAACTAAATAACACTAGTTTTATACTGTTTGTGTGGTTGGTACAAAAAGTAAGAATAAACAAATAAATAAAATTATTGATAGAATAAAATAAAAAAAACAATAGACACTTATAGATTATAAGATAGAATAGATAAATAAATAAACTTTAAGAAAATATCTATAAAATCAATAAATGAATTGTGTTGGGGCAAGGGGTACTTCAAAATCGAAGTACAGATCTTTCCCCGGTGCGTTTCCTCAATGGTGGGGAAAATTCGAGTAAAATTAAATTTTGGGAAAGAAGGAAGAAATAAAAAGAGTAAAAATGAGACCTGTAAAACATTAAGAAAAAAAAAAACAAATGCATGCACAAGAGAATATCAAAAAATAGAAATATTTCAATAAATGAAAAAAATGGAAAATAAAAAATCCCCTTTTGAATGTTCACACAGTTATATTAAATAAAAAAAGAGATATAAAATATATACAATACTTAAAACCAAATAAAGAGTGATATGAAGTTCACTGAAATGAATAAAACACAAATATAATACTCAGTGAACATAAACCCAAATTAACAATTATTAGTAAAACAAAAAGAAATCAATTTCTAAAATTAAAAATAAAACAAGAGAGAAAAATGTCTGTGGTAACGGTGAGAGAAGTGAGCGAAAATATCCCAAATTGGAGGCTATATTTCCAAAGAGGTTAGTTACCTGATGTTCAGCTGTCAAAGCAGTCGATGGTGGGGGGATCGATATGCATATCGATGTGCTGATCGATGACTCGCGATGATACAGCTGGGATCTTTAAATGGCGCAGGTGAGGTGAAGTGAGTCTGGAATGTTGGGATTAGTCGTCCACTACAATCTCAACCTAACAACCTAAAGCTACAAACAATATACAATTCTGAGACAATTATACCTCGGGCATCATCAAAAAAATAAATAAAAATTTTCTTCATTAACATTTAAAAGGGTAAATATGGTGAGAAAAAAAAAAAAGATCTGAACGTATGCGGCGTTAACAAATTGAAATTAATAAACAAATGAACTTTTAAAATAAAATGAAATAAAGTAAATAGAGAGAGAGAGAGAGAGAGAGAGAGAATCACTTTATTATCATAAAAGGGTGCTGCCCAATTACATTGGGTTGCTTTAAACACAGCATACTTATTAATCGCTACAGACAATTTTCCAAAACTAATATACAATTATATAGTATTAACAATATGTATGAGCATAGTATACAATTTTTTTATATATATATTTTTTTTATTATAATTTTTTTTTCTATATATATTCTTTTTTCTCTTTTTTATTTTTACTATTTCTTTCATTTATTTATTATCATTGCATATCCCTTTCTCTTCCTTCTCTCCCCTTATAAATTTTTCTCATTCCCTAAATTATCTCCTCTCTCTTCCTAACCTAATTCATAAAATGCATACAAATACATAAAGTACAGTGGACGTGGTCAATAAATAATGTAAAAATACTGTAAAACATGCATGCTTCCCCTCATGAACAAACTCTCTCTCTCTATCCATGCACATGCTGATAGATAATTCCCAGGGAGTCGAGAATTATATTCTCCGCCAACCTTGCCACGTCCTTTATGTCGACACCAAGGCCCTCCATGAAGCTCCTTGTTGAGTCTGGTATCGTTCCGCGAGCTCCGAACCAAAGGCCTCTCACGCGGAACTTTTCACTAAGGAAAGGAATGCATTTCTCATAGGTATTTTTTTTCTATCCTTCCACTTTGCCCGCCTGATGGAAGTCATTGGTCTCATATCTCACGGCAGGATCCAAAATCATCGCCGACTTTCCTGTCTTAGGGAATGCTACAATGTTGGCATATCGGGTGGATCCATCCGTGTCTACACAATATATTCCTCGAAACAGGCGTAATCTCTCTCTGAATGAGCCTTATCAATTCATGTCTGACTCTGTGGTGACGGCGTGTTATAAGGAGGGAGTTGTTGGGGGATTTTCCAAGCACATGTGCTGGTGTTTCTGGAACCCAACTTCTCTTACCTGTCCGCTGCCACCTGGGGCTCCACGCAGGGGCGCATAATTAATGTTTAGTTTCAGGGCATTTGACCATTCAGACCCAGAAAGTACTTGCTTATCGTACATGTATTTATTGGCTTTCGGGGTCTCTTTAAAGTGGCGTACTCCAATGTCCTGCCACCTGCAATTGGTCCATTCCTCGAACGAATTTTCTCGAAGCGACTGCCGACTAGAGCTCTCATATTCCGAATACCCCGATCAACCCCCAATCTCTCGGCACATTCATCAACCTCAGCCGAATAATCAAAGATCGACTGAAAAAGGGTATCGGGCACATTGGACAGTCGCTGAGCAATGGACCAATGTTGTAGAGGAGCCTCCCATTGGCAGCAGATTAATCCTAATCCTCGATACCTCCTGGGAGCGTATAACATCGCTGTGGAACTGTTCGCAGAGAGTCCACCAATAGCCTTCACACTCCTGCGCATCATGTTGTCGATGCCGTCAAGTATGGCACGACGCAGCTTTGTGAGGGGGCAGTTTGGAGAGGGTAAGTAAGACCCGGGAACAGATATTGATTGACAATGTTTAGCTTCTGCTCCGGCTTAAGCAAGGGAGAGATTGTCGTTCAATTTGGTCACCGTATCTTCGTTGAACTGTAGCTCTCCCAAGAATGCACATCTTAAATACTTGATTGTATCTTCATTCTGCAATGTTTTGATGTACTCTCCATTCTCAAGGGAGAGCATCGCTGTTTCCAGCTCTCCTTTATTTAGAACCATGCCCACGCTTTTTTAAAAATAAAAACAAAACAAAAATAAAAAATAATACATCTGCAAAGGATCAAAATTTATAAAGGATCATTAATTTATAAACTTGTCAGATATGTTGTTTAAGTCTTTCATTATCTAGGAACTTGATAACTTTGGTTGGAAGTGGCATTTTTTATAATCGCTAGAACACATTTTTACGATTTTCTCGAAAAAGGCTCTGACGATTTTAATTAAACTTGCTATATCTTTGTATTATTAAGTTGTTTTTAATATCAGCTAGGTGTTATCCAAATTGATGTCACTTTATTCACAAACATCTTTCACTAAAGCACTTTTAATTTCGTTTATTTTAAAAAACTAACTCTCTATTATTGACAGTAACTATAAAGAATGGATAAATATAAATTATGAAAAAAATTCATAATTGGAAAGTTGAGAAAAAAAGGGAAAATGTTTATTTAGGTCAAAAATGAATCTCTGGAAATACTAGTCAAAGGGATACGTTGGAAAGCGGATAATTTTAGAAAAAAAACAATAGCTAATGTAGAAAGTCGTTAAGGGTAATGGAGAATGACGAAAAAATTATAAATAATAATTTGTGAAAACTTAATTATTTAACGGAAATCACGTGTTTTTAAGGGGATTAAATGAAATTCAATTACTAAATATAAAATTGAAATTTGTTTAAAAGTTAAATGTCCACCGAATGAAACACATGAAATAAAAAAAAAAAAACTATTTCATTGTACTTGTGTGAAATACGAAAATATTTCATGGATGTGTAAAACATATACTTATAACCTTTTTTATTTTTTTTAAAACTTTTATTATGATATTTACAACTGTATTAGTATGAATACATCAAGTAAATTTGTACAGAGAAATATTATTACATGAAACACGCTTGTTGAGAAACTACCCACTGGTAGCACTCTAATAATTTCTCTACATGAGAAGATCACGAGGCCGTTTTCTTTTCAGACGCCTCGGAGGGTTATCAGGAATCGAAGAGGAAGCAAGGTTAGAAACAAGAGGATTTGGATGGTTATGAAGTTTATTATGGAAGGATAGGTATCTGGATTTGTCCAAATCGGAAACACATGGAACATTGAGGTCTTTATGGATTATTTAATTAGTGACAAAGTAAGGAGCATTGAGGATTTTACGAAGGATTTTGGATTGTAAGGATTGGATGCGAGAGGAATTCGATGGTTTAGTGTCTTATAACCTTAAATAAATTTACTGTAGTTTAATAACTCTAGATCTTATATTATATTTAAATAATTAGCAAGCAACTGTATTTTATTATGTTTTCTAAGAGTAAAAAATAAGAATTTAAATACATGTAAAAAGTTATGTGATCCAAATATACTGATGCAGATGCATCTAAGGTTTTTATAGGCTATAATCGATATTATAAATAGGATTTATGTTATTGATACGGTATTAATCAGTTTTTGTATAGATAAATATGGCCGAAATGCAAAAATATGTAGTTTAAAGTTTAGCTGCATTAAAAATGAGCTACAAAACCTTATTGGTTGTTTTGATGTTATAGGCACAAAACATCTATGTCATCAGCGCCTTATCCATAAAAATATTATTATTAAAATATTTAGCTGGTATGTTCAATCTACAAAAAATAAATAAATGAATAAGTAAAAATAATAGGTACAAAAATAAATAAAAGATAAGTAATAATGAAAAATAAACTAATTGAAATAACCCAATTTTGCCAGACAAGAGTTCCTTTTCGAAGTACAGCGATTAGTGAAAGTTACGTATATATATTGTTGTTGGATTTTGGTATCACAAATTTAATTAGATAATTAATGAACAATATTAATAACAACTGCGAAAAATTCGCACGGCATATTGTTTTCAAATGCCAAATCAATAACAAAATAAAATAATGCAACGTATCAAAAAAAAAATAAATCAATTGTTACTTTATCGATAAATGTAATCGACAAAGGAAACAAACATTAATTTAAATCTTCATTAATGTTTGGAACCAACATGTTTACAAATTTCAATGAGCTATATGTTTGTTAAAAACTGTCCGATTTCGATGATTTTTTTTTTCCAGTTGTAGGGAATTTAGTAAGCTTTTATATAATCATGGGGATAAGGGTGTAATTTTTTAGTTATTCTCAAATAAAGTTTGTTTTCTTTCATAATTTGTTTGCCTAAATTTTCGGGGAGATTGGAATATTTTGCCTACCTGATGAAAAAAGGAAGCCTTCGAAATTGGTGGCTCAATCTTGAGATTTGGTGAAGAATTAACGATGATATGGCTTGCCGATCAAAAACATCATCGATAAATAATATCGATTGTACTCTCTAGATCTTAGAGGCCACAAGTCGACGAAATGAGACATGTATTCAATGACAGTACTACAATTAACGTAAGGTTGTGTGGACGCGAACCCTATGCCTTGCGTTATCTCGAAAATAGTACGTTTTCGGTCTTAAAAACACAGGATCCGATAGTTCCGGGGGAACTATCCGGGTCTTGCTGTACGCATCAAAATCTTCAAGATCCAATTTGTCCTGTATCGATCTACAGACCTACCACCGTTCCAGTATCGAAGCCTAGCAAAATGTTTGTATCGACTTTATTTATTTTAGAAAGAAAAAAAACCATTGTGGAGAATACGATCCGCTAACCCCCCCCGTGAAATTCGGAATCCAACGGTACCCCATTCATGGTATTTGAGTATGACAGGACCTTATATTTGTACAAAATCGATTTTGAGCCTTACTATAATAATATATGTGGGGATGGGGATGTGGGGATTTTTTTGTGACTTTTAATGGATAATTTTTACAGATAACTTGAAAAGGAGCAAATTAACTCGAAACGTTGTCATAAAGTGACTAAATATTAAAATTCTAAAGGCTTATCTATCCTTGGAGGTACTATTTATTAATTAAGTGCCCTTGAAAAACCTACTACTGTAAGTAACTAAATATACGAAAAATAATTTTGTCAATAAGGCAAGAATATATAATTACTACAACTGTCGGCTAACTCAACAAAGAAATTTTTGACTGAACATCCTCACAATTTTTTCATCTTTATAATTCCAACAGTCAACTATTTAAAAAAAAAATGTAACGTTAAATCTCATAAAGGGTCTTGGATTCAGTACTATGTTATGAAGTACTATTGAATATACAAGACCAATGGTTCTGCGAAGAGGTGACTGGGCCAAAATTACGCCCAACCGCCAAGATTTCCCCGTTAATTAATTATTTATGCCCACTTTATGAAGGCTGTCCCAAGAAGGTCTCCCGACAACAGGCTCGATCCACAGCTGATGAAAAATTACTAGTCATTAGCCGGATTCGAACATGGGCCCTTGAGCTCTAGAACTCAGATCTAAACCCATCTATAATTTAAATAAGCATAGGTTATAAATGTCCCAAGTGTAAAACGATCAAGAGTAGATTCCGAATGTAACAAAAACACTCAGGAACAATGGAACACGAAGGGAAGATTTAGAATTAACCCAGTGAGTTTCAGTGAAGAACTGAGAAGCGTTCTAGCGGTGTCATCGAGAATCAACTCAAGACCAATAATTGAAGATTTCCAAGAATTGAAAATTGACCGATTCCGAGTAAATCGAACGATACCGATCCCTAGTGAATTGATCGGTTCCCTGCGAATCAATCGTTATTCATAGTAAATCGACACCGTTTCTTACGTGTGAATCATTGTAGAATTCGATTTTTTCACATAAATCGACTCTTTCATTCGATTCTTGATTCACCTTCCAATCTCTATTTAGACCATGTTGGCAACATGACCATGTTTTAGAATGGCTGAAAACAGATGGCCGATGTTGATATCCGAAACAAAGACAGAAGAGATAGTTCTACGTTTATTGTTTTTTGCTTTTTCAAGTCAGGTGGAAGTTTCAGAAATGGAATGTAAATTTATTTAATATATTCAATATGGATGATATTGTATATATCTATATGAATTTCGGCTCCAGAAGGGATGTGATGTATTTAATTAACAAATTAATAAGAATAATGATACGTATAAATAAGACAGGCTAGACACCACAGATACTAACTTGATCAATGATATGTATTGGACATAGCAAATAAGCTTTTAAAATTATTATGGGGTGCTGAAAACAAAGTTAAAATATTCTGACAAACACATCTGCTGACATCAAGGACCGACGGTTCTGGGGAAGGCCTTTACTTAGAGTAACTGGTAACTAGTAACGGGTTAAGTAACTGGTTCCCTTTAGGGTGTGACCAGTTAAAATAATTTTTACCCCAGCCGAAGTTGAGGACCAATCAAAACCATCCTTGCCCCATCCTGGATATTTGTATAAAATCTCGCAAGAAGTAAGGAAAGGAGGTCCTGTGTCTTTTTCCGACCTAGGGGAAAGAAGAGGCAGTTTGACCTACACAGGCCGGGGAGATGGTGTTGGCAGATTTTGGACCTGCGCTTTGACTGGACAAGAGGATATTCAATCAGCAGATGCAGTGAAGAAACCTTCTAACTACACATCTTCATTGAATCATGTATTTAGTTTCTTCTAAATATAATTTGTATATATACTTTATTAAACATAAGAATAAAACAAATTTTTTAATACAAGTTATGTTAATTCTGCTACCCATTTATATCATGATGATCACAGGTAATGTTATTCATTAGAAAACATGATAAAAACAAACCAGCCTTTGATTAAAAAAATTTAACTAACTAATCCTGGGCCAATCAAGGAGTAATTTCATCTTCCAAAACATAGCACTAGATTGAGCTATATTTAATACTTTTTTTTAATACTTTTTAAATCTTTTTATTGAGAAATATTACATTTCGCCACAATTAAAGGCACTGAGTAGTAAAGCTGAGTGAGGCCCATTCATACTATATATACAATACAATAAAAAAAAAATTAAAAATAAACATATATATCTACATAACAAAGGCGAAAACTATAAAACCAAAGAAATGTAACTTGAAATCAAATTAAAAAAAAATACAAAAATTGGTAGCAAATTAAATAAGTCATAAGTAAAAACAAATAAATACATAAAAAAGAAAAACATTCATACTTAATTACAATATTTACAATCAGCCAAGGGAGCTCCGATTCCAGCCCTTTCCTCCACGTGTGAAGGACAAAGCGAGACTCTAAGAGATCCCAGGCGTGCCCTGGCGCTTCTCTCTCAGCCGCATCACTGGGATGGGAATCCAGTGGAGACTAAGGGAGGGCACTAAAGCCGCATACGCTCACGACTTGAGTGGAGTAGCTGGCCATCACCAGGACTCCAATGACGTCTTTACAAAAGATCTCGAGGCCACTGCCGCTACAACCTTCGAGGAGGATTTTGGGGATGACTGGAACTGGATTAGGATTGTGCTAAGATATTAGGATGATGGATTAGGTTCTGATCAAAATTTGGATGGAATAAAGTTAAGGACATAAGGGATGTTAAGGTTATGATGTAAGGTTTTTTTTCGTAACATGATAAGGAGCATTGACTATTATACAGAGGGCTTTAGACTGGAAGGATCGGATGCGTTTGATGTTCGAAAATTTAGTTGTCCCCCACAGTTCAAGTCCATAGGTCCAGATGGGTTTCAGTAGTTACATAATAGTGGTCTTGTATATTAATAGTTTGTTCTCAATTGAGAGGTTAGATTTTCTGTTAAGTAGTCTGTATAACTGGCCAAGTCGTCGGTTAAGTTCTTGCCTTTTAAATCTGGTATAGAGTGCTACCAGTGGGTAGTTTCTCAACAAGCGTGTTTCATGTAATAATATTTCTCTGTACAAATTTACTTGATGTATTCATACTAATACAGTTGTAAATATCATAATAAAAGTTTAAAGTTTAAAAAAAGTCTGGTAATAGTTAATATTAGATTTCCTTTCCAAACGTATCGTATTACCAACTTATCTATTAAATTTTTAATGGTGGCATGTAAGAATAAAGGATAAAAATAAAATTCTAATAAAAAAAATAAATAAAAAGGCTATTTGTGATTTAAACAGTATTAGCATTAACAGTATAAATATCATTGAATATGATCTGAAATATTGAATTGAGGATGCTGATATATACATGATTAGTTGTTTAACTATTTTGTCAGTTTCCAACACTGATTTATATGGAAAGGCATTGAATGAACCGTATGACAACTGATGGTATCAATATGATGGAATCCATCAGCTGCGAGTACTTCCAGCAGTCATCTTCCCTGCTATCCTGGCGTCCAGTTATTCCTTCTTTGCTAGGCTCTGTTTCCCAGATCCTCTTCCAAGTTTCTTTCAAGGACTGACGTTTTCGCTCAACTGACCTCTTCGAAGAACTTTTTAAGACTCGACACTCTTCTCCAAAGCACTCTTTTAACAGACTTCCTCTCTCCTTCAAAATATATTTGCCTGTGAATTTCCTTCTCTCATCTTTTCTGGTCTTTCCTATTTATCGAATTTTTGTTTACTAGTAAACAAGTAACCACCTCACATGAATAATATTTGAAAAATCATTATTTTTAATTTTTATTAATAATATGTGTTTTTAGGCAATTATTTGTATTACAATACATTCGAACAATAGACGAAAGCTTTGAAATAATTAATTCTAGTCATTTTTGCTGGAATTACGGGCACTTTCATGTAAAAAGTGGGATAGAAAATCACATCATTTATTTTCACAACTTGAGGTAAACCTCAAAATTTTTCCTAATAAACCTCGTCTTAATTAATAAGGAGTTAAGCTTATTAAAGGAGAAAGTTTTTCTAAAAGTGGGTTAAATGTAGTACAATTGTTGTTAAAACTGTTTTTACTGTGTCTACTTTCGTTTAAAGTAAAGTTTGTCTAATTTACTGTAGAGCAATGTTCAGTTATTTTAATAAAATATTTTTTAAGTTATCGCCTCCTATTCAACAAAAAATAGTCTAGCTTAAAATAGCACAAATCTTAAATTTTCTGCTGCAAATTGGGTAATTTTTACATGAACTTTTTTCTAGATCATCATGTCTATGTTCAACTTACGGGACACCCTATATAAATATCTAATTAGAATACAGCTGTAAATATAACAGTTTCAAAAATAATAATTACTTACTCATTTATTAAAATAAGTGGATACTTCGAAATGGGTGGTATGATATCTTCCTCATAGTTATATTGGATCGTTGCTTTAACCACTTCTTCCATTTCTACGAACATAGTTACCCTAGAAATTATAATACTTAATTTAATTTCACAACAAATATAATAATTAATTTTTCACTTATATTTTAGTGTATTAATATTTATAATATACCAGGTCTAGAAATACTGACCCTTGATTATTGCCTACCGTCGATATAATAAATAGATTTTTTGTAATTTTAATGTTCTTGATGATTTGTGATATCTAAGCTTTAAGCTTTAAGCCCAACATTGTCACAAAATAATTTGTAATCAAAATAGAACGGTTAATGAAAGTTGAGTATTGCGTGCACTAGATTTTCTAGTTATCAATCAATATTCAACAAAACGTAACTTACTCAAAAATATTACTTTCATGCTTTCCTACTGGAAATGTGACAATGGTTTATATAAACTTATTTGTTGCTTTAAATAGTTGTTTTAAGGAAATATTTACTCTGATAAATATTCACCTCTACTTACCGGACACACTGAATGCATTTATCATTTGAATCATTATATGTTATCAATATATGATCATTATTTGTTATCTCTCAATATATTTTCGGGATATCGGATGCAGGAAAAACATTATAGTTTGGCATGGCACGAACGATGGCAATGAAGAGGACAAAGCTATGGTCGTCACTCTTCATTATTTTCTGTATCGTTAACCTTTGTCGCTCACAAAACGAGGAGTTCGCGGTGAGTATTACTGAATTAAGTTGTCTATGGGATATAATTTCTATTTCATATAGAAGCATAGTCACGCAGGAGAGCTATAAGTATGATTATTATACATTAGAGAATATATTATATTATACGATATAGAAAATATAAAAAGTAACTTAAAACAATGTAAGAAATTGAGGAGATTTGTTAATATTTTATTTAATCGTTTTTAACAAAATCTAGGTTCTGAAGAAAGCGACAAAGTTCCACGAACAGTACAACTAATAAAATAAAAAAAAAAAATAAAAAATATTTTTTTTTTTCAATTTGACATATGAAAAATATAGGAGGATAAATAATATATTATATATATTTATAGGGACCTTTCCGCATAGTGGTGAGTCAAATCGACCAATGTGACGATCCAGGAACCAAACAACTTTACCTATCTAGCACGAGGATTAACAAAACCAGCCGAACTAAATACACCTACTCTACAAACGTGACATTTGATTTAGAATTCGGTGATAATCTGGTGGTAAATATGATATGTGATCTGTTTGGAGCAAGTAGTGTAGTGTTTAAAATAAGCAGGTATGTCCCTACATTTATTTTTTGTGTGAGGGAACGGTTGGCAATTATGAAACAAAATTTCCAAACTATTTAAGTTGTAGGAATTAAATTTTCCAATAATCTTAATAGTTAGAACAAAGATTTTTCAATTTTAATAATCGGAAAAAAAATTTTACAATACAAATATTCATGTTCACTTTTTTTTTTTTGGCTGTCCTACATATTTGTGATTCGTATTTCCGAATGAGCTAACGGAGGTGAATGTAAGTGTACTCATTCTGTTTTATTTTTAAATTTGAACGTCTTGAAATAAATGAGAATAACATTGTAGTCTGACGTTTATTGTTTTTATAAATGGTGACTCCAAGAATAGATAAGCCCTTAAAATTTCACTATTCAATCACTTATATCTTCGAGTTACTTTGCCCATTTTTAAGTCTGTAAATATTAAAAAACAATGTTAATAATAATGATCATTAATTATTATACTACTGTGAGAAAAATCTAATAATTCCACAAATTCCAATAATTCTATTAAATCATTCTATTATAATTTATTCCATGCCTCAAGAAATAAAGAGAAGGATCACGGCTGCCAATAGATGTGTCTTTGGACTTGGCCGACACTTAAGAAGCAGGTACCTCTCAAAGAAGACCAAGCTGATCATTTACAAGACCCTTATTCGGCCTGTTTTGACATATGGCTCAGAGGCTTGGACGATGACTAAAAACGTTGAGATGAAGCTGAGTGTGTTTGAGCGAGGAGTCCTCAGAAGGATTTATGGTCCAGTAAAGGAGGGTGATGTCTGGAGGAAAAGAAAAAATAGGGAGCTCAGTTCTCTCTATACAGACATCGACGTAGTCACGTATATTAAACTGGCCAGACTAAGGTGGGCAGGGCATGTGGCCAGAATGAGCACCGTTGAAATACCAAAGAAAATAATGATGGAGGAGCTGCACCTCGTAAGACGAGTAGGAAGGCCGAGGACGAGATGGTTGGACAACGTGGCCTATGATGCGAAAACCCTGCTTGGTGTACGGAACTGGAGAGCTGCAGCAGAAGACAGAGCCAACTGGCGGAGGCTCTTGGAGGAGGCCCAGTCTCGGTAACGGGATGTCGTGCCACATATGATGATGATAATTTATTCCAAATTGCTCTTGAAAATTTTTTACAAATGTAACTAAAGTTTTTATTTTTTTGGTTGATATTTGAGCCCCAAGTCATTCTTCTGTCGAATGTCAGTCCAAGATATTCCATGTTATCAGTTCGAGGAATTTGGCTATTGTCAAGGTAAAGACCATTCAATCACTTTATATCTTCGAGTTACTTTGCTCATTTTCAAGTTATTAGTCCGTGATACAGAGCCCTTTTTATGGAATTATTATCATCCGCCTGAAACTTTCTTTTAATTCATCATGTTGGATAATTCCGTCAGGTTAATGAATTAATCAAAAATAGTTGTCTATCGCTGGTGGATTGAATGGATTCACGAAATCCATCGATGAATTTAGGAACTTGCACCATAACAGTTACACTCAATCCAGCTATAAACTATTCAGCAATGAATAAATAAACAGCATATGTGAAAAACGAGTTTCTGAAATATTTAAATAATTCTAACCTACATCTATTTTAGGGCTAAGATAACTGCACTCTTGTAATATTTGCAGGGTGGATTGGAAGTTGCCAGATTTGGTAACGGGGGATGGAAACCACATTTCATGGAAATGGAATTCCCACAATTCTGTACTTCTATGAAACAATTGGTACCGGATTACGAATGCTATCTTCCGTGCTGTTGGGTCTGAATGCCCTTTTCCAAAGGTGAGCGTTGTATCTCATTAGTATCATATTTTCATATCCAATCCTCACAATCCAAAATCCTTCATAAAATCTTAATATCATAATTTGGAAATAGCTATCTAATAGCCCTGGAGCCAGGGCACAAAATCGACCTAGTCGCAGACAAAGCTTTGATTGTAAATAACGAAATTATATCGTCGGCACAAATTAAATATTTCAATATTGACTGCGTCCTGAATATTTATCACCTACGAAATTATATTTTATTCTGAGTAGAAAGAATCTTGTCTACCGTTTTAGAGCCGCTGCTTTCAAAAAATGGCGGATGATTTAAAGAATATTAGGCCAATAATTTAAGGATCGAAACGGGAAATCCATTGCGAAACATGTAAGAAAAGTTTTATTTTTTTAACTTGTATATATGGTTTTAGACATGTAAAAAACAAAATTTCAAACACGGCTTACTAAGGAAAAACTACAGTAAAAAAAGTCAGATTTTTTCGATATGTTTTTGTTTTTACTTTCACTTACGTATATATGTAATATATAGTAAGGGTAAGTATTGTAATCGTAAACGTTTTTGTTACTTTCACTGACTTATATGTAATATATAGTAAGGGTAAGTATTTCAATCTTAAAAATTTTTTGAATCTGAGTTTTTAACGTTTTGAGTCCAAATAACCAAGTCCCGCAAAATGGTCTGTGTGTGTGTGTGTTAACAGTCTAACTCAAAAACGAAAAGTCGTACGGAAATGAAATTGCATATTAATATACTAGGGATGTTACAGCAACTTTTTCGTCAAAATTTGCTCACCGGAAGTGGCACTTTATATAATGCACCAAACACAATTTTACGATTATCTCGAAAACCGCTCTAACGATTTTGATTAAATTCACTATATCACTTTAAAATCAAGCAGTTTTAAATAAAATGTGGACATTTTTCTGATTGATATTCTCTAACAGGGCTTAAATGGCTAATTTTCAATATTATCTTCCTCTAAAGTACCTTTAATTTTTTTTATTTGAAACATTTGACCATTTCACATTAATTTCTAATATAAAAAGGCTTCCATGCGTACCATGAGCTTAATATAATACGGACTCCGTCAATATTATAAATATATATATACGGTTTTCATAAATGCTTTCGTTGGTATTATTTAATATTTAATTTTATAGAATACAGCGATATAAAAATTAATATTTGTATATATATATATATATATATATATATATATATATATATATATATATATATATATATATATATATAACGGTATTTAAACAAATAAAAATACACCCAATAAATTGTAAATAAATATAATTTTTACTTTTAATTCCCCTTGTCTGAAAATAGTTATTACTGCTAAGATGAGTTGCATCAAAGCGAAAAATGTACTATTTAATAAATTGAAGAACGTTAAATTGTGTTTCGAATGAGTACATAAACTTTATAATTTGATTACGCGGTAATGTATAAAACCACGATCAACCAACGCTGATTTTTACCAAATTTGTAAAAAACTGAGACAAATTACTATAAATGGCCCTGCAACATGGAAATGAGTTCCTTAAGAGGAAACGAGTTCCGATTTTATGGAAATACTCAATCATAACTATGATTCACAAACCCAATAAGCCTATAGACCGCGCTGATTCTTACCGCCCAATTAGTCTTTTACCTTCTCTATCTAAAGTATTCGAAAAAATTCTGTTTCGGCGTTTAAATTCACTTAGACTATTTGATGTCATTCCAAATTTCCAGTACGGGTTCAAAGAGCATCATTCGACTATTCAGCAATGTTACCGCCTTATAGATTACATATATTTCTCGCTAGAATCAAGATTGTACTGTGCTGGCGTTTTTCTTGACATGAGTCAGGCTTTTGATAGAATATGGCTTGTTACATAAATTAAAAACGATCATTCCTCCAACGTATCACTTAATTTTACTATCATATCTAAAAGATACATTTTTCCGTGTGAAAATGGGGACTGAGTTTTCTGTCATCAAACAAATAAAAGCTGGAGTACCTCAAGGCAATGTCTTGGGTCCAACACTTTTCAACATTTACTGTGCAGACATCCTACAACATTCTGAAACACTGTTGGCTACATTTGCTGATGACTCAGCAATATTATCATCTAACAAGGATGCAGCAAAGGCTTCTCAGGTACTTCAAGAACACCTAGACGACATAGCTTGTTGGGCTAAAAGGTGGAGAATAAAAATGAACGAGTCTAAGAGTCAATTGGTTTTATTTACACTTAAACATAACTCTTGTCCTCCAATGTTCTTTAATAATATTGCTCTAACACCTTCAAAAACTGTACGATATTTGGGTCTCCACTTGGACAAACGACTGACATGGACATACCACATAAAACAAAAAAGAAAAGAACTTAATCAGCGATACGGACTTCTTTCTAGGCTACTTGACAGACGTTCTAAATTATCTGTGACTAATAAATTAACTATTTACAAAGTCCTCATTAAACCACTATGGACATATGGGATCGAACTATGGGGAACAGCAAAGAAATCAAATATAAAAATCATTCAGTCATTCCAGTCAAAAGTCCTTCGGAAAATTGTAGACGCACCCTTTTACGTTTCAAATCTCACGTCACACACTGACCTTAACACTCCTTTCATCACGGCAACTGCCACTGACCGCTTTAATAATTTTCATGACTGACTGACTCTAAATTTCAATCCACTTACTCATGCTCTATCTACTGCCACAAATCCATAAAATCCGCCCAGAAAACTGCTGAGGCGCTGACCAAGAGACTTATTGCATTGAGCTACTTGCTGCATTATCTTTTTTGTGTGTGTATTTGTTATTATGTTATAATGTATGTGTTATTTTACTACGTTTTTTTTTTTTTGTTCTTTTTTTGTATTATTATTCTTCTCCTTGATATCATATTTGCTGAATACTAAGGTAGTTGGCAAATTTATTGTGAGCCACAAATATGTACAACTAATAAATAAATAAAATAAGAGGAAACACTCAAAGTTGTAGAACATCAAATTTTGCGTACAGTAAGTACCAACTAATTTAATGTTGGTCAGTTACTCCGAACAAAATCGATATTATTCCGATGGCTAGAAATTGGTAATGAAGGTGAACGTGATTTTCAATATTTCAACAGTATGGGTGTCTATTCTAATGAGTTAGTTTTGTTTATAATCTATTACATGCAATATAAGTCTCTTTCCCACCTCTCAGCAGTGAAGGATATTCATAACCGATGTGTCGAAAGATACCGAATTTCATAAAGGAATGACGAATCCCGATTCGAGATACATAATTGGCCTACCATAAAAATGCCAGTGCTCGGTGGACGCAAAATTTAATGCTATAAAACTTTAATTCAATGGATTTTTCCTCTAAGGAAACTCATTTCCGAGTTACGGGGTCATTTATTGTAATTTGTCCCTGATTTTGACAAATCTGGAAAAGATCAGCGTTGGTTGACCGTGGTTTTATAACTTACCACGTAACCCAACTATAGTACTCATTCGACGCACAATTTAACGTTCTTTAATTTATTAAGGAGTACATTTTTCCCTTTGATGCATCGTTTAGGAGTTATATGCCAAGAACAAAAACATATTGAAAGAATGTGACTTTTTTGGCTGTAAAAAGTTTTCCATTGGTGGCCCGCGTTAGAAATTTTGTTTTCTTTGCACGTGTAAATCCATATATACAAGCTTAAAAAATAAAAAACTTTTTCCACATTTTTCGCAATGGATTTCCCGTTTCGATCCTCAAATTACTGGCCTAATCTTCTTTAAATCAGCGGCTCTGGAACGGCAGACAAAGTTCTTCTTATTCAGAATAGCATACACTTAATTAATTTAGTATCAAATCTTTGCCTGCGATGAGTTTGATTTTTGGGCCCTGGGTTCAAGGCTATAAGTCTTCAATTAGATGAGAACTTGAATCTGAGTTCCTTTTTTTATTAATATTGTTTGTCTTTAACGAATAAGGTTCTCCATTGGGTCGAATCACAATTTCTTCTGCCTTCTTGGGAAAGTTAAATATATAAAATAAAAATTTAAGGAGTGAGCTTTAGACCACCCGATAGAAGTGAAAACTGCGACAAAGCGAGATTTATAATATGAAATATAAATTATAAATAATAGCTCATCATAAAGAGAGTCAAATGCTGAACATCTTTCTCGATAATACTATGCAGGTCCGATTTTTAGCTTCAGAGATATTTTACTCCATATCTTCTATAAAACCCTTTAATTTGGGTATACGGTTCTATTATATCACAGTATTTTTCAATTATTTTGATTCTACATCAAAACAGACCAAACAATATTTACATATTGTCTATTTTACTTATTCTTCAAAGATTTGATCCACGTCCATTGAGTTTTTCACATCATTGTTTCTATCTGATTTTAAGTTATTGAGTATGGAATTGAGATATTTATGCAAATTTTTCAGTTTCCACATTGATATTACTTATGATAGGATTAAGTGAAGCCCCAATTTTATGTAACTTTACTACCTCATGTATTCTAGGTGCATTGATAGTTAGGGTTAATTACTCTAATTTCGTTTAATAAGAAATTTTTAAAGTTAATAACTAAGTTCTGTTGCATAAAATATAGACATTAAAGCAAGGTCAATCTAAAAATGTCCTTAATGATTTATAATTTAATTATTTAAATTAGTGATATTTACTAGTTTATGTTGTATTCAAAGACTGTATAATATTTAATTGGAAATCTCTATTTGGAATGTTATATTATTATTATATATTTTCCATTATGCCTTACAATTTCGGCTTTTTTTTTTATCTTCTATTCTTCATCCGCACCTGTCATGGTAGTGACAATTTTGTTTACAGCTGTATGTAAAAAACAATTGAGTGCAGAAACAGCATAAGTCCTAATAAAATTTTAAATTTTTCTGAGCCTAATTTATGTTGAAATTAGGTAATTTTTGCATGACAGCAACATAAATTCATGTTATGACAGAGGAAAAAAAAATCAAATATTTGAAAATTTTGGTGAGTTATAAAATATTTGGAAGAGTTATGACGTTTTTTCTCTCTCCTGAAAAATTTAAAATTTGTGACTAAAGTGGTTTCTGCACTCACCGATTCATTTTTTTTTTTTTTTGGACTTCCTAGGCTAATTATTCTCTTGTCTACTATTGAGACATTCGTTGTTTATCTGGCATTTTAAATTGTTCAGTTAAGATTTATACATGTTTTTTTTGGAAATCCGATACCTTTAAAAGGGAGAAAACTTTGTTTGCATTGGTTCTATATCCAACCGGTTGTCGTTTATTGATACCATTGTGGAGGTGAAGTATTTGAATTTGTCTTCAGTGGAACAATTATCCTTCTATGCAGATCATATTTATGTGTTTATATTTTAAAAATACTTTGTTTTCTTGCAGGGGACCTACGTATTATCTGGGCTGGACATGGCTGAATTCAAAGTAGGTCCTTCTTTGCCGGCGTTCCCTTATGGCAAGTACAGATTCGATTGCTACGCGACTCTCAACGGTACCTTAGTTGGTTGCCTCAGGTACTTCGTCGACGTCGTACCTAAGAAGAGACCGCGAGTGAAGAAACCGAAAAATAATGCTTAATTCCATTATGTACCATTAGTATTTAATAGATTGAAAAATAATTATCTTCTATATGGGCTTACAATTTTCTTCAAGGATTGATGAACCCTAAGAACTCAACTTATAACTACGTTTCGAGTTACCTTGCTCATTTTAAAATTATCTAATGTTCAGCCGTTTTTTCGACCGCCATTTCGAAACGAAAGGACGGATAGTAATGCAATATTTATAAAAACACTTCTGAATTCGACTGAAATGTTGTGTCAAACTTTCAAAGCAATTGGTGTGGAACTTTCGGAGATTAGAGGTTTTGAACAAACGAAATTAATATACATATTTATCGTCATACGAGATTGAAAAAATAAGAAACTGCAAACGGATCAAGAACCACCGAAGGTAAGTTAAAACTGCTATACGTTAGAACAGGGGATTGAATATAAATAAAATCTGACTAACTCAAGACAAATCACATTTACGCTTCAACGTGAAAGATGCCCTCCAGTTTTCCTTAACAATACACAGATTCCACAGACAGACACCGTTCACTACCTTGGTCTGACATTTGACAGAAAAATGACGTGGGGCCGACATATGATCAAGAAACGAAAAACGCTAAATCAAAGGTTAAGAATTCTGAGTTCACTTCTTTCGAAAAATGCAAAACTAAAACTTATACAGAAAGTGAACACATACAATTATTTACTTAAACATATTTGGACATACGCATCACAGATATTTGGAACAGCTAAAAAGACTCATATAAACAAATTTCAAACCATTGAGAACAATTACAAAAGCACCTTGGTACGTTAGCAACATAACCTTACATACTGACCTCCATATGCCGACTGTTAACGAACACATACGAACTCATTACAAACGATTCCATGACAACTTACAAGGACATCCTAATACATTTATAAATGCCACTACGAATATACCAGGTAACGTCTGTAGGAGACTGAAGAGGAGCTGGATGAGGGACCTCCTCGCCTAATGTAGATATCACGTCGAGTGAGGTGCCGCTGGGCACTGCTCCTCCTCATGCCTTTCATGACATTATAAAAAAAAAAATTCTTGGAGAGGAGAAGGGATCTTAAGTCATAAATAAAACTATATTAAATTATATATAAAAATATATATTAATATTCCTTATGTTTCCAATTCAGTATGAAATGAAAACCTATCTAGAAATTCCTATATTTTAACAAAGTTTCTAATATTGCTTCTTATTCGATTTCTGATGATCTTTCAAGGCTTCTGAAAAGAAATATATTCTTAACTTTCAATTTCATAATATATACATATATAAGATGTTATCTTGAACGTTCTGACATAATAATGTCTATCTTAGGAGTGCTAACAAGGTTACCAACAAGCCATGTTATCTCTTATCAATCTAAGGGAACTTTTTTATTTTGTAAACAGTTTTTTTTTTTTTTTCATATTTCGCCGACACATGTAAATAGTATGTTAAGTACAATATTGTGAATTTTTATAGGTATCCACAGAAAGGTATAATTCTCTCTATTTCTTTGTGTCTAATGGACTAATAAAGAGATTGAAATTGCGCCTGTGAAAATTCCATACTTTCAAATACATTTTTATAATAATATTATTCTTGCACTTAACATACTATTCACAGGTGCCACAGATATATTTTTTACAATATTTATTTATGTCATTCAGAAAGACTTTATCTATCTTTCAGTTCTAACATCTTTGTTGTTTTCAATCAAGGAGGATTCCTTAATTATATTGCCCCAGGGTAGACATTTTGTTTGCTCTCTGTTTGGGAAATTCCATTTATCAATTACGAGCTTCATTAGTTTCGTACTAGTCCGTGAAGGCATCATTCTGTAACATGAATAATATAACACATAACATAAAAAAATAATTCAATATAACAGCTTTAATATTAAAATCATCAGGTTTATATTATGCATTTTATATTTTAATTAATTTTCACTTTAATTATCAATCAGTTCATAAAAAGTTCCGGATGTGCTAATTACTGTGCTTTGAGTCTTAATTTATATGAATTTATCAGTAACAAACTTAATGTTTCTTACTAAAATTTACGTTTAAAATTAGAAAATCTACTGATTGCTTCAATTATTTTACTGAAACCGTAAATATTAGGGATAGACACATTAAGGTTACCACTTATCATCAACTCTCACACGCATCAATTCCTATAACAGAAATATGAGAGGAAAACACCATTCCATAACCACCTCACATGAAAAATATTTGACAAATCATTATTTTTAATTTTTATTAATAATATGTGTATTTAGGCAATATTTGTATTAAAATACATTCCATAACCCGGAAAAACAACGGACGAAAGCTTTGAAACAATAAATTCTAGTCATTTTTGCTGAAATTACGGGCACTTTCATGTGAAAAGTGGGATAGAAAATCTCATCGTTTATTTTCACAACTTAAATAGTTTTAACAATAACAAACTCTACTTTCGTTCAAAGTACATTTTGTCTAGTTTACTAGGGAGCAATATTTAGTTATTTAAATAAAATAGTTTATAAGTTATCGTTCCTATTTAACAAAAAATAGTCTAGCTTAAAATAGCACAAATCTTAAATTTTCTGCTGCAAATTGAGTAATTTTTACATGAACTTTTTTTCTAGATCATGATGTCTACTTTCAACTTGGAACACCCTATATAAATATCTAATTAGAATACAGTAGTAAATATAATAGTTTCAAAAATAATAATTACTTACTCAGTTATTAAAATAAGTGGATACTTCGAAATGGGTGGTATGATAACTTCGTCATAGTTGTAGTGGATAGCGTCCATCGTTGCTTTAACCACTTCTTCCATTTCTACGAACATATTTACCCTGGAAATTATAATACTTAATTTAATTTCACAACAAATATAATAATTAATTTTTCACTTATATTTTAGTATAATAATATTAATATTTATAATATACTAGGTCTAGAAATACTGACCCTTGATTAAAATAATATGTTTAATAAATTCTCAAAAAACTATGTTACGATTTTTTGAGTAAAAAAAATAGATTAAATTTAATTTTGATATCCTAAATTATATGGTGAGATCTTTTGAGTGTTTTGAAACAATTCGATCTAAAAATAATGGCCCATGATTAAATTAAATGTGTTTAATCAATTTGGAAAAATCTTTTCAACTATTTTAGGAGCAAACGGTTAAATCGATTCTTAAAATTGATGGCTCGTATATATAGCTGTTCGGGCTAAGGCGCTCGCAACCAAGTTAAGCAACACCGAGCGTGGTTAGCACTTGGATGGGTGACCGTATACCAGGGAAAGCCACGCTGCTCGAGACCTCCTACCCGTTTTGGGAGCCTCGTCAGTCTACTGGAGGCCACTCACACCGATCGGGCGTAGGGCTGATAATCCTAACCCCGTGTACTTACATCAGGAATCTGCACATGTTGGCTGCTAGAAAAAGTATTGGAAGAAGGGCATAAGGCACTTCTTCTTGGTACGGCGAACATCGCCTGAACATTTTTAAACATGGCCTTAAATTTGAGCCTAACCTTTTGACCAAGGTCCAGGTAGGTGAATATTCACAGCAATTTCTGAGGGAGTGCGAAATTTTAAAATAATAATAATAATAATAAGACTTAGCGAACCCGGAGGTTCGATGCCGATATCACCAATTGATGTCCACATTCTTCCATCCTTCTGGCTCCGTCTAAACCCAAGGCTGCCAAATCAGCCTTAATGAAATCTTCCCACCTTCGCTTTGATCTACTCATCGGACTCTTGCCAGTCGTTAAAGCATATATTACCTTTTTAGGAATTCTTTCCTTACCAAGTCCAGCGATTTTATATGTCTCTTTTATTTGCCTCAACCAAATCATCTCAATTATATTGACCGGATTCAGTTCACGCAATTCAGCGTTGTGAAACCGCCTAAATTCTGGGGTTGACTCGTTCTTTTTCGATCTGAATATTCTCCGTAATACATTATGCATAAGACGTTGCTCATCCCTTAATGTAAGCGTCCACATTTAGCATCCATAAAGAACCGCAGAAAGGATAATTGTTTTGTAAATTCTAATTTTTAAGTTTCGGAACAGAAGCCAAGAACTAAGTAGTTTTGCAAAAGAAATATAATAAGCATTTCTAGGCTTCAACCTAACCTTAATGTTCTCTTCAATTTCATTTTTTCTAGTTATCGTAATCCCTATATACCTAAAATTCTGTACGTTTTCAAATACATTCCCTTCTATATTGACATCATAGAAATTTTCACGGTTTTTGCAGCTAACCATATGTTTTTTCTTATCCGTATTCATCTTGAATCCTAGTTCTTTACCGGCTTTCATTAACGTTGTATTTATTTTCATTGTTATCATGTCATCGCTTAACAGTACCAAATCAACAGCATACCCAAGCATGGATATTGTTCCAACCAGGTTCAAACCTTTTTCGGTATGTATTACCTCTCTAATGGCATATTCTAATACCAAATTAAATAGTAAAGGTGAAAGAAAATCACCATGCTTTAAGCTCGAACGAACCTCGAATTTCTCTGATTGATCTCAAAAGTCTATTATTGATAAATAATAGGGGGTTAGATAACATACTAATTAATAATCTTAGCGACTTCTGTTGTAAGACTTACTTCATTTGAGTACATCTCAAGTAATCTTCAGAAGAATTCATGACTGTTGGGTGAACATTAGTAACAAATATGTTGTTCTTATCCGCAAATAGCAGCTCAGCACGAACACATTCACCGAAATCTATAAAAAAAATATATACATAAATTGCAGAAAACTGCCAGTTTTAAGGAAATACCAGGAATGAGAAAATTGCTAAGTTTGAGAAAATACGGTTTGAAATGCCGATACGAGAGGAATTCAATTTTTTAGTGGAACTCCAAAGCACAACTCCATAAGTCAAAATAGGTCTTATAATGGTAAAGTAAATGAGCCTTTTATAGTTGATTGAAAGTTTAAAGCGTTTGGTAAGAAGAAGAAGAAGAAAAATAAATTTTATTTAGAGACATTTAGTCCCCTAAGAATAATTATAATGAACATAAAAGATGACTTTTGTCGGGCATTATAAGAAAATTAAAAAAAAAAATTACTCAAAATAATAATTTAACTTTAATATTAAAATAAATGAAGTACAAGTAAATATATTAATTTGTACATAAATGTATATAAGTGAATTCTCATGTTTGTACTGATTAATAACATTGATAATATGTAAGTAACAGTAAGATTAAAGTCAAATGAAGGTGACAGCTATTAAATACGAAACTTTACTATGATATGTATGTGGAAGATTAATTGCTGAGAAGATGAAAGAATAAATGTTGTTTAAATGAGGTTAAGGAAGAGGATTTGGGTATAGAGGTAGGTAAGGAATTTTTAAAAAAAGTAGAAAGCATGACAAAGGATTTTTTAAACGAAATGGTTCCATGAGATGGAACAAACAGGTTTGTGGACAGGGATCTTGTGTTAAACGAATGGGCAGAGGAACAAGGAGTAAACAAATCAAGAAGACAAGATGGTTTTTTGGTTTAGTGGTTCAAAAAAGGAATACAGCTAGGAAATACTACCGTCGGAAAAGTGGATAGAGCCACTTCAACTAGGCATACCAACGGGAGACGTGGGAGCGCATGGGGACTCCAAAGATAAATCGAAAAAAAACAATTCATTAATATCTTCAATCTGATCTCAAGTCTACCAGACACAAAGATGAGCAACAGACAAAACAAGGAGTTGGCGGGTTTTTAGGGGCATAGAAATCTCAGGAAATATTGGATTGGCAAATAAGTCCTTTCGGTTTTTCTGTTTATTTTTGTGTCACTATGATACAATTCTTATTTGATGAATTAATCCCTAATGAATTGTTTATTCTGTTTGTAATAAGTCAGCAACTATATCTGTTAACTCTTGTTGAAACTAGCTTAGTATTGTGTTTGCACTATGGATATAGAAGAAATTATCATTCATCATCGGTATATTTTGTGGTATTATTTTAAAAAAGGTAAGTGTGCTGCAGAAAATTATAGAAAAATGTGCAGTGTTTATGGGGATGATGCCTTAACCGAACGCACATGTCAAAATTGGTTTGCCAAATTTTATTCAGGAAAGTAGTCGTCCACATTGGATTGAAACGAGCAATGTTAAGGTAAGGCCATTTTTTATCAAAATCCCACCTAATCATTGCGAGAGATAGCTATGGCCCTAAATTTGTCGCATACAAGCGTAGAAAAACGTTTCGACTATGTTTCCAGGCTTAAAGTTTGGGTCCCCCATATGATTTTTTTCGAAAATTACAAAAAATGTTATAACTTCAATACGACTTCAGCTACCTACAAAAAATTTAGCAAGAATTTAGAGCCACATAAACTACACAAAATGGCATCAACAGGACCTTAGAAAGCAAACTAAAAATGGAGAAAAACAATATAGTTTTTGTTTATTTATTCCTTATGTAGGCATTAAATTAAAAAAAAAACTATTCATACGGCTTTGAAGAGCAATAATTAAGCTTTCCAACGGATATAGTAACATCGAATTTGGAGAACATCCTGAATAGTTATGAATGATCGGAAGGGTGTCGTGTTCCACCAAGACAACGCTAGGCCCCACACCTCAGTGGTCACTCGCAATAAATTATAGAGCCTTGGATGGGACCTTTTATCCCGCCCTCCCTATTCACCAGACTTAGCTCCAAGTGACTACCACTTGTTCGGGTCTCTCCATTTATGGAAAGAAATTATAAAAGGAAGAGGACATCCACCACTATGAACATGGCATTATAAAGTTTGTGGAAAGATGGGAAAACATATTTAATAATGGTCAATATATTGTAGATTAAAATAAATTGTATATCTATAGTACATTGAAGCTGAAGCCCCCCAAAATGGTAAAATATAACCATGTTTTATGGAAAATATATTAAACAATTATCTCTTAAAGTATTATTGTTCGTGTAAATACATTTAAAAGAAGTTTAGGAATCACTTAAACACCATTTCATATAGGTAGTTAGTTTCCTTCTTTTTTCCCAAAGTAATTATCGTTATTTTTTATGAAAAAAAAGCTTTCGGGCTGAATTAAATCCTGGGTCCACCCAAAATTAAATCCTGGTTCCGCTAGTGGTCTAAATGAAAGCCAAGATACCGGACTGTATCTCAGATAGGAAGCTGGATGGAATTAAAGTGTACTGTCATTCTAGACTGACATATATTTCAAGATAGTTGATTTTTTGTTTAAGATTTCAAATTGTTGAAGATGGAAAATCATTAAACCATGCTTAGCCATAATCAGAGGATGAAATGTAATTATCATTGTAATGAAATATTGTATCATTTTTATAGTACTCCATATCTTTTCTTCAACTTTTTGCCAAATTGAAACGGTTTTTTTTTTTTTAATATAGTTAATGAAAATTGATTACTAATTCGTACAATGCCTGAAGATTTCATCAAAATCTGATTAAAAGTATATGTATATGTCATGTCTATCATGCGGATTTGACTACAAACAGACACGGAACTGAGTTCGTTGCTTGAATTATAAAACGTAAAACGCGGATGAAAAGTTTATATTCTGGGGGGAAAATTGTTTTTAATCTTCTGCATGAATTTAAATCATACTAAACTTTGGAAGTGGAGGAACAAAATATGACGTTTTATTTTATTTCTTAAACATAAAACAAATATTTGAACTTACAAGCCATAGAACATTTGGTTGCCCCATATATGTTTAAAGGAGGCATCACTATCTTTGAAGATAATGATGAAATATTGACGATGTGTCCTTCATCTCTCATTTTCATGGTTGGTAGAACTGCATTCGTTAGCTGAAACAATATAAAATAAAATAAAATAACATAAAATCGTTGACTGTTGTGTTGGTAAGTTATTCAAAGCTGTAAAACCTGTAAATAGTCGCAAAATTTCTTGATCATGGACGTCTTTCATTGTATTTTGTGTAATATTTTGTATTATTGATAAAGGTTAAAAAAGAGCTATTGTATAGATCGATATCATTATATAAATAAGCACAGGAATAGCAGTTCAGTCACTTTTTCGTCTCTGTTTCTGAATCGTTTTTTTTTTTTTGATTGATAACCTTTAGTATTATCAACAAATAAAAATATGATATACTGTATAAAAATAAAAATAATAACAGTTAATCACCGAAAGTACTTCACAGATTGCTTTGAAATATTGATACAACGTTGCAATCAAATTCAGAAGTATTTCTATATATATATTTCATAACCATCAGGAATTTCGTTTTGAAACGGGCGCCAAATAATGTGTGCCACTTTAGACTGTATTGACAAAATAGCTTTAACGATTTTAATGAAACTTGGTTCTTCTCTTTGAAGCATTTTCAATTTAAGTATATAACATCCTTTCCCGATAACAAGCTGCAAAAAATCTTACGATGAATTCAGAATTTTATTTGAAAATAACTCTAAAAGTGCACAATTTTCGATCAATTATACCCATACTTGATTTGAAAGTTTCCTGAATTCTATAAAAATTGATCGAGATCCAAAAGAATTAATTATCTTTGAAATGAAAGAAATTGTTGCGGCTGAAGAAGTAAAGTGAGTTCAAATATTTTTTTTAGGAGAAACAAAATTGAGATTTGTATTTCTTGCCTCGATAAGCCACTAAATGCGAATTTTCAATCGAATTTCAATCGAAAAATACAAATTTTTGGGCTAACATTTTCATCGAGCCAGTAGCCTTTGATATTATTTCGATAATCACAAAATGTGTTATAACTTGAACATGACGAATCCATCTATGCACACGAAAATAAACAGCGATTTAAACTAAACGAAATACAACAAACCGTTCGCTCATAAACATATTAGTGGAGAAGAGGTCAAATCTAAAAGTTATTGATACAGTATAGAAGAGCAAGAACTGAGCTTTCCAACGGTCATAGAAACATTAAATTTCAAGAAAATATTGAAGAATTTTGAATTATTTAATGAAGAATAGTGAAAAAAATCTGGTCCGCCCATCACACAACTTTCACTTACCGCTCTACTTTGAATGAAATTATTTTCTGGCAATGAAGGGCTATTATAAAAATGTTATAAAAAGTGTATTTAAAACGGAGCTAAAGCTTAAAGCTTACAGATTACAAATCATTAAGACCTTGAAAATTACAAAAAGCCTAGTTATTATATCGACGATAGGTGCTGTAGTTACTCCATCTGTTTTTATAAACCACCTAACTTCAATCTCTGAGCCTTGAAGTTGACAGAATAACTAACTTCAATTTCAACATTTTAGAGTAATATTATTTTAGTCAGAATAAATGATACAAAAATAATACCGGCCACACCTGAAGCGTACCGAAAAATCGTAAAATATTTAACAGACACAAATGCGGACTTTCACACATACCAGTTGAAACAGGAAAGAGCACTACGAGTTGTAATAAGAAATTTACACTCCTCAACCCCAATAGAAGTGATTAAAGAAGAGTTAATGGCGTTAGGGTTCAAAATACGTCAGATAACCAATGTTTTAAAAGAAAATAAAGAACAACCAGGTGTAAAGAATAAAATCCCATTGCCCTTATTTTTCGTCGATCTAGAGCCATCGCCTGGGATCGAAAAAATATACGATGTGAATAGAATTTTCTACACCAGCGTAAAGGTCGAAAAACCGTACCCAAAAACAGAGCTCATCCAGTGCCATAATTGCCAAGCATATGGCCACACCAAGTCTTATTGCCACCACTTACCACGCTGCGTGAAATGTGGTAAAACACACAAGTCGGGCGAGTGTAATAAACCAATTACAGAACCAGCAGTCTGTGCCCTATGCCTGGAAGGTCATCCAGCCAACTACAAAGGCTGCCAAATTTATAAAAATCTTAAAGCGAGATATATGAAACCCAGGCACCCTGATGATACACCTAAACCAAGAAGAGGACCCGCTAAAATTGTGAACTCTAAGGTTTCTTTTGCCACGGTACTTGGGGGTAGAGACCTGACTAATGTATGTGAGCCCCTGCCGCAAGAACAAACTCAACCCCAATCTCAATATCCTATCCCACCTAATGTACCTAATCAACAACAACCTCACCAACATCAAATCCAATATGTTCCTCCACCGCCTAATGCTACAGATCTAACCAGCTTATTGACATCCTTTCTTTCAGAATTTAAATCCCTTGTTACCCCACTGATATCACTTCTCACTAACCTAGTATCTCACCTTATCCCTCCTTTAAAAAATCCTTAAATGACTTCCATCAAACCCATATCCATTCTCCTTTGGAATGCGAATGGTGTTAGAAATCACATAAACGAACTAACAGCCTTACTACAAGACAAGAACGTAGACGTAGCCTTAATAACGGAAACTCGACTGACTAAAAAACAGCTCCTAAAAATACCACAATACATAACTTACCGTACCGACCATCCTGACGGTAGAGCACATGCCGGTACTGCAGTCATTGTGCACCAATCCCTCTCCCATCACCTACTCCCACTGCCTACACACGATTTCCTACAATCCACCGCAGTCGTAATCAAAACCTTCTCCTTTCCTATTACCGTTGCATCAGCGTATTGCCCTCCAAACCAATCCATCTCCAATATCCAATTTAGTTCCTTCCTCATTTCCTTAGGACATCATTTCATCTTGGGTGCAGACTTAAACGCCAAGCATCAACAATGGGGTTTAAGAACCACGAATTCTCGTGGTCGAACATTGCTGTCTGTACTCAATTCCCAAAATTTTACCCTTCTTCCACCCAACTCACCTACCTACTGGCCCACTGATCCTAACAGTAATCCCGATATCCTCGATTTCTTTATCCATAATGGTTTAGGTGCTCTCAACCATTCCGTTGCCCGTCTTGACGAGCTTTCCTCAGACCACAGCCCATTAATACTCCAAGTATCACTAGCTCCTATTCCTAAACCCTCTCCTCCGTCCTTCATCAGAGGCCCAGTTAACTGGAAACTCTTTCATCAAATCCTCTCACATAAAATTGACCTCAGAGTAACCCTGAAAACCTCTGAAGACCTGGACAATGCAGTACATTCCTTCACTACCAAAATTCTAGAAGCAGTCTGGACTGCTTCCTCCCCTGATCACTCCTCAAAAATCCTTAAGAAACATAATTTACCTCAACACCTCCTTGACCTAATCCACATAAAACGCCGTGCCAGATTATTATGGCAACGTACCAGACATCCAGCCGACCGCCACTCCTACAATTATCACTGTAAAAAATTAAAAAAAGAATTAGCCACCTTCAGATCCCAATCATTCAATTCCTACCTCACCACACTCTCTGCTCATGATAATTCCCTTTGGAATATCACCAGAAAAATCCTCAAATCCCATCATATTTCCCACCCTCTTCGACGAGATGATGGCTCCTGGGCAGCATCTGATGAAGATAAAGCCGAGGAATTTGCCAAACACCTTTCCTATACTTTCGCTCCTCATCCAGAATCCCATCCCAGCCACACAGTAAAAGTAGAAGAATCCCTCTCAATACCTATCCCACTCTCCTTACCACCTAAAGCTGTTAATCCCTCTGAGGTCAAATACCTTTTACGGAAAATCACACCTCGAAAATCTCCTGGATATGACCTTATAACCCCACAGATCCTTCGACAACTTCCATCTAAAGCCATCATATTTCTTACATATATATACAATTGCATCCTACGAACTACCCACTTCCCTCTTTTATGGAAACATTCCACCATCGTCCTCTTCCTGAAACCAGGCAAACCTTCCAACAATACAGCATCCTATAGACCAATTAGCCTACTCCCAATCCTCTCAAAAATTTTTGAAAAGATCCTACTGAAACGAATCCTACCTATAATTGAATCCTATAACCTTCCTACTCATCAATTCGGATTTCGTTCCCAACATTCCACTGTCCAGGAAGGACTCCGAGTTGTTGACCATATATCCTCAACCCTAGAAAGCAAGCAGTATTGCTCGGGTGCATTTCTGGACATAGCGCAAGCTTTTGACCGGGTATGGCACGCCGGATTACTCTTCAAGCCTAAAATCCATCTACCACAGTCCTTATACCTAGTACTCCGATCCTATCTTTCCGACCGCTCCTTCCGAGTTCGCTGTGGCACCGAATTCTCCGACTGTTACTCAATTGAGGCTGGCGTTCCTCAAGGCAGCGTCTTGGGCCCCATCCTTTACATTCTCTTTACCGCTGATATTCCTCTCCATCCCGATACCCTCCTGGCAACTTTCGCTGATGACACTGCTATCCTTTCTTCCAACTCAGATCCTGAAACAGCGTCCGCAAACTTACAAAGGCACCTCTTCCTGATTGAACACTGGCGTAAGAAATGGCGCATTAAGGTAAACGAATCTAAATGTAAACACATTACCTTCACCCTTCGGCGTAATACCTACCCACCAGTTTATTTTAACTCCATCCAGCTTCCTTTCTCAGATACAGTCCGGTATCTTGGCTTTCTCTTAGACAGACGACTAACATGGAATCCACATACTCGACTTAAAAGACAGGAACTTAACAGACGATATGGCCAGCTATATAGACTACTGAATAGAAAATCTAAACTTTCTGGTGAAAACAAATTACTGATCTACAAGACAATACTGAAACCCATCTGGACTTACGGACTAGAACTATGGGGAACAGCCAAATTTTCTAACATCAAACGCATTCAATCCTTTCAGTCTAAAGTCCTCCGTACAATAGTCAATGCTCCCTTCTATGTAACCAATAAAACCCTACATCATGACCTTAATATCCCATTTATTCTTGATCTTATCCCAGCCAAATTTTCCAAATTTCACCAGAACCTTTCTCATCACCCAAATCCCGTTGTACAATCCCTATCAAGCACCACCCATCCCTACAATCCCCTTCGTAGGTTAAAGCGGCAGTGGCCACGAGACCTTTTGTAAATATGGATATTTTGGAGTTCTAGCAATGGCCAGATTCTCCACTCAAGTCATGAGTGTCTGTGGCTGTAGCGCTCTTACTCATCCTCCGCTGGTTTAAAATACCAGTGAAGTGGCTGAGGGAGAAGCGTAGGGATCTCCTAAGCCTCCCTTTTCCCTCCACATGTGGAGGGGAAAGGATTGGTTCGGAGATCACCTGGCAAATTGTAAATAATGTATGTTTTATATAAGGTGTTTGTTTTACTTTTATTTCTATTTTTATTTACTTATGTGTATATATATTTTTTTTTTCTTTACTCTTTTGTTCTTTCTTCTTATTCTTTTGTTATTACTTTATTTATTTATATTTTTGTATATACGGTATGAATGCAATCTCTGAACTCTATTATAAGTGTCCTTAACTGTGACAAATTGTAATATTTCTGAATAAAGTGTTTTTTTAATAATAATAATAATTATTTTAGTGATATTTCTAGTTGGGAAAGTTATATCTATACAGACAGTGAGTAAGTTTATTAGTGAGTAGATGATTGCAGTGTTCAAATATAGAACTGTGAATTGAGGAATACATTTTGCCACTAGAAACATCACTAAAATTAAAAATAAAGAATGTTGAAATTGGAGTTAGTCATCCTGTCAACCGAAAGGCTCATATATGCCTACAGAGGTTTGAAAGTATATCTGAACATTTAACCTATAAACGATTATGGATCGTAGGACTATCAGTTATTAACCTCTTATTTTACATTGTAAAGTTGACTAAAACATAATTACGAGATTTTCATTGCCTTGCCATTGATAGGTCAAAAGTTGTCACACTAATTGCAAGTGGATAATGTTGGGATTTCACAAAGGGAAAATTCATCAAATTATTCACTAATTATCTAAATATAATATATTATCTAGAGTTAATACTGTATAGTAAATATATTTGAGGTTATAAACATATCCATGAAATATTTATATTGTACTTCTTCTTTCACACGAGTAGAATAAAATAGTATTTTAAACAATGGCATTGGCTTGATTCGGTGGATTTTAAATACTTTTTTTACTTTAATTAGAAAAAAAATTAAAAGTTTACATTTAGTAAGAAAATTTAATATAAAACATGATATATAAAACAGCGAATATTGTTTACAGTTTCCAACTATATTCTTTCAAATTTCATATTTAGTAATTTTTATAGTTACTGTCAATAAAAGAGAGTTAATAATAGGCCTTGTTACAGGTACTTTAGAGGAAGACGTATATGAACATTGGGCATTTAAGCCCTTTAAAGTGACATCAATGGGAATAAGAGATAAATGATATTAAAGACCACTTAATTATACAATGATGCACCGAGTTTAATCGTTAGAGCCGTTTTTGAGAAAATTGTAAAAATGTATTTCAGCGTTGATATAAAGTGGCACTTCCTGTTAGCCGATTTTAAGGAAAAAGTTGCTGTCACATCTCAGTCATAAACTTATCATAAATACGTAATATCAGTTTCATACGACTTTTCGTTTTTGAGTTAGACTGTTCACATACACATACATACCCAGATACACAAACACAGAGGCTATTTGCGGAACTTGGTTATTTGGACTCAGGGGATCTCAAAACGTATATATATATTACATATATCGGTAAATGAAAGTAGAAAGATTCTAATTGAAATGAACGGTTTCCATGGTGATTTGGACGAATTGGTGCAGAGATATAGCGTTTTAAACCTACAACTTGAACAAGTTTCTTGAATTCCCTACTAAAAGGAAAAATAAATCATCGAAATCGAAAAAAATCATGTCCGATAAGATATTTAATTTTTTAAACATTTTTTTTTGTTTACATTTTTTAGGAGAGCTCTATTTTCGCTAATTTATGTTTGAAATATAGCTATAATATAAGAAAAATATTGAAATGAAACAATTTGAACTGACCAAAGGAGCAAAGTGGTTTCAAATATTTTTCAAAGGAGAAACAAAATTGATATTGGTATTTAGCACCTGAAAAAAGCTCAAAATACTAATTTTCTTAGCAGTCTCTGCAATGTAAGCTAAACTTCGAAGAAACCATCCTATTGAATATTCAAGGTTCACGTAACGAAAAAATTTTGCTATCCAGCCTCGGATAAGATCTTTACGGGAAAATGATCAAATTTGAAAATGAACATTCGACAGACATTAAACAAACACAACTCACAGAATTGGATTGTATTGTTTTTACTAGATCGTGCTTCCATACTATTCAAAACTCCTCCAGACTACCGTATACCCGACCAGTCAATGGTTAAATTATCTTAAAGGAAAACTCCAAATTCTCTGGACGATCTTGAAGATGAGATTGCACAAAGTATTATTGTGAAGAAATCGGACATTCTTAATCCGTAACAAAGGTGCATCATTTTAAAAACACTAATTTTTATAAAAATTTGTTAGAGTATAGGTCATTTAAAGGCAACAAGAAAACCAGTAATTGTTTATTTTAATTTCAATAAAATAACTGGAAAACGATTAAAAAAAAGTATTAAATTTTGGAATTTCAAAATATCAATCTATTTTTAGCGATTTATATTTAAGTTTTTATAAAAGCTGTAGTAAATATTGTGGTTTTTGATATTTAATTTAAAGATTTTCCCATACCAGACTGAAACGACAAGAAACCGCTCGACGTTTCCGATTACTTCAGCACTTACTAGACAAACGCTCTAAACTTCCAATTAATTACAAAAGACTCATATTCGTGACTATAATAAGGCCTATTTGGACTTACGGAGTTGAGCTATGGGGCTCCACTAAACCATCGAATTCCTCTCGTATCCAATCCTTAAAATCCAAAATCCTTCGTAAAATCCTTAATGCTCCCTACTTTGTTACAAATAAAACCATCCATAATGACCTTTATGTTTTTATGTTTCAGATCTGGCCCAATCCAGATACCTATCCTTCCATAATAAACTTCAGAATCATCCCAATCCTCTCGTTTCTAACCTTGCTTCCTCTTCAATTCCTGATAACCCTCCGAGGCGTCTGAAAAGAAGATGGCCCCGTGATCTCCTAATGTAGACATATAATTAGAATGTTACAATTGGGTAGTTTCTCAACAACAGTTTTCACGTCATTATATCCGTATGTTCAAATTTACAAAATGTATTTATTTAATACAGTTGTAAATATCATTAAGAAATAAAATTATAAAAAATTAAAGATTTGAGCTACATCACCGAGGAAAACAGATAATTAGTTAAAAACAAACCATTATGCCAGATTTTACAAATTTTGAAACCTTGACAGTTCGCATCCTGTTGCGTTTAGAAAAAAAGCAAGATAATTTTAAGTGTTGAAGATTTGGCTATATTGCTTTAAAAGACATACGTTTATTATGGACTGTACGATCCGTTGATTATGGATTGTAGGACTATTATTTATTAAACAGTTATTTTCCATATCAAAGTTTACTAAAATGGAATTACGAGATTTTCATTGTCTGTCATAGACAGATCAAAAGTTGTCACAATAATTGTAAGTGGATACTGTTAGGATATCGTAAAGGAAAATTCATCAAATTATTCACTAATTTAATTTCCTAAAAGGTTACGTGATGATTTTTCGGAATAAACGGACGATAGATACCTAATTATTTAAATATAATATCAGATCTAGAGTTATTAAATTACAGTAAATATATTTAAGGTAATAAACGTATGTATGAAATATTCTTATATTTCACTTATTCTTTCACACAAATACAATGAATAGTAGTGGATACTATTGGGATATCACAAAGGGAAGATTCATCAAATTATTCACTAATTTAATTTTGTAAAAAGTTATATGACAGTATTTTGGAATAAACGGGCGTTGATACCTAATTATGTAAATATAATATCGGATCTAGAATTATTAAACTACATTAAATGTATGTAAGGTTATGAGCATATGCTTTATACATCCATGAAATGATTTTATATTTGCCTTCTTCTTTCACACTATTTCCATGAAATAGTATTTTAAATAATGTCATGGTCTTGATTCCGTGTAAATATGCTTTTGCCAAACTTAAAAATATTTTTTATAGTTTACATTCAGTAAGAAAATTTCATTCGATTCTCTTGAAAACATGTGATTTACGTGAAATAATGTTAAGCAGACCCTACACGGTAATTCATGAATGAACGTCACAAGAAGTTCCAAGATTGCCCGCTATCGCTTTGATCATGAAGACCTTTACACGTTCAATCATTACTGATCATTACTTATGTGAAGTTTCCACTTTTTTTTCTCTCCAATTTATTGCCTACTTGACTATTTAAAGAAAAAATAGTTGAAAATGGTTAATAATAATATAGACTAGGGATATAAACAACTATTTACTTTTATGAAATTATTTACTTAATAACGAGACCTAGGTAAACTAACCTATCTAGTAGTAAGGTTAGTCTCATAGAAAATCGTTTTGACAAAAGTTAGTAAAATATAAGTCTACTACTTACAAAAATTAAGGAAAGGTATTGCGAAAATAATAAATTTGTTGAGGAAAATGGGAAAAGAACTGATAAATATACACAACGTTAAAGTTTTTTTTTTCCTAAAGTAAATTGTGAAGTTTCCTCATTTTTTTTTTTTAATTTGTTGCCCACTTGACTATTTAAAAGAAATAGTTGAAGATGGTTTAAAATTATAAACAAGGGATATGAAAAATTATTTAACTATTTACATATAATGAAAATCAGAAATTTATAATGGTTGTGAGGCCTAGGTAACCTAACCTATCCAGCAGTATGGTTAGTCTCCCCACTACTTTTACCTCAGTCCCCCCTCCACTTCTCGTGAATGAACCTTTGATTTCCGGATGTTCGGAAATCCGCAAGCACCACCATCAGTACTTCATTCACTATCTTACACGACAATTCGGAACGTCATTAGTGCAATTCCGATTGACCGTGTAGGGTCCCCTTTAGCCATTCTCCGTTATCTTCCACAACTTTCGATATTAGATATTGTTTTTTTAATTCTCCGCTTTCCAACGGTATATTTAACGATACGTATACCTTCTGGCTAATATTTCCGGATATTAATTTTCGACATGTACTTTAGAGAAATATATGATAATATTGTGATTCTACAAAGGGAAATGCATCAAATTATTCACTGATTTAATTTTCTAAAAAGTTGCAAGACGATTTTGAGGAATAAACGGACGTTAATTATGTAATTATAATTATGTAATATAATGTACGATCTAGAGTTATTAAACTACAGTAAATATAATCAAGGTTATAAAAATATCCATGAAATATTTTTATCTTTCACATCTTATTTCACACAAGTAAAATGAAATAGTTTTTTAAACAAAGTCATTGCCTTGATTAGATGAATTTGAAATACTTTTTTCGAACTTAAAAAAGTTTACATTTAGTTGGTAAATTTCATTTAATTTCCTTGAAAACACGTGATTTCCGTTAAAAATTTAAGTTTGCAAAAGGTAGCAAGTGTCATGGCCGCAAGTGCAGTATAACTTTCATGTCGCTCTGTATTTGTTGCTTTGTAATGTGCTCAATATTCAAAGTTGTGGTGTAACACTTAAACAACAGTGAGTTAATAAGCAGTTTTACACTTTTACGTTGACGTACACGCAGGTGAGGTACTATTTATTAACAATAAATTAGTGATAAATTGGTGCTCATTTGGTTAGATCGAGAGGCCGTTAATTCCCTTACGTGCCTTATCATATTCTGATATGTTCACGGCCGGGGACTATGTTTACTAACTTCCTTCAGTCATCAGGTCTTCAGTTCGAACCCAAGACATTATATTTACTTTTTTTTTTTCTTTTCCAGAGAATGTTTTATTTAATTTAAATATTTATTGTAAGAAATGTTTTATTTTATTTCTGATTATAGTTATGTATGTAGTTTTTTTCCCCCTCTTTTATCATAATATGGAATAATATACCCTCTTCCTGGGTCGGGAGCTAATTCACCCAATAAGAAAAAAAACAAATCAGCTAAACCTAAACAGTTAGCAGAGCAAAATAAACCTAAAAAGTCAACTGAACAAAGTAAATCTACGAAAACTAGCCGTCTGAAGAAGAAGAAAAGAAGCTCCGTGATCTCTTAATGTAGACATATCATTAGAGTGCTACCATTGGGTAGTTTCTCAACAAGTGTTTATATCCATATGCTCAAATTTACTAAATGTATTTCTTTAATACAGATGTAAATATCATTAAGAAATAAAAAAAAAATAGCCTAGTACATTTGGCTGATGCCTTTTTAACTTCTAAATAATAATAATAAAGAAAGACAACGAATTTCACCCTGTTATCCTCCCAGGATATTTTACATTCATCGTCCCACTAATACTTGGGTACTTTGGGTTTACTTTTATTTATTTTCTTTCTTTTGTCAAATTTCTATAAGCAATATCTTTAGATGCAGTCCGATTTATCAAAGAAAAATGAAATCGGAATAATACCTAGGATGATTTATTAAACTTAAATTATTAATTGCTTCTTTATAAAGAGACCAGTTAGCTTTGCATGTGATCCAATATTCCCGCGCAGGAGGAATCCATCCCTTCTCGACCATGTCTGAGTGATAGTCCGTTAATATAGAAATGTAATCGGAACCAAGAACATGATCTTGTCAAGAAAACCTTGGTGTAATATTGGGACAGCAAATAGATGCATCTGTGACAGGTTTTCTATTTGGTCTAGGTACAAGAGTTGGGATGCCGTCGTTCAGGTAACAAAGGTGTTCGTCATCGATCAATTCCATGAGATTTATCCTCCAGAATCAAATGCGAATCTACAGGGGGGGGGGGGACTTTCGGACTGAACCCTCTGCCCTCTACAAGTGGAAAAAAATATTGAAAAATTATTTCTTAAATGTAATTAAATTTAATAGGACTTCGTTTACTACTTAAACACTATTTCATTTAGGTAGTTCGTATCTTTCTTTTTTTTTTCAAAGTAATTATAGTTATATGTATGAAAAAAAAAAAAATCGGGCTGAAGTCCTCTCCCCCCCAAATTAAATCCTAGATCCACTAGTATCCAGAATCAAAAAAGTGGGATCCAAATGCAACATGACGAACATATACGAATACCAGAAAAGGAAATGAACTTGACTTAATAATGAGAACCAGACAGCAGCTTGAAGATTAATTGTAGGTTTAGTATATAATGATGTAAATGATGTAATAGTGTTATTTTTATTCCTTTGTTCACATTTACTGAATGTATTTTTGCTTGTAATACAGTTGTAAATATCATCAATAAAAAAAAAAAGGTTGAAAAAATTATTATTTATCATTTTTCGTCCCACTCTATTACTTTCTACGACTTTCAATATTAGATATTGTATTTCCTAAAATTCTCCGCTTTCCAACGATATATTATTCGTATACCTCCTAACTAGTATTTCCGGAGATTCATTTTCCGCCTGGATAAGGATTTTTCTTTTTTTCTGTTCATTCAAATATCGAATTCTTTTAAAAGTTATATTTAGTATTTTTTCACAATTCTTAATAATGAGTTAATTATTTATAATAAACCAAATTAAAGGTCCTTTAGAGAAAGACATGTTGAACATTTAAGCATTTAAGCCCTGTAAAGAGACATCAATGGGGATAAGACCTCAATTATATTAAAGATCATTTAATTATATAATGATGCACCGAGTTTAATCAAAATCGTTATAGCTTTTTTTTTGAGAAAGTCGTAAAAATGTGTATTATCGTACGTATAAAGTGCCACTTCCGGTTTACCGATTTCCAGGGAAAAGTTTCTGTAAGATCTTGTGGATTTAACTATCTTAAATAACTAATATCAGTTTCTTACGACTTTTCATTTTTGAGCTAGACTGTACACACACATACCTCTCATATGTGTAATGATATCTCAAAATGTGTATTTCCGTTGAAATCCGAGATTCGAAAATTTTCACGATCGCAATACATTTTCTTATTGTATATTACATATATAGGTAAGTAAAAGTAAAAAAGAAATTTGAATAACTCGACCACTTGCAAGGTAACATGTCTAATTTGATTGGACTATAATATAAGCGATTTTATTTAGCCTATTGATTTAACTCAAGTTGTATTTACCCAAATAGGCCCCATAACGTTAACATTAAAGGAAGCTCTGATAAATTCTTCATCAATGTGAGGTGTTGAGTATACCACAGCGGCGTTGTTGATGAGCAGGTAGACAGGTCCCAGGTCCTTCTCTATTTTGGAGACAAGTTCTTCAACATCTTTTCTGAAAAGGAATCAGATGAATTAAAAAAAAAAAAAAAAAAAGGGTCTTTAAATTCTACTTTACTTTCCTCCTCCTTTATTGAGTAAGAATATTTTATTTTCACCTGATTGAAACTACTTACTTAAATATTACAAACCCCACTCTAGTTCCTGGGACAGCCTTATTAACTTGGAGAGATTAGAAAGTATATCTCTATATTCAACCTATAAATGATTATGGATTGTAGAACTATTAGTTATTAACCTGATATTTTCCTGTGAAGTTTACTAAAACAAAATTACGAGATTTCCATTGTCTTGCCATGGGTAGGTCAAAAGTTGCCACACTACTTGTAAGTGGATAATGTTTTTTCCACAAAGGATTTCACAAATGGAAAATTCATCAAATTATTCACTAATGTAAGCTTATAAATGTATTTAAGGTTATAAGCATATGCTTTATACATCCATGAAATGATTTTATATTTGCCTTCTTCTTTCACACTATTACCATGAAATAGTATTTTAAATAATTTCATAGTCTTGATTCCGTGTAAATATACTTTTGCCAAATTTAAAAATATTTTTTAAAGTTTACATTCAGTGAGAAAATTTCATTTAATTCCCTTAAAAACATGTGATTTACGTTAAATAATGTTAGTTTTTAGAGATTATTATTTATATTGTTGCCGAATCGGCGCTGGAGTACCGCAGGGCAGTATTTTAGGTCCGGTTCTGTACTCAATTTACTCTTCTGATATTCCACAGACACCAGACACATTACTCAGACAACTTACGCAGACGACACTGTCATACTCTCGACTGACTCTAATCCAATCACAGCATCTCAGAAAGGACAGATTCATTTAAATCTTCTACAAGACTGGCTTGATAAATGGCGCATTAAAATTAACATTCATAAATCAAATCAGGTTACATTTACACTTAAACGTTCGGATTGCCCTCCACTGACACTTTATAACACCCTTTGCCAAATCATACAGAGACAAAATATCTAGGACTCACAATGGACAGACGACTGACCTGGAAATCACATGTGACAACATTAAAAAAGAGATTGAACCATCGATTGTCACTACTAAGACGAATGCTACACCATAAAAACAAACTATCACTTTCTAACAAAATTACTATATACAACATGCTACTCAGACCAGACCTACAGACTATTCAAATTTTCCAATCAAAATTTCTCCGTTATATCACTCATTGTCCCTTCTACATAACCAATAAATCACTTCATAAAGACCTACAAACACCACAAGTGACTGATGTAATTAAAAAATATTACAAAAATTTCCATGACTCCCTAGCTGGACATCCTAATCCACTTGTACAAACATTACTAACGGACACACTACCACAGAATCCACCAAGGAGACTCAAACGCCTCTGGAGCAGGGACCTGCTGCATTAAGAGTCACGTTAGGAGTGCCTTCACTGGGAGGCTTCTCCAATCACGCATTCACGCTAATCCCGAAGAGGAGGTTCGCTAACGAACATCACATTTACAAAATATGCCAAAAGGCATTTGTAAAATTTCTCAATAAATAAATTTATTATATTATTATTATTATTATTTATATTTGTTAGCCATTCTCCGTTATCGTCTACAACTTTCGATATTACATATTGTTTTTTTAATTCTCCGCTTTCCAACGGTATATTTAACGATACGTATACCTTATGACTACTATTTCCGGATATTAATTTTCGACATGTACTTTAGAGAAATATTTTTATAATAATAATATTTGTATTTCCTAAAATTCTCCGCTTTTCAACGATATATTATACGTATACCTTTTGATTAGTGTTTCCGGAAATTCATTTTCCACCTGAATAAGCATTTTTTTCTCCTTTATTAAAATATCGAATTATTTTAAAAGTTATATTTTGTATTTTTTCATAATTCTTAATAATGTGTTAATTATTTATAGTAAACCAATTTAAAGGTAATTTAGAGGAAGACATGTTGAACATTTAAAATTTAAATTATTTTACTAATTTAATTTTCTAAAAAGTTACTCGTTAGTATTTATAATTATACATCTAAAGTAAAATTATCTTCCTAGTGACAAAGAAATAAAAAGTGATTCCAATTATTGGACTAAACATTTTTTTTTTAATCATTATTAATATGCTAAAATAATTAGCATTACTTTAAAAACACATTCAAAAAACAAAATCAAAACAACCAAAACCAATAACTTTTGCATTGTAAAAAATAAAAAAAAATCTAGAGACCATATCTTTGCTCCTAATTGTCCGATTTTAACGATTTGTTTTGTTTTTTAGGAAATTCCGTAAACTTTTAAATAACCATTATTTATTAGTTATTCGAAATTTAATTTTACCACCCCTAGCAACTTTTTTTCCAGCTCATTTTCGTTGAAGTATGTTATATATATAAATTTAAAGGGCATCGAGAATAAGACTTTAGCGAAGTTTCATTGAAACAGGTACATTCGTTCAGGCACTACAGCCTATAGGAACGCATTTTTTCGGTCTCTATCTTGAAAAAAAGGCGGATAGAAACGTCGATGAAGGAGCATCATCCTCGGGTGACCTCTGATTTTAAAGCCAAATTTGAAAAAAATCGGTCCGGTAGTTTTGGAGAAAATGCGTGGACGGCGGACGGACAAACAAATTTTTATTCGTTTTTCGAATTCTACATATCCTGAAAAGTAAAAACTTAAATTTTGAGAGGGAATTAGGCTTTTGATTTTTTTGTTCGATCACAATAGTTCATTATTGAAAATAATAAACCAAAATTGTATTATATTTTAAATATCTCGATTATTAATTGATTTGAAACGATATTCTGTGTGATCATATGTTATGAAAATGAATTGTTAATATTTGAAAAAATAAAAATGTATTATATTAAACAAAAAATCAAACAAACCCGACTATAGAAATTGGGAAATTCTATAAAACTTAAGGGAATGTACTTCCATATCTAGTGAAATATTTTGGTAGATAGATAGGGAAATTAATATATACGAACTATTTAAACCATTGACATGCAGAAAGAATGCATAAGGAAGTGTGGCAGAACTTACTATAACGGATTGGAAGAATTATCTATGAGAGGTTGGTGCAAGCAACGTTCTGAACAATCCAATCAAAATTGGATGGAGGGCTTTGTTGAGGTTGATAAATCGTGCTTTTCAAAGTGGAAATATCATATTAGGAGAATATTTCCTGATAGAATTTCATAGATCCTAGTATTGGAGCGCGTACCTTAAGTGTGGAGGCAATGCGGGCTGCTGCAAAGAGAAGAAGGGAGAAGGAATGTAGTACAGCCAGAAATATGATGGACTATATGTCACATTGGTGGAGAAGAAACCAGAGAAAGATTTGTTTAAGAAAATATCACCAGTATAAATATTATAAGTATTAAGAAGTTATGACCATGTAAATAGCATTTTTTTAAAATGTGAATTAGGTTAATTATAATATAATACTTTCAATCTCATGTGTTAGTTTAATCATATAAAATAACAGGTTACTATTAAAAAGTAACTGGTGGGATTGATCTGCAAAAGATTCTACAGTAAAATAGTAACGAAATGCGCTCAGATTCTCCAAGAAGGTCAAAAGAAACGTTTTTATATTAAAAAGCGGAGATTTAATTAAAAAAAAAACTGTAATATTCATATATGATGAGAATCCCTTATGTTTTTAGTGACAATGGTGTACGCTGCTAAGCTCAGATTCGCCTAAACAAAGATTTTGGAATATAAACAACAACAAAATATCCGATGATAATTAGTGTTTGACTGAAAGGAATATGGATTCTCTCTTTACCAAACTAAGAAGCAAAATAAGTTCACTTGAAAAAGAAGAACCATTTCTGTATTATAAATGCCAGTGGGAAAATAAAACAGATGATGTTAGCATTGGCTACCTTATTTACAAGTGGCTACATTTCATTATATTAGTCTCTATTCTTTTGTTATCATTGCTGACCACTAGATCCACAAGATGGCTGATTTACCTAACAAACTGGTCTCTGATTCTTTATTGTGTTCAAGCATTTCTTGGCACCTTTATTGTGACCAAGGCATATTACTGTATGCGGAAAGGAAGATCATTGGAACAATCTGGGATATTTATGCGAATGTATGGAGCATTACAGTCCACTGCCATCGCGATTGCATTCGCTGTAACATCATACTACTGGTGTTTCCTTTATAATCCTAAAATCCATACAATGAGTGTAACCGATATATCATCTCACATTTGTAATTCAATTATAATGCTGATAGATCTGATGATGGTTGCTCATCCTGTAAAGCTGGTTGACATTGTTTTTCCATTGTTTTATTTATTATTATATTATGCATTTAGCGTTATATATTTCTTGTGTGATGGAACTGACTCGAATGGAAACGCTTATGTTTACAAATCACTGGATTGGAGTAGACCAGCCCCCACAATTTCAATTGTTCTTGAAGGATTCTTTCTTCCTATAATCACATTCATCTTTGTATGGCTTTTATCTGTGCTAAGAAGATGGATAAGTCATCGATTCCAAGCAGCTCATAACTTGGTTCCGCAACGAGAATCACCTTTCGAGCCCTCTATCGCTTAACATAATTGTTTATTTTGAGGAAATTATACAGTGATTTTGGACTTGATTAATTATTTTCAATCTCTGATTTAAATAATTCTTTAAACAGAATAATTCTTTATGTAGAATAAAAAAAAAAAAAAAATGGAATACAAAGAATACTATTTAGCAAAGCTCAAGTCAAAAGTTAAACGTTGATTATGTATACATGTTTGTGATATGTTTGTCGTTAATACTATAAAATTAGAAAATAATTATGCGCTTTGTATATATCTTTAAAAAAATCCCACAACTTTCGCTTACCACAATCTTCTTAGCAGAAATAAGTATTTTCAGACAAAGGAGAAGTAAAAGCAAAAATTATAGACGCAATATTTATTTACTTTTCATTGTAGATGTTATTTGTTTAAATACCCTTATATATATAGATTTGGACCCATAAGAACATTTTGCCGAAAAGTTAAAGTGTTAAGAGGAAAGCAACCCCATTAGAAATGTAAAAGGTAGCGATGGAACCGTACTTACAGACAAGAAAAAAATTCTTGGCACATGGAAGCAGTATTTCCAGGAACAATTCTCCCAAAACCGAGAAATAGACCATTGCCAAGAACAAGAGTCCAATATTCAAGACAGTCTGCAGGTTATAAAGGAAAAAGAAATAGAAAATGCAATCCTTAAGCTAAAAAGAGGTAAAGCATCAGGAAGGGATGGAATTGCACCAGAGTATTGGAAATATGGTGGTCAAGAACTTCTTAAAGCACTTAAATCGCTGTTCCAAGAAGTATATGACAGAAAGAAAATTCCCAGGGACTTTGAATATTGTATAATCCTCCCGATTTATAAAAAAAAGGATGCACGACAGACTGCAAAAATCATAGACCCATAAGTTTGGTTTCAGTAGTTTATAAACTCTACACTTCTATTCTAGAAAGGAGACTCCGGCGGATTGTGGAAGGGCAGGATACCCTAATAGCCAAGGGTGCACCTGGACTTGCTGGTGACCATACAGTCAGCCTACCAAGGAGCCATGGCAGTGGTAAGAATAAATGGTACGGCATCGGAACCTTTTCCAATTGCGTGAGGAGTTAGACAGGGAGATAGCTTAAGTCCCCTTCTATTTATAAATGTAATGGATGAAATCCACAAAATCTGCAAGCGCCGAACTACGTGGACAACAATTGTGAAATGGAATATTGGAACTGTCCTCGTACAAAGCCTTTTATATGCGGATGACATAGTCCTAATAGCCGTCACCAAGACCAAACTACAACAAGCTTTGGTAGAATGGGAAGAAGAGTTGCTCAGAAAAGGGATGCAAATTAACACCTCCTTAAAGTGCTGGTTATGGCGAGGGAAGAACGGGAAGATGTACAACTGATCTGCAATGGCGAGACACGTGAGGTAGTGAGTGAATATACCTACTTAGTGACCGTAGTTAGTAGCTCGGGTAAGATAGACGTCGAAATATCAAACAGAATATGCAAGGCGAATCAAATATATTACCAGACTACTAATAGCATCATCGGCTACCGCGAAGTAGACAAGAAGACCAAAATGCATGTATATAAGTCTGTTTACCTACGGCGGAAAAAGCTAGACAATACTGGATAGGCACTCTAGTCGCATAACGGCAGCAGAAATGAGGTTCCTTCACAGATCTGTTGGGAGATCTAGAAGGGATCGCATTAGGAACGAAATCATCAGAGAGTAACTGGGGATTACCGAACTTGAAACTACTCTAGAAAGACGGCAACTCCAGTGGTTTGGACATGTCTGCCGCATAAACGAGAACATGAATCCTATAAGGATATTAGAGGCTTGACCCATAGGAAGGAGACCACGCGGACGCCCCAGAATTACATACCAAGAGTATATCCAAAGAATTGGAAGTAAAAAAGGCAAAACCTTCAATGAGATAAAGCGGCTAAGCAGGGACCGGGAACAATGGTTACGAGGTTCCTCGACGCTAACTAATGGCATAAGAGGAAGACAAAGAAGAAGAAGATATATACAAATTTTGATATTTATATCTCTGTAATCTATACAATAAAATATTAAACAATACCTACAATAGCATTTATGAAAAGTGCATATGTATATGTACATAATATTGTCGGAGTCCATATTATATTAAGCTCATGTTACGAAGCCTGTTCTTTCGGCTGAGCTCGGGCGCGCTCGTATTCATTTAATTCCTCCATTACAACTATTATCAGTTGGAATTGATTTATTACCGTTATCACTTGGTTTTCTACACTATTTTTTCTTTTTAACCTCACTACCATCGGTACTACCAATACCTAGTTCTGCTATAAAGATTGTTACAAAAGTCGAACTTTGTTTATATCTTTGGGTATTATTTAGATCCTTATCTCTATGAGGTTATTGTCTTACATCTTTACTACAGGATAATAATCTCCATTAGTTTTATTTTCCTTTTGATTAATTAATATGGAATGGGGTGATAAAGAAAACCGAATAGCTGTGGCTTTCATAAAGTTGGAAAATGTAGGCCAGAGATTTTAAACACTTTGAAACCTTTGGGTATCAGCCGTACGTTCGGGTACTTCACTGTAAATAGATATAATGAGACCCTATCTGTATGTGACAGACCGGGCCGTACCAGCACTGTGAGAACGGCAATTGCAGTGAGAGCAGTGGCTGCTCGAATCAGAAGAAATCCCATTCGAAAATAACAAATCATGTCTCTGGGAATCTCTGTCAAATGAATGTCTCGCATAATAAAAAGTGACCTTAGAATGGGTGCATTTAGACGAAAAACAGAACAAAAGCTAACCACTTACCTAAAGGAAATTATAGTGGATAGATGTAAGGTTCTCCTTGGCCGTTACACCATTGGTCTTCATCGAAAGATTTTGTTTATCGATGAGAAAAGTTTTACAATTGAAGAAAAAAATTTAATTCCCAAAATGATCGTGTGTACGCACACAGCTTTAAATAAGCGCAGGAAATCTTTGAAAGAGTGGAAATAGGTCACCACTCTTCCTTAGTTATGGTTTGGTGGGGAATTTGCTTTGATGGCACCACAAAGCTCCATTTGTGAGAAAAAAGGAATTAAAACAGACGCTAAAAAATATCAGGACGATATTTTGGAACCTGTTGTCAAGCCTATAAATGATACTGTTTGCTTTAAATCATTGGATTTTCCAGTAGGATTTCGCTCCAGCTAACAAGGTCAGGTCAACTCAGCAGTGGCTGCATAAGAACATGCCAGAGTTCATCTCTGTCTCGGATTGGCTCCCAGTAGTGTTGCCCAAATGCAAGACCGAGACGAGTCTTGCTCTTGCAAACTCAGTCTATGTCATGGTCTTGGTCTTGCGCAAGAGTCTCGCAACAGTTTTGCAGTTACTTATTAGCTTATTGCTATAGAGATGTTACTGTAATTTTTTAGATAGGAGAAACCTAACTAAGCCCGAATGAAAAATTAGAAGAGTTAAATGCAAAATTATATTGGTTATATCAATTATTAACATATAGTAACTAAGATTGTAAAGTATTAGTAAATATTTTGCCTTAATTTTTATTTAAAAAATCGATTTTTTAACCAGTCTTGGTCTTGCAACAGTTGCAACTTGGTCGGTTTGGTAGGCTGATTTTAGGCAACATTAGCTTCCAGAAAGCCATGATCTCAACCCACTAGATTATCGGCTTTGGTCCGAACTGGAGAGGATGGCATGCCACACCTTAGAGCATACCCCAAAGTTGTGCTCGCAGATTTTTTGGCCGCCATTCTTGAAGTAAAAGGAGGATAGTAATGTCGATGAAGAAGGATCATCTTTGCTTCTAATTGTCCGATTTTAACGATTTTTTTTTTGGAAATTCCGTCAACTTTTAAAAAACCATAAAGATCCACAAAAAAGTGTATACTTTTTGAATTATTCCGAATCTAATTTTATCTATTAACTTTTTTTCCAGCTTCTTGAAGTATGTTATATAGATAAATTTAAAGAGCATCGAGAAGAAGACTAGCGAAGTTTCATTGAAATCGTTACATTCGTTTAGGAGCTACAGTCTATAGTAACGCAGGTTTTTCGTCCGCCATTTTGAAAGTAAAAGGCGGATAGTAAAATCGATGAAGGAGGACCATCCTCGGGTGACCTCTGATTTTATATCTAAATTTGAAAAAAATCAGTCCAGTAGTTTCGGAGGAAATGCGCGGACGGCGGACAGACAAACATTTTTATTCGTTTTTCAAATTCTAAGTATCCTGAAACGTAAAATCTCAAACTTTGAGAGATGGTTAAGTTTTTGAATTTTTCGGTTGATCACAATGGTTCATCATTTAAAATAATAAACCATAACATAACAACAATAGAATTATTATTTATAAAATTATGAGGCCAATAAAAAAATAAAATAAATAAGTAAGTAAATCGACTAAATAAATAGTAGAAATAAATCGGCCAAGAGTCGAGTCCCGATAGCGGTAAAAGGATTGGCTCGAGCCTTACCTATTTTTTTCTATAAATTTATTCACATTATATTTCGAAAATATATTAATATTGTTAATTTGACAAAAAAATATATATATATATATATATATACACCTTCAAGAAAATGAACAATATATATTCCTGGCTCATAATAATTTGTCATCTACCTAGGTATTCAGCTAATATGACATCAAGGAGAAGAAATGATAGCATATTAAAAAGAATAGTAATAACAAAAGAAAAAGACAAAAAAAAAAAAAAACTAGTAAAATAACACATACATAATAACACACTTGCTGTATTATGCAAGTAGCTCAATGCAATAAGTCTTTTGGCGAGCGCCATAGCAATCTTCTGGGCGGATTATATGGATTTGCGGCAGTACATAGAGCTTGAGTAAGTGGATTGAAGTTTAGAATCAGACTGTCATGAATATTAGATAGGTAGATAAAAAAAAAAAACTTTATTCTGGGACTAAGTCCCTTCAGAATAACAATAATGTACAAAATAATAGAATATTACTGGCCTGAACGTTGAAACAATAAATAAAATTGATAAAATAAAATAAAATAAAATAAAAAGTAAAGAAAACCTTAGGTGCACAAGCTATATACAATACAGATAAAACTATGTACAGAGCATTTAAAATTATGAACAAAACAATTAAAACTATGAACGAATCACTTGAACTATGAACAAAATTATATTTAAGGGTTGAACAACATAAACATACACTTTGAGAAATGAAGAACGAAAAAGAGATACAATGAGTTCATTTCATAAAAAAAAAAAAAACCAAAAAAAAAAAAACTTTACTTGAATATATATATAAAAATAAACAATTACTTATAATTGAATAAAAAGAAAAAAAAAAAAAAGTATGTATTGAAATTCCTACGTCGATAGTAGGAAATGCATGTACTATCTCTTACCAAGTGTTATGATTATATGATTGCTACACAATACATATATAATATTAATAGTTAGCTGGTATCTGACTGTTTTTGGAACAGGAATTGGAATAGGAGGTTTTTGAATGTGTACAGGGAAGGGGCATGTCGAAATTTGATCGGGAGGGAATTCCAAAAGTTGACAGAGCGGGCTATAAAAGAATTTTGGAATGAGGCAGATCTATGAGAAGGGATGTATAGGTCAGAGGGTCGGGATCTTGATATTATTAATGAGATCAGTGGCAGTTGCCGTGATGAAAGGAGTGTTGAGGTACTGACACTGGTGTAACATAAGAAAATGCACAAAGTTACAATAATTTAAGTTTTTTTAAAAGATAAACACATTGAAGGTTCGAGGCTAAAGGATCTAGAGCAGAGAATTCGTGAGTCGGTGCTAGACGAATGTCTTTACTACACTTCTCGGAATCCATGCTCAGCAAATACAAATATCAATAATATAATTTTTTTTAAATATTTAATAATATATGTTTTTATCGTCTCCTAAGGCGCATTGGCAGGAACTTCTGTCTAATATTTTCCTACCTATTATTACCAAATATAGTTTCATTGCAATGGGCGACCCCACGTCCTTAACTTTCCCTTTGTCAGCTGAAGTTTGGATGTGTCCAGCAGCCCTACAAGTTTGGAACCCCTTACTCTTTATTGAGCATATCTATTGCAGTGATATTTACTTGATGGCTACGTTGATCTTGTAGGCGACTGCTTTGGCTCCCAACTCCTGCACCATCTCTGCTGTCGTTTTGTTGTTGGCTTCGTTAATGTCAGCGCAGGCGATGACAGCTCCCTCTTTCGCCAGAGCCAGGCAGAACTCTCTCCCAAGACCCCGGCCTGACCCAGTCACCTAGGAAGAGATAGAAGATTATTAGACCAGTAATTTACAACGACGGTGCCAGTGGTTGCCTAATACCAAAGAAGTCATTAATACCAAGTCTGCAATACTCACCAAGCACACCCTTCCTTTGAGTGACTTCGGTTCTGGCCTCACGATCAGCCTCCAGAGGAAGGAAAATAAGGCTGCTAATAACTCCCAAATTACGAAGACCAAGAAATAAGCCATCCCGTAGGCCATGATGAAGATGTTATCCTTCTTGATCTTCCCTGGCTCCATGAGTTCTCTCTTGCTGGTTGGTCCATTTTCCCACCCTTCGTTTACAAAGTCCATCTTGTTATACCTGAAATGAAATTGAAATTCAATAAAAATTACTTAAAATTCGATACACTTTCTAATATGTATTACAACTAAGCTTTCTAATTCATGAAAAAACGAGTTTAATAAGCTTTAAGGTCGTATTAATTAAGCATAAGATTTATTAATAAGTAAGTTGGGGTTCAACTCAAATTTCGTTAAAAAATCTGTGCCGTGCGCACATCACAAAACTTTCACTTACCAACCTTAGAGTAGTTGGTATTTTCATATATAGGGAAGTCTAAGTGGAAACGAATATACTAATGATTGTAGGGGAAAATGGATCTTTTGAAAAAATTCTAACAAGAGTTTTATCGGTAACATTTATCACGAAACTCGTTGTAAGTATTGTATATATTTAGATTTATATTAGTGAATCGTCAAAATTTCGCGTGAAAATCTTTTTTAAAAACTATGGATAAGTGATGTATAAAAGTTAAAATAACAACATGAACGACCTATACAGAGTATCTATAAACGGAAAGGATCGGCAAAGGTATTTACACGTCCTAATTTTTGTGTATATTTTTACTTTCACTTACGTATATATGTAATATATAGTAAGAGTAAGTATTGCGATCGAGAAAATTTTTGAATCTGAGTTTTCAACGGAAATACGCGTTTTGAGGTACTGTGAGTCGAAATAACCAAGTCCCGAAAAATGATTTGTGTGTTTGTATGTTAGCAGTCTAGCTCAAAAACGAAAAGTCCTACGAAACTGATATTACGTATTTAAGATAGGTTGCCTTAGATGTGACGGCAACTTTTTCCTTAAATTCGGCTAAACGGAAGTGCCACTTTATTTCAACGCAGAAACACATTTTCACAATTTTCTCAAAACGGAACTAACGATTTTGATTAAACTCGGTGTATCATTGTATAATTAAGTGGTCTTTAATATCAATTAGGTCTTATCCCCATTGATGTCACTTTACAGGGCTTAAATGCCCAATGTTCATATACGTCTTCCTCTAAAGTATCTTTAATATGGTTTATTTTAAAAAGTTAATCATTTCACATTATTCAAAGTAATAAAAAAATGCTAAATATAACTTTTGAAAGAATTTGATAAATTAATAAAGGAGAAAAAAAAATAAAAATGAAGAAAAACCAGCGTTCATGCAGACTACATGGTTTTTTAAAAGTTTATTGAATTTCCTAAAAATCCAAAAAAAAAAAATCGTTAAGATCCGACATGTAGGAGGAAAGATATGGTCTCTAGTTGTTTTCCCTGAAGAGGCGAAAATTTGGATAAATTTAAAATATACTTTTTTAATTGTTGAGACTAAAAAAAACCTTTTTTCTGCAGATATTTAATAAATTATCTTTCCTAAGAATATTTTTCATAAGAAATAAGTACCTAAATTTATACCTTTATTCTGAGTTCTATATTTCAACACTGCAATCACCACCTCTGGAATCAACTTACTCATTGTCTGCATAGATAATTTTTTCAACTAAAAATATCATTTAAATGACATCACTCAAAAATGTTGAAATTTGAGTTAGCCATTCTGTGGTTTATAAAAGCAAAGAAAGTTGTATGGTTTATAAAAGCAGATGGAGTGACTAGATTTTTATTGTCTGTCGTCGATATATTAAATAGACATTTTGTAATTATAAAGGTCTTAATGACTTGTTAACTGTAAGCTTCAAGCTTTAGGTCCGTTTAAAACGCACTTTATGATAGCCCAGCATTGCCAGAAAATAATTTCTATTCAAAGTACATCGGTAAGTGAAAGTTGTGTGTTGCTGTGGTAGTTAATGCCGTTCGCTATACACATTGAACTTATAACTATTTGAATTTAATGAACAATTGGGTAATAATTAATAAAACATTTATTTCTCTATTTAACGCCAATGAAATAATTTAATCCCTTTCTATTTTTTAAAAATTAAAAATAAGTGAATAATAGAACCTTGGTGACCAAGCACCGCTGCTCAAGCCTTTTTTTTTACACACACACACATATATATATATATATATATATATATATATATATATTGCTTTATTTACATATTTTTTATCATTAATCGAGCGGAAGACCCTCAACTTCAAACATTACAGAACCTGTAAATAAACAGAAAGAGATATCATTTCCAAGGATGAAACACTATGGATTGGATGTTTCATGGTTACCCATAGCGTATTTAATATGAATTAGCCAATTTGCTTATTGTAAAAGTTATTAATATTGCCTTGTTGATGATTTCACTGTAATGTGTGATCTAAAGCACACACCTTTTTTTTTTTAAATTAAAGTGCTGATTACCTAATTACATATTAATAAAACATTGCCATTAATAAAACATATAAAATATAATTAATTACAATTACAAATCAAATTAATAAATTTGAAATCAGAGTACATCTTCAATTCTAAAAATAATATTTTTTCACATTCTTTCTATTATGAAGCTTATATTTTATATTGAAAATATTACAAGAAACAATCATGTTGTAGAAGGTGGAAATTAATATTTAAATAATTGTTGACACTTCATAGTACCGACATAAACTTTTTTTGAGATATAAGAAACTCATTTGTACAATATATACACTTACAGAAATAATAGAAACTAGTAGGCCCGTGAAAAAAATTCGCACAGCATACTGTTATCAAATGCCAAATTAATAAGAAAATAAAATAATGCAACGTATCAAAAGATAAAGGAATCAATTGTTACTTTATCCATAAATATAATCAACAAAAGGAACAAACTTAATTTAAATCTTCATTTTTGTTTACATACAAATTTCAATAAGATGTATGTTAGCGAAAAATTGTCCGATTTCAATGATTTTTTTTTCCTTTTGTAGACAATTAGTAATGCTTTATATAACCATGGGAATGACCAAGGGAAAAGTGTGTGATTTTTTAGTTATTCGCAAATAAAGTTTCTTTTTTTTAATAACTTGTTTGCCTGAATTTTCGGGGTGATTGGATTATTTTGCCCTCCTGAAGGAGAAGGAAGCCTTCGAAATTGGTGGCTCTATCTTGAGATTTGGTGAAGAATTGACGTATGGCTTGCCGATCAAAAACACCATCGATAAATAATATAAACTCCTCTTGTCTCGATCATTGAGACCTCAAGTCGACGAAATGAGACATGTATCCAATGACAGTACTACAATTAACGTCAGGTTGTGTGGATGTGAACCCCATGCCTTGCGTTATCTCGAAAATAGTACGTTTTTGGGCTAAATTGAGAGGATTAGGTTGCGACGGTGAGCAGTTTCAGCGAAATATATAAGCATTAACGGTTGGTAGTACATAATGGCAGTTGCTGCCGTGGACAGTACCAGCGAAATAGTATTTTAACCGAATATTTTTTCGAACACTTAGCATTGCATTGAGGAATCCTTTTATTTAAAGAATCCCTTTTAACATTGAGTCCATGTGAGGACTTGTCTTTAATGTGAACATCAATAAAGATGTCCGCCTTGACCTCTTATATTCATTTGCATATATTAAAACAATAATCAATATGTATGATATTCACAATCGAATTCTAATTAAGATATTCAATGAATAGTAGTCCCGAATGGTTAATCCAAAATTTAACATTGTGCATTCGTTACTTTAATCTGGTGGTTACGAAATGATCAATTATCTTAGATAGACTAACATATAACGTAAATCGAACTTTCTCCTCTTTTTCTAGCAAACTTTTAAATCAATAATTACTTTTTTTCCACAAAGTCATGTAATAATTATTATATTTGATTTTTAATTTTAAAATTATGCATGATTTATAAATACAATTTAAATCGATCATTGATATTAATTGATTCCATGCAAAATAATATACTACAATACGGTTTTATATATAAATAATAATGATTTAATTATGATAACAATTTTGAATAATTACATAAAAATCACTTTTTAGACACAAATAAAATAAAATATTAATATGTATATACATTAATCTACACATTTTCTAATGTTATATTTCTAAAATCGCTGTAATTGTGCACTCGGTAACTGCACTGTATATATACCCTCTCCAAACTACGCCCCTATAAAAGCTACGTCCTGCTATCCTGGAGGGCATCGACACTATGATTCGCAGTAGAGTAAAGGCCATTATTGGACTCCTTGCAAATAGTTCCACAGCGATGTTGTATGCCCCCTAGGAGATACCGACGATTGGGATTAATCCGCTGCCAATGGGAGGCTCCTATTCAATATTGGTCCATTGCTCAGCGACTGTCCAATGTACCAGATGCCCTTTTTCAGTCTACCTTCGATTATTCAGCTGAAATTGCTGAATGTGCCGAGAGATTGGGGGTTGATCAGGGTCATCGAAATGTGAAAGCTCTACGGCAGGGTATTGGTGTTCGCCATTTTAAAGAGACCCCGAAAGCGAATAGATACATCTATGAAAAACAAGTACTTTCTGGGTCTGAATGGCCGAATGCCCTAAAACTAAACATTAATTATGCACCCCTGCGTGGAGTCCCAGGAGTCAGCGGACAGGTCAGAGAAGTTGGGTCCCTCTGCCGTAAATGCGGCAGAGAGTCTGAAACACCAGCCCATGTGCTGGGAAAATGCCCCAACAACTCCCTCTTCATAACACGTCGTCACCACCGGGTCAAGTTCGAGTTGATGAGGCTCGTTAGGGAAAAGAAATTCATCTGCTTTGACGAGATATATTGCATCGATACTGAAGGCTCTACGAGATACGTGGATATCGTCGCATTTCCCAAGACAGGAAGGACAGCGCTGATCTTGGATCCAACTGTCCGCTTTGGAAACAATGACCTCGATCAGGCGGGTGAAGTGGAAAAGGAAAAGATGAACACTTACGATAAATGTATCCCTTTCCTAAAAGAGAAATTCCGTGAGACCTTCGGAGAGAGAGAGTTCACCGTGAGAGGCCTCTGGTTTGGGTCTCGCGGAACTATCCCAAAAAGAACAAGGAGCTTCCTCGAGGAATTAGGTGTCGACATTAAGGACATATCGAGATTGGCTGAAAATATAGCCCTCGACTCCCTGGGAATCATTCACCATCACGTGCATGGCTAGCCCGAGAGTTTTAATTTATGTATTTATTTATTTATTTAGTGAATAATTGAAAAAAATAGAGATAAAGAGAGAGAAGTGAGAGAAAGGGAAACTTAATGTTAAATAAAAAAAAAGCATGAACAATGAAAAGAAAGAAACAGGAAAAAATTGTTTCTCTCTCTCTATATATATATGGTCTGTAGAGCCAACGAATATATATATATATATATATATATATATATATATATATATATATATATATAGATAGATAGATAGAAAATAAACTTTTTCTGGGAAGAGGTCCCTTATGAATAACAATTATGAAAAAAAAAATCCACATCTGACCAAAAAATTACATTAATCAACATTAAAGAATATATACAGTATCTTCAGTGAAAGTATATTAAAAAAAAATAAAAAGTGACACCATTTTGAGAAAAAAACAAACATTTATATGAAAAGAAAAACAGAAATCAGATAATATAAAAAACAAAATAATATAAGCATGGGTTGATTTTAAAAATTAAAACTCAAACAATTTCAACAACCATTCATCTAAGTCAAGATTTTTTTCACAATATTTATTTCATTGTACAACGTCATTTTGGGATGTGAGAAGATATAATGTCGTATATATCTTCCTACTTCGGACTCAAAATATATCATAGAGATTACTCAGAGTACTTAAAAGTATTACTCGAGAATTATTATTATTGTAAATTATAAAAATGTTGATCCAAACTAAAACCGAAGTCGTGCCCCATTTAAGCCAAATGTGAAAGCATCGTGATAGATGACATTCTTCTCACAAATAGGACAAGAATCATAAATTCATTTTGATGATTTTCTAAATGACGGCCATGATCTGAACATCCCGGAAGAGCCCCAAGACTATTCAAAGAAATAGAAGAAGCAATTGAGAGGTTGAAGAACCATATGACCTTAGGACGTGAGGATTACCAGCCAAGCTATCCGAGCTATCCACAATCTCATATTGGATTTATTTTGGAACAAGAAAAACTACCGGAGGAATGGTGAACATTCATTTGTATTGAACATTCTGGAGTGTAGTAGCTTTCGTGGTATCTCACTTGTAATAAGTTCCTGTGTAGAAGTATGTTCCAATGACAACTTCCTTTCGCACAGCATGTAATTGGACCATACCAGACTAGCCTTATGGACGGGGTAGCAACCACAGACCAGGTCTTTTATTTATGGACACTGCTGGAAAATACCTGAGAACATGCTATACCGACCCATCACCTTTTCATAGACATTCGAGGAGTCTACGACAGTGTGATACGAGAAGAACCGTATGAGGGCCTGGTAGAGTTGGAATATAGTTTACCTTATGAGAATGACTATGGAAAGTGTGGAATACATGATAAACATGCAAGAAGAAATGTCTGAGTACTTCATTACGCACAAAGATCTCAGACAAGGTGACTGCTTAGTTTTCCTCCTGTTTAACCTTGTCCTAGAGATTGCAATAAGAAGATCTCATGTACAAGTGGGAGAAACTATTTAAAATAGGTCAACGCAGATAATGGGTTTTGCTAATGACCAAGGCGTCATAATCAGATCATTTGTAGCTAGGAGGGATGTCTTCCTTGACCTAGAAAATGTTTACTTCCATTTTTACGTGAAGATTTTACCAGATTTTCCACACCAAACTTTAGGCATCAGATAATTGAGAGTTCATCTCACTTTCTGAAACTATTAAATAAAAATAAAAATATGTGATATATTCAATTCGTTTGTTTATGTATTTTCAAATATATCCTTAGGCAAAAAATAAAAAACAGCTAATGTATAAACATCTATATAATTTATGTTTGTTATCAGTCACTGTAGTTTTGTAATTTGATTAATACTATTAGTTGATTAAAAAATTGTAATCATTCAGAAAATGATTCAGGCGAATGAAAAGTCCTGAATATCTTGTAAATAAATATTTTTTATATATAGTATTATATTGTTCGTTTTACAATAATTATCTTAATTATCATTCGTAATATTGATGCATAAAATCAACTTTTTTTTTTGTGTATGATCCATCAACCGTGTGTATCTGAATCAGAGTAATAATAAGAGAATGACCAATGAAGAACTGTTTCCAGAAACTGGTTTATCAATATATGAAGGCAAGGAGGCACGTGGTCTCTAAACAACAATTAATATTAAATTAGTTGGCAAGAGACCACGTCAGAGGCAAAAAAACAGGTAGTGTCAACAAAGATGCTGAACAGTGGGACGAGTAGAGGAAAACTAGCGGCATCGGCTTAAATTAATAATTTAATTTGTAACTCGGAAAATTGGATAAACTGATGTTCCTGAGCACCCTAATCTATGGTTTCGCTGATGACACTGCAATTTTGTCTTCTCACAAAAACTCCGACTATCGCATCAATTGCCCTTCAAAACCACCTCTATGATTTTCAAAACAGGTTCGAAAAATTGAAAATTTAAATTAACATCAGCAAATCCACCCACGTGAATTTCTCTCCTAAGAAAGCCTCATGTCCACCCATAATCATTGACAATAACCCAGTGTCTTCAAAATACTATGAATGGTACCTCGGAGTCTATTTAGACAAAAGAATAACGTGTAACATACTAGATTAAAAATACAACAACTGATTAGAGATATAACCAACTCTCACATCTTTTGGACTACAGATGCTCACTTAACTCACGAAACAAGCGACTGATCTACAACACCATACTGAAGCCAATTTGGACATACGGAGCAGAACTTTGGGATTAAGCAAAACAAACACATGAATAAAATACAAACAACACAATAAAAAAATCTACGAAAATGGTCACCGCACCTTGTTACATTTCGAATAACACTATACAGAACGACTTAAACATCCCAACAGTAAAATCCTACATCCACGACAGATACAAAGCAATTAATTAATAAATTAAATTAATTAAAATCGATTAATTTTATCGATGCTTCGGAGAGAAATTATAAATCTTAATACTAAGATTTAGAAAATGGAAGAGCACAACGTATAGGCAATAAATTTAATTTTTGATTTATTATTTAATATAATATTCCATAACTTTTTTTTGTGGATAAATCGTAGATTAATTCTAAATGTATGACAAAAAATAAAATGAGCTTATTTTAATGCGTTCAGAATTTTTTAAGCCGTTTAGTTTATCTTGAGTTTGCTAAAAACCATCGCAATGTGAACAGGTTTCCTTGTGGCAAATATCGTGCAATTTTTTCTTTAACGGTTTTAATTTTGCCTTAATCACAGTGTTGCTAAATGCTAATTTTCCTAGAAATTCTAGTCTTTTAAGTTGAAACGGCATTCGAATTCTATATGAGAGCGCATGAATGCCCAATAATGTAATGGGATTATTGGCACTTGCAACATTTTTTAAAAAAATAATAATAGAATCTGCCTCGTCCAAAAGCAATAAGTATTAGTGATAAAGGTATCCATTCCTACAATATATACACACAAGAAAAAATATATAAATAATTAAGGACATAGTATTTCTTTTTTTTTTTTAATTGGACAATAATAAAATCTGCCACGCCCAAACGCAATTAATATTAGTGATAAATGTATCCATTCCTACAATATATACACACAAGAAAAAAATATATAAGTAATTAAGAACATAGTATTTTTTTTATTGGATAATAATACAATCTGCCATGTATTATTTAATGTAAGTAAATTTTCATATTTTAGTAGAAATAAAAAAAATCTTTATTAAACACAGTTATAGCTATGTACATTATTTAAATTCACTCAGAAACCTCCGAGCAGAGCTTTATCCTCCAGATATGGAAGGCAAAGCAAGACTCCAGGAGATCCAAATGTCTCTTTTCTAGCAGCGTCACTGGTATTGATAGCCAGTGGAGACTGAAAAAGGACGCTAAGCTCTAGTCTGTGACTCACAGACACTCAGGACTTGAATGGAGAAGCTGGAAAATGGGATCTCCTGAAGCCTTGCTTTCTCTCCACATGTGGGAGGATAAGTATGGTTCGGAGTTCCCATGGCCGACTGTAAATAGTGTAAATAGGTATGCCTGCATGTAAGATGCTTATTTTTTTACTTTTTTTTTTTTAAGATAATTTTAATTCTATTTATTCATCTATTTTTATTCTATTATTACTATTATTTAAATTTTCTTCCTTCTCTATGATATTTTATTTTGTTCTTATTTAGCTTTATATTATTTGAAATTACCTTATTATTTTTTTTTTTAATTTGTAAATATGGTGTGAATGTGTTCTCAGAACTCTATTATAAATATCCTTTATTGAGACAGATTGTAATATTTATCAATAAATAAATAATCCAGTAGTAAGCAACAAATGTAAATATGAACACTGGTCTCGTTGCAGAAGCAGGCAATTATGCAGTGACGTATAACAGCCCAGATCATCAAAACCCTTATTGCCTCAATGGCAAGGTAGGGTTCAAATAAATAATTAAAAGATACAAACCAGGATAAACAGATTGTTTATAAAATAAACTATAACACAATTACTTTAGAGGAAGCTATTTTGGGAATTCCGCATGTAGCCTTGATATCTTAGAGTTAGTTTGTTTGGAAATAGGTCGTTAAGTAACGATTTGTGAATTCAGTATTCACAGTGCGTCGTGATGATGATAATTATTGTCGTTAGAGTCTGAGAGCGAAACAAATGAAATAGATTAAAAAATAAAAAAACATGAAACTCATTAGCTTAATGCGATGAACGAAGAAAACGTTTTGTCTCTTATAATAGCTGCTACGGAGGTTATGCTGAACATGCCACCACTACAGCTATAGGTTGAACCTTAAGCCTTAAGAATACTATGTAGGCAAGCAAACAAAAAAAATAATTCAAACTAATTATATGAAGCTGCTTCAAAGAATTGAGTGTGACGTAGTTTTAGCAGTACACTCTGACAAACAAATATGGAATATCTAGAAACCAAATACGATGTTAGTATAGAGATTAGCCTAAATAGTGTATAAATTGTCACACAGATGGCTCTCTTACAGAGGTGATGGCCAAGAGTGTTGAAGCGTTGTCCGTTGAAGTATTCCCGTGCCTAGTAATCCGGCCTGTAGTCCAGGCAATGAATGCTATAAAAGAGGGTATAGAAGGAAATGGCGGCCACACAATTTTTGAATTTGGGACATTGTAAACATACTAAAAGTTCCCACTCCTAAGTGGTGAGCCAGATTGAGGGGGGGGAGGTGTGTGCCTAGTAGATCACTTTTTTAGGGTTTTCACTTATATAAGAAAAATATCCATCGCATCGACAGAGACGTACTATACAAAATTAAAGCTGAAATTTACTATATGATTGATAATATACGTTTTTTCTCTATCTCCCTTAGTTTCCGGGTTATAATCACAATTACGTCGTCAACTTTGGCTAATTTTGGAGAAAAAAAAATTAATTCGTGTTTATTAGCGTTTTTCGAGTTTTCGCTTATATCAGGAAAAATATGCATCGCATCGACAAAGACGTATTGTACAAGATTAAAGCTGATAACTTTTTCAATATTATTGATTATATACTTTTTTCGCTGTCTCGCTTATTTTCTGAAATATTCGCCTTCAGATATCGCTAATGAGGTTAAAAAAATTTAACTACCTAACTTTTGAATACTTCGTTTTAGGATAAATTCATGAGGAAACAAGTTTTTAAAAATTAAATTTTTCTTAGAGAAAATATAATATTTTACTAGTTTATTTATAATGGTTCAAAAGTTACACTAGTTATAACCTAATATGTTGATATATATACAATAACGTTTATTATAAAAATTACTTTTTCTGTACATTCACAGAATCAACATATAAAGTTGGAACTGGTGTAACTTTTGAATCATTATAGATAAACTAGTAAAATATTATATATTATTTAGGAAAATTTAATTGTTAAAATCTTTCTTCCTAATGAATTAATTGTAAAACGAAGCAGTCAAAAGTTAGCAAGGTAAATACAATAAAAAATTTAAGGTAAGAAATATTTTTTCCTCATTAGCGATAGCTGAGGATGGATGTCTCGAAAAGTAACCAAGATGGCCAAAAAGGTATAGGATCAATAATATTGCAAAATTTATCAGCTTTAATTTTGTATAGAACGTCTTTGTCGATGGAATGGATAGTTTTCCTGATATAAGCGAAAACTCGAAAAACATGACATCTGGTTCACCACCTAGGAGGTGGGGACTTTTAGTATGTTTACCTCCTTACTATTCCAAACAATGTCCAAGGCCAAAAATTGTATTGCCGCCATTTCCTTCTATAATCATTCATTGACTGGACTACTGGGAAGTGTTTAAATGGGACACAGGCGTTTTAAGATGAGCTTCTCCAGGATTTTGCCCATGATGGGTAAAAGAGAGATAGGACGGTAAGAGGATGGGTATTCTGGTCAGGAAAATATGTGGAACGGAGTACGGCGTTATAAATGTAAGTAAGGAATAGAATGGCTTTTCGAGGAAGTAGCTTAAGAATATGGGAAGTGATTAGGTCGTGGCCAGGAGCTTTGCGGGAGGGTAATCTGTGAATAATATTGGATATTTCGGAAGGATGAAATGCTTTAGGAGGAGGAGTCATTTGGAGTGGAATATCCAGTTCTGTTTCTATACATTCAAGCTGATTTGGATTAAGGATATCATGATGTGGATTAAAAGTTTTGAAGAGGTGATGAGAAAAAATTTGGGACTTTTCTTCATCAGATTTGGACCAAGTTTGAGCTTCAGTAAGAAGTGGATGATTAAAGTCTTTAAATTTCAGGAGACGTTTAATCGTCGTCCACAGTGATTTGTCGGTAGGTATAAGTTTTTCAGTAAAATTCAGTATATTTTGAATTTTGTATTTTCTAATTTATGATTTTAGTTTGTCAGTCAGTTGGGTATAATGAGTATTATCTGTTGGATATCTAGTTCTATGCCACTTCGATCTTGATCTGCGTTTTTCCTTTAATAAGACACGAATATGCTGTGGCAAGTTAGTCTTTTGTAAATTGTTAATCTTACTGTTAAAGGTGTTACTGTTTATACTGTCTGTTATTGATGTTGTAAGTTTTTCTATGGCACCATTAATGTCTTCTTTTGTCTTTAGCGGAATTTTTTAAGTCTAGTTTGTTTTCCAAGTCATTAGGAAATTTGTCCCAGTTTACTCCTCCTGTAATCAATTTAGGAGATTGTGGTTTAGGAGCATAGCTTGAATATAGTGAAAGCAACATTGGACTATGGTCTGAAGAAAGGTCATCGAGTGATTTGATTAAGGCTTGTGAGAAGGAAATCTGGGAGGTGATAAATATATCCAGGATATCAGGACGTTTTTTGAGTGATGTTGGCCAATAAGTAAGACACATGGGTGAGAGGATTGAATAACTGTTGGAAGATGAGATACGTGAAAGGATGTTTAGCATTGTAGTCTCCTCCAGCAATAAAGCGCGATCCGAGGGATTGGAATAAGGATTCAAGGAGGTTATAGGAGATGGAATTACCAGGAGGACAGTATACAGCTGAGAATTTGAGATGGAAAGGGCGAGTTGAAAGGACAATAGAAGTTGATTGAATGGCATCAGTTGGAGTGGAAGGAATAAGGGAGTGGGATAAAGATTTATGGATAAGGATGCAGGAACCAGAGTGGGAAGTGTTATCTGGGTAGTCAGATCTGTAAGTGATGTAGTCATGTATGTAGAAATGTGTCCGTTGAGTGAAGTGAGTTTCCGCCAGAAGGGAAATGTCAATGAGATTGTCATGGAGAAATAAGTCTAGTTCGTCTCGGTGGTTGAGTAGTCCATTAGCGTTCATTAAAAGGATAGCTAGGGGCTTTGTATTCATCGGGGGAAAGTTGGACGGGATTTCGGAAAGGAGTCTGGTGAGGATGGTAATTAGCGGTTTGATAATCTCTTGAAGATCTATCGGAATATCAATGAGATTGTCATGGAGAAATAAGTCTAGTTCGTCTCGGTGGTCTAGTAGTCCATTAGTGTTCTATAAAAGGATAGCTAGGGGCTTTGTATTCATCGGGGGGGAAGTTGAACGGAATTTCGGAAAGGAGTCTGGTGAGGAGCGTAATAAGCGGTTTGATAGTCTCTTGAAGATCTATCAGGAATGTTGAAAGGGCAGAATTGATGTCGGAAAATTTTTGGCTATGAAGTGGATTTAGGTCAGGAGGATGTGATGGGTAATTTGTGCGACTAGGATTGCTGGAAGGAGGAAATTACCGACGTGGGATGCGAGGATTTGGATCTATATTCTGTTGGGCTTTTGATGGGAGGTTTACATTGGGATTAGGAACGGATGGAACTGGGTGTGGATGCTCTGGCGGGATGCTCTTCCATGGAACTGGATGTGGATGCTCTTCCTCCGATTCTTCACCAGACGTATCGTCAGGTTCCAAAATGAGAGAGAAAAAAAATAAAAAGAAAAAAAAATTCTGTACCTGTTATAACACTAAAAAAAAAATAAAAAATTACGAAATAAATTCTTAAAACTAAGGTATTTACATTATTTACAGTTAAAGTATGAAAAAATCGCAATATACATAATTAAACCAAACTAAAAGTCATATAGTAAAATACACAAATAGAATAAAGAGAGAAGAAAAAAAAAATAGTTTATCAGTTTGGATACGAACTCGATATCACTCGAAGGATGTTGTGTTAGTAAATGGAGTCTTGGCCGTGTATCTTACGTAGATAGGCAAGAATAGGAATTACCGACCAGCTGTGCTGTCTCTACCGAACTAGTATCAATTAACTATTAAACATAATTGTTAATAAATATCTCTCACCTCAATACTTAATGTGAAAATGTTTAAATGTACAAAAGCTCACTGTTCACAAATTATAGCAGGAGTATTTGCAGAATTAGCCAGTTGAGAAGGAGAGAAAGAAAGAGCGATGCAAGCATTAAACTGTAGTTGCGGCCATTTTCAGATCGACTCTAATCGTGAAGCTAAATTCATAATAACTATGTTAAAGTAAGAAATTATGAATTAGTAATTAGTAATTAGTAACCTTATCCAAGGTTGTTGCTGTGGGCTACCTGCTCTACTTTGATCCCCTTCTTTGGCCTTGGTTGCTAATTAACAAAAACTTATACCTTATACTGATACCAATAATGTTACACTTATACCAAAAACGTTATTATAACCCTATAACTATGCCATTTATGAGGACTGAGGAAGAATACAATAGGCAGTTACAGAAGAACTGCATTTTCCGCCGATTGTATTGTTTTCTGAGGAACTGCTGCAAATATTTTAAAAACTAATTGCTGATTTAGAAAGATAAATGTATTGCTCAGATGTTTTATCTCAAGGCATTTTTTGTTATTGTGGCCGTTTATTTTCAAACAACGCTTGATTTTCAATATTAGTTTTAACGAATTGTATAAATTGATCTTCCCAGTGTTTTTATTGTCTAAACCAATTTTTACTTTCCTATGTAGGCAAGGAAAGTATTGCAATCGGGTCAAATTTCCGATATGCGGTTTTCGACGGATCTATACTTTTCGCAGTCCCCTGAATCCAAAAAACATATTTTTAGCCATTGGTCTGTCTGTCTGTGCCAAGATTTTCTCGGGAACTACTGAACCGATCTTGTTACTTCTTTTTTTATTTTGTAAGATTTTTACTACTGATGCCTGTGACAGAAATTTGGTGCTCCATGCGCAATAGCTTGCGCGCAATAAATGAAAAACATGTTTTTATATAGACTGTAGAACGAAAACGGCTCTAACAATTTTGATGAAACTTTCGTGTAATGTTCTAATCATTGTCTTTTCAATTTTTTTATATAGACTAAATTCGCGAAAAAATTCATTGGAATGGACGTTTATATGTTTGTATGGTAACTGTTTTTACTTTCCTACCTCCTATACTAGGTAAGGAAAGTATTGCAATCTGGTCAAATTTCCAATATGCTGTTTTCGATGGATCAATACGTTTCAGAGCCCCCTGAGTCCGAAAAACAACATTTTTAGCCATTTGTCTGTCTGTCTATCTGTTACAGCTATTCAATTTCCAATGTAAGATTACGGGTTGATATCCTGGTGTCAGAAAGGGGTGAATGAGAGAGTAAAGATGATTAAGTGAAAGTAAGAAAATCTGTTGCCCGCATCACACAGTCTTCAATATTTCCTCTACTTTTAACAAAAATTATTGTTTGACAATACTGAACTATAGCAAAAAGTTTTTGATCAGCAATATTAGAGATTATCTACCTTAAGGCGGTTTACATTTGTTTAGTTTATCAAATAAATCGTACTCATATCTTTTGGTTGATCAATTTTCTGGAAAATAAATCTTGTCCGTTCTTTTTTATTTCTTCATGAAGATATGTTAAGATATAAAACGTTTCTGAAATAGACAGGAAAGTCGTGTGAGTGGACATACCAAATATTTCTTAATATTTTTTTTCTTGTTTTATTAATCTGTGACTATTCAGCTTTAATAAAATGCCAATCATGATGAAATTAAACCAAATGCTGAATCTCACTGACTGAAGAACTAACTCAAGTCAAAGTTGTCAATCCGCGATGTTGAACGTCATTTTGGGATAGTTTGTCCACTTTTTTTTTGTGGGGCTTTTTTTAAAATAAATATTTGCAAAGAAAAGAACGATATGAAATTTATCTCTATCTCGTAGCGGAGGTAGAGGTGGAGGGGGTCAGACCCAGCGTGTACCACTACTGAGGGTAGAGATGTCATGGACGAACAATACTTGCCAAGACCCGCACGCAAGTGAATGAAAACGTGAATCCATCTAAATTTGTTATTGTAATATTAATAAGTTATTGAAAAAAGTGATATCAATGAGGTTTATATTTATGTGTATTTAATATAACACTATAGAGTAGAATTATAATGAGACTTTTATTATCTGTAAAATACAATATTAAATTTTTCAACTGACATGACTTTTTTCTACTCTATTTAATAATTGTATTTAAAGTGCGGCCACACATATTATTGTACCCGCAGGCAAAAGTTGTGGGTAAAGAATATAATAAAAACAACTTTTTCAAAAAATGACTTTATTTTACGAATACTTTTTAAAATAACTGTAACTGGTTGGAGATTAATTTGCATATGTAAATTCTATGTAAATTTTCTAATAGAAACTTTAAGGCTCTATAACTTCCAAGCAATGAATTCCTTTCTCTGATAAATATCGTAGACGATATGAAGGAATGCTTGATGAAAAATGTGAGACAAACTGATTATTTTTGAAAATGTCATCTTTTTCGGGCGTGTAGCTCGAAAACGGTTTAGAATTCGGATAAAACTTATAATATAAAATTTTTAGGTAATTTTATAAGCTTTAATTTACATTACGTAAAATTTCCACTGCCATACATCGTTTTCGAGACATAAACGAAAATCCAAAAATTATGACCTCTTCTTCTTCTCTCTCCCTTTGGCTACCACCAGACCTCAAGACTTTTGATATGCCCATACCCTAACCACCCAGAGCAAGTTTCTGAAGGAATCACTCCTAAGCTCTCTCTGCTCACACACTCTATAACCCCTCTATTGACTAGACTAATATGGTGTGTTGAATGGACTTGGTAATATTCTGTATTGTATATACGAATAAGCATGTTTCCCTTATTTCGCTAACTGTACGTCGAATGCATTAAAAAAAAGTACAATTATCTAATGTAAGGGTTCTCACTGAGCTATACTAGTTTTAATTGTTTTTCCATATTGGTAGTGAAGTTTAAGAACTAGTCCATTCATGCACTAAACATTATTCCAACCATACAACAAACTAAAACTAATCCATTCATAAAATAGGCACTTTATAAACACAATACAAATACAAGAAATATCCCAATAAACCAATAGACAAATAACCAGATAACAAATCATTAAGACGATTACACCTAAAAAAAGTCTATTTATTACATCGACGGTAGGCAATAAAAATCTAGTTTCTCCATCTGCTTTTATAAACCACACAACTTCAGTCTCTGAGCCTTTCAGTTGACAGAATGACTGACTCCAATCTCAACATTTTTTAGTAATGTAATTTTAGTGATATTTCTAGTTGGAAAAGTTGTATCTATACAGACAGTGAGTAAGTTGATACCAGAGTAGGTGATTGCAGTATTGAAATATATGACTGTGAATAAACCTATACATTCTGCCACTGGAAATATCACTCAAATTAATAATAAAGAATGTTTAAATTGGAGTTAGTCATTCTGTCAAGCGAAAGGTTCATAATTGCCTAGAGAGATTTGAAAATATATCTGAATATTTAAATTATAAATGATTATCACTTGTAGGACTATTAGTAATTAAACTGTTCTTTTCAATTATAAAGTTTACTAAAATGAAGTTACGAAATTTCGATTGTCTGCCATGGATATCTCAAAAGTTGTCAAACTAATTGTAAGTGGATAATGTTGGGATTTCACAAAGGGAAAATTCATCAAATTATTCACTAATTTAATTTTCTAAAAATTTACATGACAATTATTTCGTAAGAAACGGCCAACTATGATACCTAATTATTTAAATATAATATCAGATCTAGAGTTATTAAACTACAGTAAATGAATTTAATGTTATAAACATAGCTTATACATCCATGAAATGATTTTATATTTCACTTCTTCTTTCACACAAGTAATATGAAATAGTTTTTTTAATAATGGCATTGCCTTGATTAGGTTGATTTAAATACTTTTTTCAAACATTAAAATATTGTTTAAAGTTTGCATTTAGTTATTAAATTTCAATTGATTTCCTTGAAAACATGCTATTTACGTTAAATATTATTAGTTTTCGAAAATTATTATTTATAATTTTTTCGTCACTCTCCGTTACCTTCTACAACTTCTATATTAAATATTGTTTTTTTTCTAAAATTTCTCGCTTTCCAACGATATATTAAACAGATATATTCGTACTGCTGTTTCCGGAGATTCATTTTCGACCTGGATACGCACTTTTCTTTGTTTTTCATTTATTAAATTATCAAATTTTTACAAAAGTTATATTAAGCCTTTTTTTTCATAACTCCTAACAATACTATATTTTATTGTTTTGGTTTTATTGAAAAAAAGAAAAGTTCTTATCCAGGGCAAAAATTATTTAAAATAAACCAAATTAAAGGTATTTTAGAGGAAGACATGTTGCACATTGAGGATTTAAGCCCTGTAAAGTGACATGAATGGGGATAAGACCTAAACGATTTTAAAGGTCACTTAATTAGGCAATGATGAGCCGAGTTCAATCAAAATTGTTAGAGCCGTTTTTGAGAAAATTGTAAAAATATGTTTCACCTTTGTTATAAAGTGACACTTCCGGTTAGCCGATGCTGTAACATCTAAGGTATATAACTAGCTTAAATACGTATTATCAGTTTCGTAGGAGTTTTCGTTTTTTGAACTAGAACTGTTCACATATACACAGACACACAAACCATTTTGCGGGACTTGATTATATGGACTCATTGAGGGAACCTCGAAACGTTCCGTTGAAAACTCAAATTCAAAAATTTTCACGATCGCATTACTTTCCCTTACTATGTATTACATATATACGTAAGCCTACAATCTGCCGAAAATCGAACATTGTTTATATGAACTTTTTTCTTTATAGCTCTTCAGGGTCTGCTAATATTTGTTACACCCTGCATTTCAACAGATTCTAGAATTTTATGATTCATCGCCCATCAATTTTCACTCGATATTGACATTTTCCGCGTCGAACTAGTCGGACTGAGAAAGACGTATTTTTATTTGATGTTACACACGAAGAAATCTAATATTTTTTGCATCATTCATTTTTATATGAAAAAGATCTAGAAATGTACAAAAAAATGTTATGAAGGCTGTTTTGCTTCCTCTTGTGTTTAATCTAAACAAATATACTCAATTGTATTTTTTTTAATAGATATTTTTAGGTATATATGATAAGTAAAACAATTTCTACCCTTAAACTATTTCATCGCTTCCGCCATCTCCTACCTCAACATACCCGTAGACTCCTAATTTCCTCTCTCATCTTACCTCACTTTGACTACAGCTGTGTGGTGTATGATGGCCTCTCGGTGGAGCTCCGTGATAGACTGGAAAGATTAATGAATAGCTGCGTAAGATTTGTTATTGGTGCTCCCATGTCTCCCACCACTACACTGAGTTGGTGGCTCTTCCCCTCCTTCCGAAGACAATACTTTCTAGGTACGTTCCTCTACCAAATCATCAACAACCATCGTCCTTCTTACGCCTACAACCTTCTCTAGTTCAAATCCTCAGTCCATTCCCTGTCCACAAGATCTCGACCTTCTGACCTTTACATGCCTTCTCACAGATCTGCCTCATTCCAAAATTCCTTTATTGTTCGCTCTGTCAATTTCTGGAATTCCCTCCCTATCAAAATTCGACATTCCTCCTCCATATCCACATTCAAATCCCTCCTATTCCAATTCCTATCACAAAAACAGTCAGATACTTGCTAACCATTCGAGCGGATTTCAATAGAGAATTTGATACATTTTTATTTTTTAATTCTTTATTTTTTTCGGAAAAGTGTATACTGGTCTATAAGAGCAAATAGCTTTAAGTTTCTTGTCATAGTATTAATGGTTTTGTATATAGTTTAGTTTGTTTTGTATATAGAATTTTTACCTTATATTTTTTTTACATTATTTCTTTTTTTCGATTTATTTTATTTTGGCCAGATGTAATATTTTAATTTTGTTATTCTCAAAGGACTGTGTCCCAGAATAAAGTTATTTTTCTATTCTATTCTAAAAAAACAAAAAAAAATCCTTATAATTATACAAATATATCAACTAATATATTTTAAATATTCAATATTGTATTGTTCGGAAAATAATTCTGCTGATTTTGTACACATAATTAAAACTCCCGTCATTTTTTTTTTTTAGCCAATGCCCTCCCCAATCAAAATCAAAATCCTGCGCCAATGGGTCGCGCCGCAGCAGTATCCGGTCCAGCAGAACACCCATCAATTTGTATTATTGTGGTATTAAAAGGAAGTGGCTCTAATTGTATGTAACCGGTCATTGAACTATGCTTGCGGGAGAAAATTGTGGTGGCACTTTTTTTTCCGGATATGTTAAAACCATGATTAATTCCTCAATAATTGAATCTTTCCATATATTTTGTCATATAAATTATAGCTTGATCCAGCCTTTTGTGGGATGCGCAAATTGTAATGTTTTGATGTTAGGCGAGAACAAACAACTAAGAGAGGATATGTAGATAGAAAATAACATTGGACTTAGGACTGCCCCTTGTGGTAAGCCTACATGAACCTACTCCTCGGACCTATAGAAATGTAGTCGAAGCGCATAACTAATTAGAGTTGCCCAAATGCGAGACCAATGCGAATCTTGGTCTTGCACACTCAGTCTTGGTCTTGTACAAGAGTCTCGCAACACAAGAATCTTGCAGTTACCTATTAGGTTATTACTATAGAAATATCAATTTTTTAGATAGGAGAAACTAAGCCCGAATGAAAAATTAGAAGAGTTAAATGCAAAAGTACATTGGCTATTCCAATTCTTTACATATAGTTACTAAAATTGTCAAGTATAAGTGATTATTTTACCTTATACTTTATTCAAAAAATCGTTTTTTTTTACGAGTCTTGGTCTTGGTCTTGCAACAGTTGCAAAGTGCAAGACCAAGACGAATTTTGGGCTACACTACAACTAATCTTTTATAGAGCAACAAGTTTCTGACCGCCATGACAATTCTGGTAGGAACCATAAGACTGATCAAAAGTTTAATATTAACGCAGTTAAAAGCATTTGATAAATCTATGAATACGGCAAAGATATACTTGCTAAAAGTAGAGCTAGTGTAGATGTCAGAAGTAAGCGAAGCAAGAACATCAATTGTGCTATGACCTCTTCTGAACCCGTGTTGCGAAATGGATAGTTTCTGGATTTTTTCCAAACACCACTCTTGGCAGGCCTTAATCATTCTTTAATATGTTTAAGCCACTACAGAAGAAAGAGCAATGGCCTTCTAATGCTCAGCTTTGTCAGAAACCTTACCAGGTTTAAGAATGGGACAAAGACCCCAATCGGTCACTATCAAATCATTAATCCGAACATTATTGACCAATTCAAGAAGAAAACGCTTAGCTGAAGCAGGGAAATCTTTGAGCATTATGTATTGTATACCATCATGACCTGATGAGACATTTCTGCTCGATTTGATTGCGGATGAAAGTTCTTTAAAAGTGAACGTTTGAACTAGTTCTGACCAAGTTGATGGGCGATGGCAAGGTGGTGTCGATTCAGGAGCGAGAACTATAACAAAATCCTCAACTCAATCAGTCTTGCTGGGAAGACTGAATCTCGGATCAAAAATATTTTATAAGCTTTTTGACGTCTTCCATATCAAGGAAATGGGCCTATCTTTACTAAGCAAGTCGCAAAAACCTAACCAACTATGTTTTTTGTTTTCTTTTTTTTTTGTTTTTGTTTAAATAGACTAGTACCTGGACAAACGTCTAACTTGTAATCCTCATACCAGATTTTATATATTTATTTGGCAGAAAATACATGTTTTTTTCTTTTTCTTACAAAATGACAAACGCTCTAAACTTGCAATGACAAAAGGGTCAGTTACATGACTATAATAAGGCCTATTTGGACTTACCGAGTTCAGCTATGGGCCTCCACTAAACCATCGAATTCATCTCGTATCCAATCCTTACAATCCAAAATCCTTCGTAAAATCCTTAATGCTCTCTACTTTGATACAAATAAATCCATCCATAATGACCTTAATGTTTGTTATGTTTCATATCTGGCCCAATCCAGATACCTGGGAAGACTGAATCTCGGGTCAAAAATATTTTTAAGCTTTTTGACGTCTTCCATATCAAGGAAATGGGCCTATCTTTACTAAGCGAGTCGCAAAAACCTAACCAACTGTCTTTCTTTCTTTTTTTTTTTGTTTAAATAGACTAGTACGTGGACAAACGTCTACTTGTAATCCTCATACCAGATGTTATTTATTTATTTGGCAGAAAATACATGTTTTTTTCTTTTTCTTACAAAATGACAAACGCTCTAAGCTTCCAATTAATGACAAAAGGCTCAGATACATGACTATAATAAGGTCTATTTGGACATACGGAGTTGAGCTATGGGGCTGTACTAAACCATCGAATTCATCTCGTATCCAATCCTTACAATCCAAAATCCTTCGTAAAATCCTTAATGTTCTCTACTTTGATACAAATAAATCCATCCATAATGACCTTAATGTTTCTTAAGTTTCTGATCTGGGCCAATCCAGATACCTGTCCTTCCATAATAAACTTCAGAATCACCGCAATCCTCTCGTTTCTAATCTTGCTTCTTCTTCAATACCTGATAACCCTCCGAAGCGTCTGAAGAAGAAGAAAAGAAGCCCCATGATCTCCTAATGTAGACATATTATTAGAGTGCTGCCATTGGGTAGTTTCTCAAAAAGTGTTTATTTCCATATGTTGGAATTTACTAAATGCATTTCATTAATCCAGTTGTAAATATCATTAAAAAAAATAGCCTTGTGCATTTGGCTGATGGCTTTTTAACTTTTAAATAATTCGTCCAATTAGGTTGATGTTTGTAGGCAACGAATTTCACTCTGTTATCCTCCCATGCAATTCTACATTCATCGTCCCACCAATACTTGGGTATCTTGGGTTAATTTTTATTTATTTGCTTTCTTGTGTTTGCCAAATTTCTATAAGGAATTTAGATGCAGCCTTATTTATCAAAGAAAAATAAAATCAGAAAAATGCCTAAGATAATTTATTAAACTTAAATTACTAATTGCTTCTTTATAAAGAGACTAGTTAATTTTGGAGGTGATCCAACATTCCCGCGCAGGAGGAATCCATCCCTACATGACCATGTCTGAGTGATAGTCCATTAATATAGAAATGTAATCGGAACCAAGAACATGATCCAGTACTTGTCAAGAAAACCTTGTTGTAAGATTGGGAGAGCAAATAGATGTATCTGGGACAGGTTTTCTATTTGGTCTAGGTACAAGAGTTGGGATGCCGTCGTTCAGGTAACAAAGGTGTTCGTCATCGATGAATTCCATGAGATTTATCCTCCAGAATCAAATGCGAATCTACAGGGAGGGGGGGGGGGTGACTTTCGGGCTGAATCCTCTACTCCCCACAAGTGATAAAATGGTAACCATGATTTATGGAAAAACATTATTTCTTAAATGTAATTACATTTAATAGGACTTCGTGTAATACTTAAACACTATTTCATATAGGTCATATAAGTTAGTATCTTTCTTTTTTTTAAAAAAGTAATTATAGTTATATATATGAAAACAAAAATCGAAAAGCCGCTCCTCCCCCAAATTAAATCCTAGATCCGCTAGTGCCCAGAAACAAAATAGTGGGATCCAAATGCAACATGATGAACATTGAAGTCCTCTCCTACCAGAAAAGGAAATGAAACTTGACATAATAATGACCAGACAGCAGCTTGAAGATTAATTGTAGGTTTAGCATATAATGATACAAATGATGTAATAGTGTTGTTATTGGAGAAAGCTACAACGCAAATTTGTATTTCATGTTTAAAGGATTGGGAGATATTTAAAATTTGAAAATTAATATACTTTTTATTAAAATACCACAGCCACCATAACCGTCCGCACGATAAAAGCATATTCTGAGAATGACGAGTGCGTTGAGGGACCAAGCCTAGTACTACTGTCCTACGTCGATATTGTTTTTCAGCAAAAACATTTCTAGATACTGTTTGTTAACATGAATAGATCTTATGTTCCGCTGAAGAATGTGTAATTTATTTTTATTATTGGTATTAAAAGAAAAAACGTTGCTAATTATTTCACAATGGTTTATTATTTCCAAACAATTATACATCTAAAGTATCATTACTTTCCTAGTGACTAAGAAAAACAAATAAAAGGTGATTAAAATTATTGGCCTGAGCATTTTTTTTTAATCATCAGTAATATACTAAAAAAAATAACATTACATCAGTAACACATTAAAAAACAAAACAAAGGATATAACGTTTGCAGTAGAATATACAACAAATATCCGATTGTTTGATTTTAATGATTTTTTTTAAAGGAAATTCCGTAAACTTTTAAATAACCATGTACATACAATATCAACAAAAAAGTGTATACTTTTTGAGTTATTCGAAATATAATTTTACCACCCCTCGTAACTTTTTTTCCAGCTTCTTTTCGTTGAAGTATGTATAAATGAATTGAAGATTGAAGTATAAATAAATTTCAGTGGCATCGAGAAGAAGACTTTAGCGAAGTTTCATTGAAATCGGTATATTCGTTTAGGCGCTACAGCCTAAAGCAACGCAGGTTTTTCGGTCGCCGTCTTGAAAGGAAAAGGCTGATAGAAATGTCGATGAAGAAAGATCATCCTCGGATGACCTCCAATTTTAAATCCAAATTTGATAACAATCGGCCCAGTAGTTTCGGAGAATATGCGCGGACGGCGAATGGACAAACAAGTTTTTATGAATTTTTGGAATTCTATGTATCCTGAAACATAAAATCTCAAATTTCGAGAGGAGGTTAAGTTTTTGAATTTGTTCGATCACAATGGATCATTGTTAGAAATAATAAACAAAAAAAAAAAAAAGGACACATGTCATTTGTTCAGAAACGGTTTTGTGTTTTTTTTTTTTTTTTTTTTTTTTTTTTGTCTCCCGGTAAGAGATTATATCGGATTTATTCCAATAGGAAATTTTTGATTAGGAATTAGTAAACTCAGTTACTACTCTTTTATATTTATTCGAGTTAGAAACGGTATGGCTTGTTGCAACCATCGGCGAAAAGTTTCTTGAAACCCATTTGTATAGTTTTTGAAAAATCCAACAATTTCCCCGCTCTCTTGGTTCATACCTAATTGTAATAATTTAAAAAAAAGACAGAAGAAATCGATAAAAGACATAAATAACTCTTTAAATAGAAATTTGCACTAAAATTTTAAATTAAAAAAAGAACAAAAAAAAAATTCTATAAACATGAACCAACTATAGATAGTACTAAAGAACACTTTGCAAAAATACTCGCTGAGCAAGAATGCTGATTGCATCACGGCCAAACAACAACGTTGGCATGTACTTCGATATTATGAAATATCGATATCGTCCCTATGATAATACTTTAATTTAATATTTCCCCATAATATTAAGTATTTTTATTAATAAATTAAAATTAAAACTATCCTTTTCGAAAAAGCCGCAGAGATTGTATATGATCGAGATAAATATGATCGTTAGAAAAAAAAATCTGGTGCGCGCACCACACAAATTTCACTTACCGATCTACTTTGAATAGAAATTATTTTCTGGCAATGCTGGAATATTATACATTTTTTGAAGTGCATTTTAAACGGAGCTAAAGCTTAAATCTTACAGATGACAAGTCATTAAGACCATTATAATTACAAAATGTCTATTAATTATATCGACGACCGGCAATAAAAATCTAGTCACTCCATCTGCTTTTATAAACCGCACAACTTTCTTTGATTTTATAAACCACAGAATGGCTAACTCCAATTTTCAACATTTTTGAGTGATGTCATTTTAGTGATATTTTTAGTTGAAAAAATTATCTATGCAGACAATGAGTAAGTTGATTATAGAAGTGGTGATTGCAGTGTTGAAATATAGATACTTTATTAAATATCTGTGGAAAAAAGATTTTTTTAGTCTCAAGAATTATGAAAGTAAATTTTAAATTTATCCAAATTTTTAAACAAACTAGAGACCACATCTTTCCTTCTAGTTGTCCGATCTGAAGGATTTTTTTTTTTTTTTTTTTTTAGGAAATTCCACAAACTTTTGAAAAACTATATGTGTATACTTATATTGGGCATTTAAGCCCTGTAAAGTGATATCAACGGGGATAAGACTTAAATGATATTAAAGACCTCTTAATTATACAATGATACACCGGGTTTGATCTAAATTGTTAGAGCCATTTTTGAGAAAATTGTAAAAATGTGTTTCAGCGTTCATATAAAGTGACACTTCCGGTTAGCCGATTTTAACGAAAAAGTTGCTGTCACATCCGGCCCATATACAAACCTTAAATACTTTATATCAGTATCGTACTACTTTTCGTTTATGAGCTAGACTGTTAACACACACAAACATACACACGGACACTCACACACAGACCATTTTGCAACACTTGGTTATTTGAACTCAGGGGACCTCAAAACATGTATTTCTGTTGAAAACTGAGATTCGAAAATTTTCACGATCGCAATACGTTATATTACATATATACGTAAGTGAAAGTAAAAAAATATATAAACATCTTGGCCGATCTCATATAGAATATAGTGTGTAACTAACTGAGGACGACAAAGATGATAGGAATTAACAGATTGAATTTACTGAGGATAGAAGAATTGATAATTCTTTCAATTAATTTAAAGATGAAAATTAAAACTTTTTTTGATTTCCCTATGTACTAGAGAATCAATATTTAAATTACATGTTTTTTAATTTTTTTTATAATATAGAAAAATATCGACTCTTGATAGTAACGATATTTCAAATCCGATCTGTTCATGGTATTCATAGTTATAGTACGATATTTCTATCGATGACAATTTCGGTACTGGATTTTCAATATCCCAACCCTAGCGCTCTGTGTTATCTATCCCCATGCCTGATTTATCATTTCCATAATTTCCATCAGAAATATCTTATGATTGTCAACAGTTTGTCAACTGGTGAAGATTTCTAAAATTTTGTCTCTCTTGAAATTCTTAATAAGCATTTTTACCTATTTTTATAAATTACTATTTTTTAAAAAAAATAATTATGTTTTTACCAATAGTTTTCATTATATTATAATTTTATATTTTGTTTACTTCAATGAAAGTTTTTATTTGTGAATTTCTTGTTTTTTGTACACTGGATTGGTATAATAAAATATACAACGAGTGATTTTTTTTGTCGCATGACGAAAAATCTGGTGCGCGCAACACACAACTTTCACTTACCGCTCAACTTTGAATAGAAATTATTTTCTGGCCATGTTGTTCTATTATAAAATTTTTGAATTGAATTGTTAACTGAGCTACCGCTAAAAGATTGCAGCTAACAAATCATAAATACTATTAAAATAAAAAAAGTCTTTCTATTGTCCAATAAAGGTATTTTCCATTGCAAAGTTTACTAAAACGGAATAGAGAGATTTGTTACAAAACTAGAGACCATATATTTCCTCCTAATTGTCCGATTTTAACGATTTTTTTTTTTTTAGGGAATTCCGTAAACTTTTAAAAAAACATTTACAATATCGACAAAATACAGTTTACTTTTGGAGTTATTCGAATTTTAATTTTACCATCCTTTTCGTTGAAAAATGTTATATAGATAAATTTAAAGGGTGTCGAGAAAATGACTTTAGCGAACTTTCATTGAAATCGGTACATTCGTTTACGCGCTACTATAGCTACGTAGGTTTTTCTGCATTTTTTCTCCTTTATTAACTTATCAAATTCTTTCAAAAGTTATATTTAGCATTTTTTTCGTAACTCTGAATAATGTGAAATGATTAACTTTTTAAAATAAACCATATTAAAGGTAATTTGGAAGAAGACGTTTATAAACATTGAACATTTAAGCCCTGAAATGTGACATCAACGGGGCATTTAAGACCTAAATGATAATGATTTAATCAAAATCGTTAGAGCCGTTTCTGACAAAATTGTAAAAATGTGTCTCAGCGTTGATAAAAAGTGGCACTTCCGGTTAGCCGATTTTAAGGAAAAGGTTGCAGCGACATCTAAGGCATATACCTATCTTAAATACGTAATATCAGTTTCGTACGACTTTTCATTTTTGAGCTAGACTACTAACATACAGACACACAGACCATTTTTCGGAACTTGGTTATTTGGACTCAGGGTACCCCGAAAGGTGTATTTCCTTTGAAAACTCAGATTCAAAAATTTTCTCGATCGCAATACTTATTCTTACGTATATATTACATATATACGTAAGTGAAAGTAAAATGGGACAGATAAGTGCATCTCTGTTGTAGGGTACACGTTTTATAAGTAAATTATTTTTTTATACAATTGTTTCACTAATTTTTTTTTTCAAATTTGAATATTAGTAGTTCTGACCCATAAAGGGCTAAACCTGTCTAATAGATTTTTTTTTTCTGACACAGTAAAAGAATTATATAAATTGGATAATTATTTAATGAAATTATCACATTCAAACAGAAGAACTACTTAGTTCAATCACATATTTATTGTTGTTATTAATATTATCATAAATTTAAATTATTTTCTGAAAACGAATTTAAAAATGTACTTTACCAGAAAGAAGAATTGAAACCTTAAACGTTTGATGCCTACCAGAGAACTGCCGATTAAAGCGGTTGGGAGTGGGGACAAGGTTTATCCACGGGAGAAGGAGGAAAAAGTATATTTTTTCTTATGATATAAAATCAATATTAATCCATATTAATCTAAATCATTTAAAGTTAAAGTTAAGGTGTTCATTCTATATCAAATCATCCTATAAAAAATAAATTTTGAACATGTAGATTTTGGTTTATTATTTTCAATAATGAACCATTGTGATGGACCAAAAAACTCAAAAACTTAACCATCTCTCAAAATTTTCAAGTTTTTAAATTTGATAGCATATATGATTTTATTCGAGATATTAACTTCTTAAACACAGCGAAATATTGATATTTTTCAATAGCAATAATTTATTCTTATTTTCGAACAGAATCTGGATGACATATCAGTTTTTGTGCATACGAGTATAATTTGACTATAGATACCCGTTCCGTTTTGAAAAAGTACTTATATATTTTGCATAAAGCTATAGTCTGAGTAAAATATTGAAATAGTTATTACTGACTGAAGGAGAATCAAATATTTTTTTAAAGATAAATAATGTTAAAGTTTGTATTTCGCAACCCGAAAAACTATTGTTGCCCAAACGCGAGACCGAGACGAGTCTTGGTCTTGCGCAAGAGTCTCGCAGTTACTTATTAGCTTATTTTATAGAAATATAACTGTAATTTTGTAGATAAAAGGAACCTAACTAAGGCCAAATAAAAAATTAGAGGAGTTAAAAGTATATTGGTTATCTAATTATTAACGTATAGTAACTAAGATTGTCAAGTATTAGTAACTATTTTGTCTTAGTTTTTATTTAAAAAATCGATTTTTTTTACCAGTCCTGGTCTTGGTCTTGCAACAGTTAGGCGACCTTGGTCTTGGCCTCGCAAAATGCAAGACCAAGACCGATTTCGGGCAACACTAGTTCTGAGTTAACGAGACGGGAATGTAAAAAAGTTCACACATCTTTGATATTTATGGAGATAATCGAGCTGATGAACTTTAATATAAGTAAACACAATCACAAATTAGGCTTTTTTTTACGAACTCAGAGTAACAATTAATTTAAATTAATGCAAAATCGCAAGAAATCTAAGTAACGGTAGTAAGTGTCATGCCAGTAACGTTCGGAATCGACCAAACAATATAATATAAATGAAGTTTTTGAATGAAACCTAAAATTTTATAACCTCATAAACATATTGTATTAACCTAACTCCCACTCCATATGATAAATGGCTTCCAAATTTCAAAGCCATTATATTTTTAACAATTATTTATATTGATTTTAATTATTAAATGAAATTAATATTAGGTAATTTCTATACTATTCTGCAAATTTCCTCCAAGTTTGAGTCAAATCGAATGAACCGTTTTCAAACTATAGGCCTGTCAAATAATACTTTTTTTGTTCTGAAAGCGGATTTTTTTTTTTTTGAAATAGCGGGTAGAATTTGATATAATTGATGAATTCTTGATTATCTGTTTACTAATTCCTAACTTCACTCCACATTGCAGCCAAAACTTTATTTTGTTTTTAATTAGCCAAATCGGTTTTTGATTTATAGACTTTTGCAAGACCAAGACCGATTTTGGGCAATACTACGAAATACTCTAAAATAAGAATTTTTGTAGAAAAGAGAAAATAATTTTTTTGTATTGACGGTTGTAACGTTTTTTTATTAAATACTAAATATTTTAATAATCATGTGATGACTGATGTTTTACACACACAAAAAAACACCAAAACAACCAACCAACGTTTAATTAGGAGAAAATTCTGAGGAGTTAGCAATGCTTTGGCTAACATGAACAAATTTTCCCACATAAAATCAAGTCCAACAATTTATATTTTTTATTCTAAAAGAAATTAATATTCAAGAGATTTAAAAGACAATGAAAACGAATCTGAATCGATTATTCATAACAAAAATTTATTTGTATAGGATTTCAATCGATTGTCTTGGGCCGACGAGAGATAAAAAAACAATTATTTGGCCTACTTTTGATTTTATTTCGTTTAATAATATGAATAATACGTTTTCTTATATTAAATGAAAAAAAAAATATTATAACCTATAAATCCATGCATAGAAAAGGCGGAAAATATAAAGAAATGTTAAAATTTTATTTTAGATTATTTTTTTCTCAGTTGCTAGGGGACATTGGTAAGAATTCTCGGTCATAGCCCAAACAAGTTTAGACCTTGTATTACCAAAAAAAGTTTAATTGAAATCGTTGGCTCCACCTCCATAACCTTCTCTTGTTAGATTAAATCAACATTAATTGTCTAATTCATTGCCGAATTTCAAATTAGATCCTGAGAAAATAAAATCTGCATATAATGTATATCGACAGCCACACTTCAGAAGCTTGTAACGCCAAAAAACGCTGCAAATTATTCCGCAATGGTTTATTATTTCCAAACAATTACCTTCCTAATTACGAAGAAAAAAATCTGGTGCGTGCAACACACAACTTTCACTTACCGATCTACTATGGATAGAAATTATTTCTGGCAATGCTGGAATATTATAAATTTTTTTGAAGTGCATTTTAAAAGGAGCTAAAGCTTAAAGCTTACAGATAGCAAGTCATTAAGACCATTAGAATTACTAAATGTCAATTTAATATATCGACGACAGGCAATAAAAATTTAGACACTCCATCTGCTTTTATAAACCACACAACTTTCTTTGCTTTTACAAACCTCAGAATGACTAACTCCAATTTCAACATTTTTGATTGATGTCATTTTAGCGATATTTTTAGTTGAAAAAGTTATCTATGCAAACAATGAGTAAGTTGATTCCGGAAGTGGTGATTGTAGTGTTGAAATATAGAACTCAGAATAAAGGTATAAATTTAGGTACTTATTTCTTATTAAAGATGTTCTTTATTAAATATCTTTAGAAAAAAGTTTTTTTTAGTCTCAACAATTAAAAAAATATATTTTAAATTTATCAATTTTCGCCTCTTCGGGGGGAAAATACTAGAGACCATATATTTCCTCCTAATTGTCCGATCCTAACGATTTTTTTTTGTTTTTTTAGAAAATTCCATAAACTTTTAAAAAACCATGCAATGATGTGCATACAATGATACACCGAGTTTAATCAAAATCGTTAGATTCGTTTTTGAGAAAATTGTGAAAATATGTTTCAGCGTTGATACAAAGTGGCACTTCCGGTTAGCCGATATTAAGGAAAAATTTGACGTCACATGCCATATACCTGGCATATAACTATCTTAAATACGTAATATCAGTTTCGTAAGACTTTTCATTTTTGAGCTAGACTGCTAACATACAAACACACAAACACACAGACACACAGACTATTTTTCGGGACTTGGTCATTTCGACTGAGGGTACCTCAAAACGTATATTCCCGTTGAAAACTCAGATTCAAAAATTTTCTCGATCGCAATATTTAACCATAATATATATTACATATATACGTAAATGAAAGTAATAAATAAAAGGTGATTCCAATTATTGGACTAAACTTTTTTTTTTTTAATCATTAGTAATATACTATAAAAAAATAGCATTATTTCAGAAACACATTCAAAATTTAAAAACCAAACAAAGGATATAACATTTGGAGTAGAACATATTTAAAAAAAACGGAGAACATATCTTTGCTCCTAATTGTCCGATTTTAATGATTTTTTTTTTTTTGGTTTTTAGGAAATTTCGTAAACTTTAAAATAACCATATCTACAAAAAAGTGTACACTTTTTGAGTTATTCGGAATTTAATTTTACCATCCCTCGTAACTTTTTTTCCAGCATCTTTTCGTTGAAGTATATTATATAGATAAATTTAACGGACGTAGAGAAAATGACTTTAGCGAAGTTTCATTGAAATCGGTACATTTGTTTAGGCGCTACAGTCTACAGCAACGCAGGTTTTTTGGCCGTCATTTTGAAAGTAAAAGGCGGATAATAATGTCGATGAAGGAGGATCATCTTCTGGTGACCTCTGATTTTATATTCAAATTTGAAAAAAATCAGTCCAGTAATTTTGGAGAAATTTTTTGTTCGATCAAATTGGTTCATTTGTGAAAATAATAAACCAAAATGTAGGTAGAATAAACTTAAAGTAAAATAAAATAGTTAGAATAATAACAGTAACAGAGAACTAAGAAATAAATAATATTGGCAATTAAGTAGGGACTAATGAAATAAACATAATCAAAATAAGGTAACATAAGAAATGAAAAATGAATTAACGAATATAGTGGAATGTATTAGATAAAAACGTAAGTGCAAACAAAAAATAAATGGGGTGGTATATTTGCTAAAATATGATTTAACAGTATGCTAAAAGGAAGTGAGATGACCATAGAATAAAATATAAAACAGAGAAAAGGAATATGAAGTTATATAAGGAAATAATACTCATAGATGTAAATAGAAAATTGAGATACTGTAAATTCTATCAAAACATACTGACTACGAATAAAAGAATAAAAAGTTAAAATAAGATGAGCAAATGTATCAATATACACAAATATTTGATTGATTAATCACTTGAAGACGGAGGGAATCATGATATTTGACCATGATATTTACCATTTTGAAATTAAAAGGCGGATAATAATGTCGATGAAGGAAGTTCATCTTCGGGTGACCTCTGATTTTATATCCAAATTTGAAAATAATCGGTCCAGTAGTTTCGGAGAAAATGCGCGGACGGCGGACAGACAAAAAAAGTTTTATTCGTTTTTCGAATTCTACTCATCCTCAAACGTGAAACCTCAAATTTTGAGAGGGGGTTAAGTTTTTGAATTTTTTTGGTCGATCACATTGGTTGATTATTGAAAATTTTAAACCAAAATTCCAGAGGAAAAAACTGTAATTTTTACTTTCACTTACGTATATATGTAATGTATAGTAAGGGTAAGTACTGCGATCGAGAACATTTTTGAATCTGAATTTTCAACGGAAATACACGTTTTGAGGTACCCTGAGTCGAAATGACCAAGTACCGAAAAATGGTTTGTGTATCTGTGTGTTTGTATGTTAGCAGTCTAGCTCAAAAATGAAAAGTCTTATGAAACTGATATCACGTATTTAAGATAGGTATATGGCTTAGTTGTGACGGCAACTTTTTCCTTAAAATCGGCTAACCGGAAGTGCCACTTTATATCAACGCTGAAACACATTTTTATAATTTTCTCAAAAACAGCTCCAAATATTTTGATTAAACTCGGTATATCAATGTATGATGAAGTGATCTTTAATACCAATTAGGTCTTATCCTCATTGATGTCACTTTACATGGCTTAAATGCCCAATGTTCATATACGTCTTCCTCTAAAATACCTATAATAAGGTTTGTATTAAAAATGTAATCATTTCACATTATTGAGAGTTATGAATGAATGCTAAATATAACTTTTGAAAGAATTTGATAAGTTAATAAAGGAGAAAAAGAAATAAAAATGCAGAAAAACCTTCGTTGCTATAGACTGTAGCGCCTAAACGAATGTACCGATTTCAATGAAAGTTCGCTAGAGTCATTTTCTCGACACTCTTTAAATTTATCTATATAACATTCTTCAACGAAAAGAAGCTGGAAAAAAAGTTACGAGGGATGGTAAAATTAAAATAACTTCCAAATAGCTCAACAAGTATACACTTTTTTGTCAATATTGTGATAAGAGGTTTCAAAGGTATTTAAATTGCTTAAAAAACAAAAGAAGTTTCATCGAAATCGAAGCACTATTAGTAGAGATATCTCGATTTTAAATATTTTTACTTTCACTTACGTATGTATGTAATATATAGTAAGGGTAAGTATTGAGATCGAGAAAATTTTTGTTCTATAAACATTGTATTTTCTGTTCAATCTTTTTCGCTGGCTTAAGACAAACATGAAATGCTGTATGTAACTTTTCTTATCGTATTTTTGCCAAATATTCTTTTAGAGCTATATTCAGCTTACAGTTTTTTACTTACTTTGATACTTTAAGTATTAGTACTTTACTTTAAGTATTAGTTAGGTATAAAAATTAAAATTTATCATAAGAGTACCCCAACTTTGTTAATAATGATCGAATCATGACAGGAACAAACTCAGTTTTCAAAATGTAGAGAAATGATTTTTAAAATGAAAATTTGTAAAACATTTGACTAGAAAGCGAGTACTTGATCACACGCGTTATTCACTTTTTTGTCCTCCATTTTAGGTTAGGCTCAGATGGTGTGTATCCATTCCAGTTTGGAGTAGCCCATGAATGATTCGTTATCAACGTACTCAACTTAATATAGGCATGATTTGATTAACGAATTCTTGATAATCTGAATCGAGTTCTATGTAATTTGCTGGTATGCATAACGATTCACTTCAGAGCTTGCGATTTCGAAAATTCATTGGTTAGAAAAGATCCACCTACAATGAAATTAGAATAATTTGTTTGTCTCATGATTAATTTTCAAATTAATGAAATCAATTCTCTGCAATTCATTGTTATTCATAACAAATCGTTGCTTTTTTTCCAGTCAAACTCGTTTTGCAGTTGCCAGAAGTTATCAATTGTTTTGAAGGAGGTTCAATGTAATTATCTCAGTTACCACTCCCGTCTTTGCTTGGAGAATTGCCAATTGGCGGTCAAGCAGAAAGTACCCACCACTTATTAGAAATAAAAAACGTCTGCCAAGTAAGGTCAGTATAGCTTCCTCATCATTTTCATTTGCTAAAAAATATATCTATATTAAAAAGTCTAATTTTTTTCGTATGAGAATAAAATCCCTGAAAGAAGCCCTTTTCGGAAATTCAGTAATTCCTTAAAATATATATTCACGAGTTTTGTTTATCAGCAAATGATAAAATGCGAAAAAATTCAGTATTTCCAGATTTCATATTTGATGATTCCTAGTTTAAAAAAAATAATTCCAATGCATACTGAATATGCAAATCGCTACTGTTAGTGAAAAAGGTCGTATGTAAAAATTAAGTGTTCTACAGGAGAGCATACAAACTAATTATTTCTTTATGATTCATTAGTATAATTTTATAATGAAGTAGAGATGGTTGACCGTGGTGATAATATGAGAAGGAGTTGGTCGAGAGGTGCGGTCATTCCACGAGGTGCTTTTTTTCCGTAGTAGTAGTCTACTTATATCAATTGTAGACTAAATAATGTCAAAAATAAAATAAAAATTTAAAACTTTTACATATGACCTTTAACAGTGGGGTAGCTCAGTGGTGGGACACTGAGCTTCCAATGCTTAAGGTCTCAGGTTCGAATCCCGGCTCATGGCAGAAGTTTATTTATCTGTTTCATTGGCCGTGGGACGACCCTGGGTCGGGAGACCCTCCTGGGGCACACCCAGCTTCTATAAAGTAGGTACCCTTAATTAACTAATTTATTAAGGGGGAAAACCTGGCGGTTGAGCGTGATCTCGGTCAAATCACCTCCTTGCACAACCGTTGACCTAGAAACGGTGCTTTCCCTAAATAATACTGAACTCCAGACCCTTCATGGGTTGTGGTGGTACATTGTGACGTAAAAACCTGTAAGTTACAGTGAATTGAACTACAGTGAAATGTTCGATGAAAGGTAGGCATGTACACAAAGAATGTATAAAGATTTTTGCGCATAGGTTATAGTATCAAAAATAATTATTGGATTGACTTCCACTCAACCATATAGTTATCAACAGAAATTAAGAGTAATTCATAAGTCATTTTAAGAAAGCACTGGGAACAATAAATTATATGCAGTAAAATGCAGTTGTTAGAATAATGACAATAGTAAGAACAAGAGACAAATAAAATAACAGGTAAAAAATGATCATTTTATTCTAAGATTCCCTTTACAAAACTTATGTCACCTTTTTGACCATGTTTACTCCATCATTCCACACTTTGTACCTGTTATTATTAATTGTCTCTTGTTCTTACTATTGTCATTATTCTAACAACTGCATTTTACTGTAATTTTTATGTTTCTCATACCTTGTTATCTGGTTCTTTTCTTAGCCCTGATGATGGCCTGAACTTCAGGTCGAAACGTCGGCAAATGACAAAATAAATATTATCATTTATTTTGCCTTCTTATTTGACTGATCACCCCAACTATTCTTCTCCTCACTATTCACGACATACAACTATTTAACCACAACTATTGATAAATAATCACTTATAAACAGGAGTCCAAATGATATTCAAGTCGAATGTAAACTCATATAATTTATTGTTCCCAGTGCTTTCTTAAAATGTCTTATGAATTACTCTTAATTTCTGTTGATAACTATATGGTTGAGTGGAATTCAATCCAATAATTATTTTTGATACTATAATCTATGCGCGAAAATCTTTATATATTCTTTGTGTACATGACCACCTTTCATCGAACATTTCACTGTAGTTACATTCACTGTAACTTACAGGTTTTTACATCACAATGTTCTGGTTTTTAATTTACAGGTTTTTAGAAACGGCCATAGAGAAGATCTGAAACATTTCTACCACAACATAATATTACCCTAACCACAATACCATTTTAAATATTCCCCTCTACTTCACCTGGACAAACGACTAACTTGGAATCCTCATACTAGACTGAAACGGCAAGAAACTGCTCGACGTTTCCGATTACTTCAGCACTTACTAGACAAACGCTCTAAACTTCCCATTAATTACAAAATACTCATATACTTGACTATAATAAGACCTATTTGGACTTACGGAGTTGAGCTATGGGGCTCCACTAAACCATCGAATTCCTCTCGCATTCAATCCTTACAATCCAAAATCCTTCGTAAAATCCTCAATGCTTCTTACTTTGTCACTAATAAAATTATCCATAAAGATCTTAATGTTCCTTATGTTTCAGATCTGGCCCAATCCAGATACCTATCCTTCCATAATAAACTTCAGAATCATCCCAACCCTCTCGTTTCTAACCTTGTTTCCTATTCAATTCCTGATAATCCTCCGAGGCGTCTGAAAAGAAGATGGCCCCGTGATCTCCTAATGTAGTCATATCATTAGAGTGCTACCATTGGGAAGTTACTCAGCAAGTTTATTCATGTCATTATATCAATTATGTCCAAATTTACTTGATGTATTTATGTAATACAGTTGTAAATGTCATAAAGAAATAAAAAAAAAAAAAAAATATTCCCCTCTATTTACGGGACACCTTCTATATTGTAGATAGATGAGAAACAAATATACTATATAATTATAATAGTTAGAACACCAGGCTTTGTTACGTATCCTGGTCATTAGTTTTTGTAATGTGTCTTAACAATGGGTGCTCACGGCCAAGGTCTTGATAATCCTAGATGATCTCGGCCCTGAATGAGCTGTTGGCTCCGTTATAATGAAATATTAACTCGTCAAATTGAATATGAAGGTAGCTGAATCTATAATTTACTTTTGAACATCTGTCATTGAATACCAAGGCAACGGCACGCATCCGCAACGCACTTAAACTATCGAAAACTATAGTTAGTACGAACAATTTCTGTTAATGTGCATTTTTTTAAAAAGAAATATCTTCTTATCTAACCAGCATCAATATCTGAAAAACATCTAAAAGATATATTTATTTATCTTCTTATTTTTCTTTTTTTATTAGGAAGCTTACGTTTATAATTAGTGTATCAGTGAATATGTGTAACACCAAATAATTTTTAAAAAATGTGGCAAATATTTAATTTTTGACAAATGGTTTAACATAAAAAAAAAATGAATGTAAAAATAAAAATGTAACTCTGATGATGGGAAAATTGTCCCGAAACGTAAGAGACAACAAGCATAAATAAAAAAATCTGGTGCGCGCAACACACAACTTTCACTTATCGATCTACTATGAATAGAAATTATTTTCTGGCAATGCTGGGATATTATAAATTTTTTTGAAGTTCATTTTAAACGGAGCTAAAGCTTAAAGCTTACAGATAACAACTCATTAAGACCATTATAATTACAGAATGTCTATTTAATATATCGACAAAAGGCAATAATGACCAACTCCAATTTCAATATTTTTAAGTGATGTAATTTTAGTGATATTTTTAGATGTAAAAGTTATCTATGCAGAATATGAGTAAGTTGAGTCCGGAGGTGGTGAATGCAATGTTGAAATATAGAACTCAGAATAAAGGTATAAATTTAGGTACTTATTTCTTATGAAAAATGTTCTTAGGAAAGATAATTTATTAAATATTTGTAGAAAAAAGTTTTTTTTAATCTCAACAATAAAAAAAGTATATTTTAAATTTATCCAAATTTTCATATCTTACCATATCTTACCTCCTATCTGTCCGATCTTAACGATTTTTTTTTGGATTTTTAGGAAATTCCATAAACTTTTAAAAAACCATACAATATCCCCAAAAAAGTGTGTACTTTTTGAGTTATTCGGAATTTAATTTTACCATCCCCCGTAACTTTTTTTTCAGCTTCTTTACATTGAAGGATGTTATATAGATAAATTTAAAGAGTGTCGAGAAAATGACTTTAGCGAAGTTTCATTGAAATCAGTACATTCGTTTAGGCGCTTTTTAAACTTTTTAAAATAAACCATATTAAAGGTACTTTAGAGAAAGACGTATATGAACATTGGGCATTTAAGCCCTGTAAAGTGACATCAATGGGGATAAGACCTAATTGATATTAAAGACCACTTAATTATACAATGATACACCGAGTTTAATCAAAATCGTTAGAGCCGTTTTTGAGAAAATTGTGAAAATGTGTTTCGGCGTTGATATAAAGTGGCACTTCCGGTTAGTCGATTTTAAGGAAAAAGTTGCCGTCACATCTAAGGCATATACCTATCTTAAATACGTAATATCAGTTTCGTAGGACTTTTCGTTTTTGAGCTAGACTGTTAACATACAAACACACAGACACACAGACCATTTTTCGGGACTTGGTCATTTCGACTCAGGGTACCTCAAAAGGTGTATTTCCGTTGAAAACTCAGATTAAAAAATTTTCTCGATCGCAATACTTAACCTTACTATATATTCATATATACGTAAGTGAAAGTAAAAATATGAAGAAAATTGGAAGTTTTATTGCCTAAAATATGAAAAAAAACTAATAGATATATTGTTATTAATTAGCTTTAATATATCTTAGAAAATACATATATCTGACAGGTGAAAAATTTCTAGATAACTTTTTAAAAGTGACTAAAGAATGCTCTAAAGATCTCTTAAACCAGATGTCTAAATAATATCTTGAATTTGATATCTAATTTGACAAGTATTTACGATACAAATTGGATAGCACGTTCAAAATAATCACAAGGACAGACTTTCCATTCTGTTCAAGGGAAAAAGGCTCCCTCTAGTCTGTTCTTCTACTCTCCCTTCTCCCCCCCCCCAAAAAAATGTATATGGAGTTAACATTATGTATAAAAATTGTGAGTGATAAATAATATAATGGTTGTAAAACTGAGAGTACAATACTATATTGAATTGAATTGAATTTATTTGTTAAAGATTATTTTACAATCTTGTACAAATGATACATATATGAATAACTTTATTTCACCTACATGGGTCTAGTTTATCCTAACTTTACATTGACTTATAATAAAAACAATAACTAAACAATAATACTTCATTACATTCCAATTAATTTCTATCTACATTATCAATAAAACCAAAAAATAAAAAAGAAACAAACAATTAATAGAACTGACCATCAATTATCCTTAGTCATAGCACTTGGTTGGTGTGTGGAACATCAGAGCTTAAGGAATCCAGTGAATTGCACGCTGACATTATGAACCAGTAAATTTTATTAAGTTTCTCTATGCTATCGATTCGAAGTATGTCTTGTATCTTGTTTCCATCACTTGGTGCAGAGAGAAATGCTCTTAAATGTTTGTGTCTGTTGTCTGTTAGCTTTTCACAGTACAGAAGGATATGGAACAGGCTGTTAGTAATGAATTGGTTACAGAAAGTGCAGGTTTCCTGGGCTTTGAAGTAGAAACTTTTGTTTTTCGTATAGAGCTTAATTAATTCGGGATTTGAAACCCTTAACTGACTTATTGATCTTAGCTTTTTCATGTTAGCTCTATACATCAAATAGGACTCTGGGCTGGAAATATTGAACCTGGAAATAGTTCTATATATGGGATTGTTGTTGGAATTTATGGATAAATGGATGTCCTTAGATAGGTTATATAGGTTAGTGCAATAATATATATATATATATATATATATATATATATATATATATATATATATATATATATATATAGGTTAGTGCAATACTATATATATATATATATATATATATATATATATATATATATATATATATATATATATATATATATATATATATATATATATTTATAAAAGATGTTCTTGGGAAAGAGACTATAAAACGCTGCAATTATTTCATGTTTTATTATCCATTCAGGAGCTTATAAACTTTCAGGTGAATGTTCTATTTTACGGGATGCCACGGCCATAAAAGAAGCACTCTTGCACATCCGCACAAACCACTTCAAAAACCGTGCTATCGTAACCGATTCAATGTCCGTAATAGAAGCCATAGAACAATCAACGAACCAGCATCCTGTTATAACAGACATTTTTAACATATATGGTGAACTAAAGGAAGAAAATAAAACCAAGAGGCTAAGTAAAAAAAATAAAATAATCAACTATCTCTCATTGTTAAAAGTTACAAAAAATACTAAATATAACTTTTGAAGGAATTTGATAATTGAATAAAGGAGAAAAAAATAAAAATGTTAATCCAGGTCGAAAATGAATCTTCGGAAATACTGGTCAGAAGGTATACGTATTATATATCGTTTGAAAGCGGAGAATTTTAGAAAAAAAAAATCTAATATAGAAAGTTGTAGAAAGTAACGAAGAGTGGCGAAAAATATATAAATACTAACATGTTTTCAAAGAAATTAAATTAAATTTTCATACTAATTGTAAACTTTAAAATTTTTTTAACGTTTGAAAAAGTATTCAAAATCCACAGATTCCAGACAATGACATTGTTCAAGATACTATTTCATTGTACTTATGTGAAAGAAGAAGTGAAATATAAAAATATTTCATGGATAAGTTTATAACATTAAATATATTTACTGTAGTTTAAAAACTCTAGATCTGACCTTATATTTAAATCATTAGGAATTTATCGTCAGTTTATTCCAAAAAAATCGTTATGCAACCTTTTAGAAAATTAAATTAGTGAATAATTTGATAAATTTTCCCTTTGCGATATTTCAACAGAATCCACTTACAATCAGTGTGACAACTTTTGACAAGTCTATAATGACAATGTCTATAACAGACAATGCAAATCTCTCTATTCCGTTTTAGTAAACTTTGAAATGAAATATAACAGTTTAATAACTAATATTCGTACAATCCATAATCAACGGATCGAACAATCCAGGAATCGTACAATCCATAATCAACCGGTGATATAATAAATAGAACTTTAGTTATTTTAATAGTGTTTATTTATAGTGCTACCAATGGGTGGGTAGTTTCTCAACAAGCGTTTTCGTGTGACTGTATTATTACTGCGTGCACAGTCACCAGTTGTATTTTTTTATAATACAGTTGTAAATATCAAAGAATAAAAAAAAAAAAAAAATAGTATTTATGATTTGTTAGCTGCCATCTTTTAGCTTTAGCTCAGTTAAAAATGAAATTCAAAGAATTTATAATGGCTCAACATGCCAAAAAATAATTTCTATTCAAAGTTGAGCGCACCAGATTTTTTAAATTATTTGTACGATTTTTTTTTTTTAAATTTTTTTCGGTTGGTTCTACATTCCATTTTTCGTTGATGCTATCTATTATTTGTATGATTATAAGAAATAATAAGTAGTATAAAATATTTTCAGTCTGACAAGAGTACTACTGATAAACAAGGGTGCTATGAAAACCGCATGTGTACGTATACGTATATAGTATTGTCCGAATTATATTTAGCAAGTGTTACTATGGAAGCCTATTCTAACCTTTCAGACAAGCTCGGATGCCCGCTGAAGTTTCTTCGGTTTTCTGTTACAATCTCTTATTTCTTCTTTAGTTAATTTTTAATTTCATTTAGTTAGATGATTTTTATTTATATTTAATTCTTAACCATTTTTTTTATAGCAGGTTACAATTTTAAATGGTTAATTACTTCGACTAAGAACAATTAAAGTTACTTGATAGGAAAATATTTTGAAAATTAGACATTTAAGTCTTGTAAGAAATCGTCAATGAGAATAAGACTTACGTTATATTAAAAACCGCATTATTTTACACTGATATTATAAATTTAATCAAAATCGTTAGAGCGGTTTTTGAGTAAATCGTAAATATGTGTTAAATCGATAATATAAGAGCCACTTCTGGTTAGGTAATTTTGTAACATCCTAGGTATATATAAACCTTAAATACGCATTTTCAGGCTCGTACGACTTTTCATTATTAAGCTACACACACACATACCGACAACTTTGGTTAATTGGACACTAGGGACATTAAAACGTATATTTATGTGGAAAACTCGGATTCAAAATTTTTCACGTTCGCACTAATTTCTCTTACAGTATATTTCATATATAGTTAAGTGAATGTAAAAACTTTAATGAAATTAAATTATTATTTGGTATGCGTATTGGCTAACACTAAACCATTGAAGACAATTTAATGGGAATCAGGACGTATGATCGTTCCAGCACTTCACAGTATATTACTAAAGGGAAATGCAGCAATCCACCAGATTAGAAAATGTATATTTATAAGACTTATTTCTTAAATGATTAATTTTGCATACTTATATAGCACGCAACGAAATTTTACTTTAAAATTATCATTACAAAAGTATTCATTGAAAGTCATACTTGCCAACCATTAGAATCGCAGCATTTTTATAAAATTCATAAAACGAAAATCTGTGATTATAGTGCCTCTACTGGCCATTAGTAGCAGTGATACGGCTGACTGAAAGGCGCTGAGATCTCTTAGAGTTCTGCTTTTCCTTCCACATGTGGGAGAAAAAGCTTGGCTCGGATTTCTCCTGAATGAATTTTTATGAATATTGTATATAAACATGACTGTATTTAATATGATATTTTGATTGGTTTAAGTTTCTTGTTGTTTATACATAGTTATTGTTTAGTATTATTGTTTCGCTATTTAATTTATTGCTTTCACTTACCTATATATGTAATATATAGTAAGGATAGGTATTGAGATCGCGAAAATTTTCGAATCTGAGTTTTCAACGGAAATACATGCTTTGAGGTCCCATGAGTTCAAACAAGTCCCGCAAAATGGTCTGTGTGTGTGTGTGTGAACAGCGTAGCTAAAAAAAAAGGAAAGTCGTACGAAACTGATATTACGTATTTAAGGTTTTATATGGCTTGGATTTTACAGAATTATAGGCCATGTAGATCTCTTGTAGCCTTAACAAGCCTGCTCCACCTCTGCCTGTCTTGGGCTATTTGTTTCCATTTATCTGCACGCAGCTCTCTTGCATCTTCGTTGATTCTATCAATCCATCTGCCTTTTAGACTTTCATGTGGTATTTTTCTTTCTATTGAGGTATCCATTGTTTCATACAGGCCTGTTGCGATACAAAAATCCCAGGTGTAAAGTCTTCCGATTGTAATGTAAGAAATATTTAGATGGTGTGAACGTCACTCGGCATCGGGAGGAGATACGCTTTCAAGGTGTGGGATATCGAAAGCTATATAATCAGGGATACATTGTCATCGATAGAAATATCAGCCTAAAACTACTGATACCATTAAAATATCAGACTTGAAATATTGATATTATCGAGAGATATTTTCATCGATATAATAATTTATTTTTTAATAATCAGTGATTTTGAAACACCTATGAAATTTTATATATTGATTCTAAGATAAATATCGATCCTTTATCAAGTAGGCTTATAATTCTTTTTTTTTTTCCTGTCCATTCCCCTTTCCTTGCCTTAAAGGCTACATGAGATTTTCCCGGAGCAGAGAGTGAAGGCGGGGGATTTATGCCTGATAAAAAACCTCCCCGGCATCGGGAAGCGAACTCGTAATTACTTTACCGATTAACTTCAAACACGTTAGCCCATTTTGTCACTCTGCCTCCAAAAATAGTCTTTAAATTAACTAATGGAAATATCAATTCTTCTACCTTTATAAAATTAATTTCCTGGTTCCTGTCTATCTATCTTCCCCATCCCTCCCATTTTCTTCCATTTTTTTAAAATTTCTTTATCACATTTACAATTGTATTATATAAATACATCAAGTAAATTTGGACATAATTGATATAATGACATGAATACACTTGCTGAGTAACTACTTAATGGTAGCACTCTAATGATATGACTACATTAGGAGATCACGGGGCCATCTTCTTTTCAGACACCTCGGAGGGTTATCAGGAATTGAAGAGGAAGCAAGGTTAGAAACGAGAGGGTTGGGATGATTCTGAAGTTTATTATGGAAGGATAGGTATCTGGATTGGGCCAGATCTGAAACATAAGGATCATTAAGATCTTTATGGATAATTTTATTAGTGACAAAGTAAGGAGCATTGAGGATTTTACGAAGGATTTTGGATTGTAAGGATTGGATGCGAGAGGAATTCGATGGTTTAGTGGAGCCTAGTTTTCTTCCATAAATTTCCATTCATACATAGATCAGATTTAGCGGAATGCTACAAGGGAATATTTTTCTAACAATCAGATCCATATGGGATCACTAGAGCTTCCGAAAACTATTGTTTTAATTATTATCTTTTAATTAAAATATTAAAATTTCATAGGAACAATATCGATAGTCGATAACATCTAAGTACGATGTTCAAATATCAAAAAGCGGAAGAAAAATATCGACATTTCGATATTATCTACTATCGATCCCTAACGCGCCCTAGTCTGCATTCAGCATCGAATTTTACTGCTGTAAACAGCATAACTGTTTACAGTTATTTTCCAAAGTTTTACAGTTCTTTTGAAAATATGTGTTCTACCGAGAAAGTTATAAAACTAGTTTATAAATATAAGTAGACTTGGAATCTCTGGCTGCAAAGCCACAATATGACAATGGTGGAGATGTAAATTAAAATCCATAATTTAAAAATTTCATTCAGCCTGGAGTGGAAAAAACATACTCCGACGAGTGGTTTCCGGTTTCTTTCACTTGTAATTTTGAGCACTAAGCAGCAACCCATTCCTCAGAAAACAATTTTGTCTATGGTGGATTGCTAAGATGAGACAGAGAAATTCACATTGTAGTGTGGATGTTAGACGACACAAAGACTGTCTGTAGACCGTGTTTCTAGATAGAGGTGGGCGTTTCTGCTACTTTTGAAATGAACTGTTCGTTGACCAAAAATAACAGTTTTTAAGAACTGTTGAAAAAAATAGTTCATAGAACAATGCAAAGATTCATGGAGTAATGGAGTAACCTATTAAGATTTATGGAGTAACCTATTCGTTTAGTAACAAGTATAGAAATGAATGAATCGTTTAATGTATGAAGTTTGGCATTGTTCGAGCTTGAATTTGATAACCTTTGAATTTATTGATAATACTACATGAATGTTTAATCTTAAAATTTCTTTTTAACTAAAAATTATTTTTTATACGTGGAACATTTTTTATTTTAATAAAATTTTGTCTTTCTTGTATGTTCGAAGTTTAAAATTATGCTGGTTGGTCATCATGAGTCTTTTAACTGTAGTTTAAACATTTTTTCAATTGTTTGCCTTTTTCAATTTTTATTGAACATAATAGTGTTTAATTTTAGATATGAAATTAAATTGATTTATGTGAATATGTTGAACCATAAAAACTATTTCCAGTCTGCAAAACACTAAAATAAAGAATTGCATCTAAACATATAAACTAATTTTGCCTATAAATATGCTTAAGTTAATTTAGTAATGTAGCAACTCTAATGAAAGTTTTTCTTCATTTCTAGCCTTCATTAATAATGGGTGCTAAAAATTATATCTCTAAACTTAACAGTTGGAACATGTCTAATAAAAAAAACTGTTGGGTTATTTTCATGATGAACTGATAGGTTCGTTGGAAAGCAGAAAGTGCTTTTGTTTCGTTTGGAAAAAACGAAACGAAAAACAGATCAAACAGCAACTCGACTAGTGGCAAACAGGTGAACTAAAGAAAAACAACTGTTGTTACCCGTTTGGAAGAACAGTTCATTCGTTTGAGATCAAGAACTGTTCTTTTTAAACGTTTGGCTTTTCATCTCCCATTCCTATTTCTAGACCATCCATAGACGAATCGTGCAACATTGCCTACTAGTGTGTACTAGGCTTTATAAAATTCATAGGTGCAAAAAGCGCTAAAAAGTCTAATCCAATTTGTTACTATTAGAAACGAGATTAAATTTTTACCTCCGAAAACACTAGTCTAGTTCGTCTAGGATTTCTATGCCCGCTAAAAAATGCAAATGTAACTGAATAGATGACATCTGCGTATAAAAACGCCCAGTTCTGGCACGCGCTTTTCAAACCAAATCGACTTCTGTCTAGTACGCTTAAGGAGGCTATCGATATAACAATATCGGTATTTCGTCAAATCGATATTTTTTCAACTACTCTTGTTAGTGTAAGAAGCTTTATATAAATGTCTGCCCTTTGAGGGGGAGACATGGAAATGGTTTTAAATGAAATTAAACTGCCGTCTTCACTTTGAACTTTCCTATATATGAAAACACCTATGTACTCAAAGGTCGGTATATGAAAGTTGTGTGATGCGGGCACCGCAGCAGATTTTTTGAGTCCAGATTGTTTTACAATACTCATGGGATCCCACGGTATAATTTGATGCTACGAACTTGGTTTAGCCGTTCGCTTAAAAAATAACAGTTACATACATATAAACGGTCAGTCCAAACATACAACACTTCTTGTGGCTTGGGCGTACTCTTTGAAATAGATTTAATTATGTATATGATATTTTTGAGCCTTCCTGATAAACCAGTCCAACCGGCATAGCTTCGGCGTCTTTTTGGAGCAAGGACGCAACTGTTTAAAAAATAAGGACACAGTTAAAAGACCACCGATTTCAACCAATTTTTTTATGGAGTTCTTATATCAAAAAAATATATTAGGCAGCTGTGGAGTGGTTGGTTTTTGATTTTAACTCTTCCAATTTTTCATTAGGGCTTAATTAGGTTTCCCTTATCTGAAAGATTACAGTAATATCTCTATAGTAATAAGCTGATAAGTAACTGCAAAACTGTTGTGAGATTCTTGCGCAAGACCAAAACCAAGACCAAGATTGAGTGCGCAAGGCTCTTCTTGGTCTCGCATCTGGGCAACACTAGAAGGAAGCTGGTTGACAACCTCAGAACTTTTAGTTTTTAGGTTTATGCTCGTCATATGGTTGCAGACAGTCAAACTCTGATTCAAATTTGTTCCCTGTTGAAAGTTGATATTATTAAGGTCAAAATATTTTTTTAACTTCCTGCGTGAAGACCAATTATTCCTACATACGGGAGTGAGGAAGCTTAATAAACATATCCAGAAGTATAGGTTGCATTTTTTAAAATAACAAAACTGCAGATTTATAAATGGTTCATTAACTATTTACACGCAATGCATTTGCATGTAAATAATTAATGAAACATTTAAAAAAAAAAAATGTCTCCCTCCTCCCAATATTACGAAGTTACGTGACTCAGAAAACATTTCTTAGGCCAAGGTAATTGAAGGCCACATTTGAACGCAAAAAAATTAATTGATGGAATTTAAAAAAAACGTTGTCTAGTAAGGTCAGTATAGCTTCCTCACCGTTTTCATTGTATATTACTAGGTACGCAATTTTTCGTATGAGAATAAATTCTCTGGGAGAAGCTGATTCAGAAATACAGTTACCATTCAACATTCAACAAAAGAGTGTCGTATTTGAAGATTCCGTATTTGATTATCCTTAATAAAAAATAAAATAAAAAAAATGCATTCTGAACGTGAATTTCAATATTGTTAGTGCAAAAGGTCTAATGTAAAAATTTATTGTTTTACAAGAGTGCAAAAAAACTCATTATTTCTTTATAATTTATTAATATAATTTCATATTTTATTGTCATCTGCTATTTCCTATAGTAGCAGACTACTTATATCAGTTGCAGACTACAAAATGTCACCTTTAATACGAATAGAATAAAAGTTGAAAATTTTTACATACGACCTTTTGCACTAATAGTAGTGATATACACTAGCTGATCCAGATTGGGGGAGGAGGCTTCAGCCCGAAATTTCTTTTTTATACATATAACGATAATTAATTTGAAAAAAAACTTAAATAAACTTAAACTTTAATTATTTACAAACAATTATACATCTAAAGTAACGTTACGTTCCGAGTTATAAATATAAATAAATAAAAGGTGATTCCAATAATTGGAGGAAACTTTAATTTTAATCATTAGTAATATGATACAAAATAGCATAAATTCAGTAACATATTCAAAATTTAAAAACCAAAAAAAAGATAACATTGTATATACATATATATATATATATATATATATATACACAATCTTCGAAGTAGAACATCTAAAAATAAATTGATGTGGGACCATCTAGGCACCAATCCGCATAATCTCTGGAATGAAAATATGCCCGAATCATCGATTTGACTACAGACAGACAGACAGGCACCGACCAAATTTGATCCTTGATGTCTGAAACGTAAAGTGTGAGTGGAAATTTTCTTTTCTGAGCATACAATTTTTTTTAACCTCTCGCACGAGCATAATGATTCTCTACCTTCTGTAGTGAGGAAGCAAAACACATTTTAAAATCACGATATCTCTACTAATTATGCTTTGATTTAGATGAAACTTCCTTCATTTTTTAGGAAATTTAAATACCTTTGAAATATCTTATCACAATATTGGTTAAAAAGTGTACACTTGAGTTATTTGGAATTTAATTTACCATCACTCGTAATTTTTTTTCCAGCTTCTTTTCGTTGAAGTATGTTTTATAGATAAATTTAAAGGGCGTCGAGAAAATGACTTTAGCGAAATTTCATTGAAATTGGTACCTTCGTTTAGGCGCTAGTTTATAGCAACGCGCGTAGTATAGTAGCGTATATATAAGATAAAGTAGTTGACAGAATTCTATAAAATTGACACTGCATTATTTTTTCACTAATATCTACCTTTTATCAAACTTTGATCTACACCGAACGAGCCCTTTCTGAAATATTGCCATATCTAAAAAATACCTTTGCGAGTGCGTAAGCGGAAGTGCTGGATGTAATTTGATAAAATTGACATGGGACTATCTAGGCACCAATCCGCATAATACCTGAAAATTTCATGAAAATCATCGGTAGTGAGGAAGCAGAAATTAAAACAAGCTATGTCAGATTTTACTAATGGAAAAATGAAACTTCTAGAAAAGTGCTGTAACTAAGTTTTAAATTAACAATAGTTAAAGCTGAATCTCTTTTACTTTCTGGCAAAATTACTACGATTAAAAGAACTGACATGGGACGCCAAAATAACAGCTTATAAAACCATCATAAGGCCAGTCGTTACCTGCGGATGTGAAACGTGGCTGCCGCCCCAGGAAAGCGAGAGGCCGATGAATATTTATAGTGAATTATAAATGTTCCCAATCCTAATGTTCACGTTTTCGTGACAATAATTCAAGCAATAGCACAGTTTAGACCACTGAATATAATTTCAAATTAGCCAGTACAGTTTTAATTCAATTGGGCTGAACTCTATTCCCGGCGACAGCACGAATCTTTTGTAGAAATTATTAAATGGAGTTGAAAAAATATTTCGCCCCATCAAAATGACTAATACTAATACTCAGTCTCATTATTACTTTCCTACCTATACTAGGTAAGGAAAGTATTGAAATCGGGTCAAATTTCCGACATGCGGCTTTCGACGGATCTATCCGTTTCAGAGCCCTCAGAGTCCGAAAAACACATTTTTAGCCATTGGTCTGTCTGTTTGTCTGTCTGTCTGTGATGCCTGTGAAAGAAATTCGTGCTCCATGCGCAATAGCTTGGTAATGGAAATGTAATGGAATTCCCTACAAAGCCATATAAAAATCGCTCATTTTGGACAACTATTAACGAAGTTACAGCCATTCAATTTCCAATGTAAGATTACGGTTTCATATCCTGGTGTCAGAAAAGGGGTGAATGAGAGGATAAAAATGACTAAGTGAAAGCAAGAAAATCTGTTGCCCGCATCACACAATCTTCACTATTTCCTCAACTTTTAACATAAATTATTGTTTGACAATACTAAGCTATGGCAAAAAGTTTTTGATCAGCAATATTAGGAAGTATTGAAATTTTTACACTGATCTACCTTAAGCCGGTTTACATTGCTTTAGTTTATCAAATAAATCGTACTCAAATCTTATGTTTGATCAATTTTCAGGAAAATGTATCTAGTTAAATTATTTTTGTTTCTTCATGAACATATGTAAAGATATAGAAACTTTTCTGAAATAGGTAGGAAAGTCGTGTGAGTGGACACATCAGATATGTTTTTATTTGCACTAGACCATACATGTAAGTTATAAAAAGATAAATTGTGAATGTCGATGAAGTAGCTTAGAGTCTTCAACCATGTTGAATATTTTTGGAGATCATATTGAGATCGAACATGATCCTGTGTTATTTGATTGAACTGATGTTTAACATACATAACTCTTCCGGCACTCAGGAGTGATGGATTCGAAGTGGATTTTTTTTTCGTATTTTAAACTTTAAAGTTTGACAACTTTAATATGTTTCTACCCCTATGATTAATATGATATTCTAGTTCCATGGTAAGCAGTGGTAAGCGGCCTCAGGGTGAGGGGATCCGGGTATTTGCCCAGAAGAGCCTGCCACTTATTAAAAATAAAAATAAAAACATACAAAGCGTATGAGAAAAATTGATTTTAGTCTCGTCAAATGCCTTATATATTTTATATTTACATGAACAACTTTCATTACGTTTCACAATCACATAACCTTCACTGAAATTTAAAGTTTTTTACATCACGATTTTCTGATTTTAAGTTACAGAGTTTTAGAAAATACAAAGGACCATAGATGAGAAATAAAACATCGTAGATTTTGTGGGATCAGAATATGCGCCAGAACAATATTTACTAGAAAAGCTCAAAACACCATTTTCCAAAGATATTGTCCTTAAAGGCTTCTGCAGTGTGGCTGTCGGCATGTTTTTATTTATTATTACGAAAGAGCTCGTGGGTCATTCTTATATCATTTAACCATTTAGCATTTATGAATCTAGCAATTCGGGTTAAAAAAAAGTGTCAACTTTGGAAGAAAAATTGATCTCAAATATTAGTATAGATGCCCGAGATAACAAACTTCGATAGTTAGTTTTCTTAATATAATAATAATAATAATAATAATAATGTGCTTTATTTTTATTACAAAATAAATTACATTATAACAATTTGCCTTACTAAAGGCTAAGATAAAAAAAATGTTTATGATATTACAGGATAACCATCGAATTCCTATCGGATCCAATCCTTACAATCCAAAATCCTCCGTAAAATCCTTAATGCTCCATACTTTGTCACAAATAAAACCATTCATAAAGACCTTAATGTACCATATGTCGCTGATTTAGCTAGAGCCAGATACCTATTCTTTCATGATAAACTCCAGTCCCATCCAAATCCGCTTGTTTCCACTCTTTACTTCTTCCTCGATCCCTGATAATCCTCCTAGGCGTCTGAAAAGGAGATGGCCTCGTGATCTTCTTACTTAGAATTATTTAGGGAGTGCTACCACTGGGTAGTATTTCTTCGAGCCTATACATGTCATTATTTATAGTTTGTGCATATTTACTTGTTGTATTTGTATACAGTTGTAAATTTCATTAAATGAACAATAAACAGAAATTTTAACACGGGACATGTACCAATGAAATATATTGTGTTTTCTATTTCTTTTAAATTGCATATAGAACAGAACATTTGATGTTCAGATCTCTCAATAGAATAATTTAATCCTAAGAGCTCACTTTAGAGTCTAAGAATGGTGTTCATGAAATGTAGTTAATATAATGTGTGTCATGGAGTTGAAAATTTAGTTCTTTATATATAAAATGAAATTTTGCTGAAACTACTTTATGTATAATTTGTTTCTTGAAATCATTTTGCATTGCCTCTAATAGTTCAGATATTTGTCGATAGTTGTATATTGAAGTGTTTTTTTTCTGGTTAAGTTTTGATAAATATCTATATTTTCTTTATACTAATATAAACTATTTTTGATTATATATTCAGCAATTACTTTCGGAAAACGATTGTTTGAGAATGTGAGAATTTTATTTATGTATCGTAGATGTAGCCTGTATGTAAAATGTGTTAGCGATTCTTTATTTGTCTCTAAATACAATACATAATCCAGGAAATGTGTTGCAATGTATGGAAATAAAATGGAAATAAGTGGAAACGGACTTTTTAAGAAAAACTTTTGAAATCTTTCTATTTCTTTTGGGAACTCAAAACCCGATGTTTCTGCCTAGTAACTTACAGTAGCTCTAGATAATGAATTTTAAACATTTTATTTGGAACTAAGAGGAATATTATTGTTATTTAGTTGTTTTTTCCATGTACTTAAAACACTAAATTTTGCAACTCCGATTTTTTCTACCAAATGCTCTTGTATGAATAATTGTGGAGTATCCTTAAATTCAAGATATTTATAGGCTTTTACTAATTCAATTTTTGAGTTTTTGTAATTCCAAGTTTGTTTTTTCGATTGTTTACTCCCTTTGTGGAATACCATTATTTTAGATTTTTCCAAATTAACATTTAGTCCCCATACATCACATAATAGTAATAAACATAATAGTTTTCTACTTTATTAAACATCTGTTGCATTGTTGATAGGTCATTGGTAAGTAATACTATGACATCTGGGAACATAAGACAATTTATGGATTCTCCCTCCAATGTCAAACACCTTCTCATACACTTTAGGAAATTATTAATAAATAAACTGAATAATATTGGTAAAAGGAGACCCTGTCTTAGACCAGATTTAGTCACCTCAAATGATTGGGTTAATCTCTGTTTTGTCCAAATCGTGGCTTCAGTGTTTTTGTATAACCTTTTAATATTGAGATAATTTTATTTTAAAAGCAGATTTCATTTAATTTATAAAATATAGTATTGCTATCTGGGGAATAAAAATAAGCAACTAAAATCAATAAAAAAAGCGTATATTTTGCTTCTCGTCTTCATAGTTTTAGTTTTTATTATATTTATCAGGTTGAAAATATTATCTATTGTACTATACCCATCTCTGAAACCAGCTTGATTCTCGCACAATGTATTATTAGTATTTGGTCATGTTATTCTTTGAAGTAACATTTCAGTCAATAATTTTGGTATTGTATTCAAAAATGAAATTCCTCTATTATTCTATGCAGTATTTATATAATTTTTCTCAAACAGTGGGAAAATTATAGATTTCTGAAAGCTTTCTGGTATAGCTCCAGATTCATATATATTATTATATAATGATATTAGTTATTCAAGGTAGTTACATATCTGAACTATGTTTATAAAAATCGTAAGGAATTCCGTCAATACTAGGTGCTTTTCCACATTTCGCTTTTTGCAGTGCTTGTTTTAACTCTGACAATTCAAATGGTTTATCTAAATATTCGTTAACAATTATATTAGGAACATAATTTCTAATAGTTTCCTTTCAGGATTAAGAAGTCTTAGAAAGTGATTAATCCATTGTTTGGGTGTTATATTGTTCCCGCTTACAAATTTAGAAAATTTCAGAGTATTTGCAAGTTTCCAAAAGTTTTTTGAGTCCCTAACCTGAAAAAAGGTATCGCACAAATTTATATAGCAATTAGCCTTTTTTGTTATACAAAGTTTCTTGTATTCCGCTTTAATTGTTTATATACTTCTTTATCTGTTTCAAAGTCTTCTTCTTTATTCTTGATCAAACCATTAATTTTTTTAAATTTGATAATGTCGATGGAAATTGTTGTTTTATCCTTCAACAGCACAATCTTTTATCATTTTAACTAAATTGTTTATTGTATTAGTTTGAAGTGTTTAATCCTGAGATGAAACCTTTTGTGTAAATTATTTTTAAAGAAACGTGCATCCTTTTTATTCCATGGGATTTACGGCAATAGCGGTAATAAATGCCAGTTTTCTTAATATTAGTTTTCTTTTTAACTTTCAATAATTTTTTTAAACAATGATTTAATTAATATGGACTTAAAGCTTATTAAATGAGGATATTTTTCTTCAAACAGTAACAATAAACAGACTTTATATTGGAAAGATGTAATGACTATGAATATGATAAATATAAATGTAAACCATAAATAAAGAAGAGAAGAATAGTTGGGGTGGTCAGTCAAAAAGGAAGGCAAAAAATAAATGATAATATTTATTTTTTACATATGCCGACGTTTCGACCTGAAGTTCAGGCCTTCATCAGGGCTAAGAAAATAACCAGGTAACAAGGAATGAGAAACATAAGTAGTGATGGTAAAAGAGAAAGAAAAAAAAATAAATAAATAAAAAAAATAAAATAAATAGAAAGTAAAATGAAATTGTTAGTATAATGACTAAGAACTAAGAGATCTTAAGAGATCTTTCTCTGTTTTTTAACTCTTTATTATATTATACATTGGCTGTACATCTTGATAGACTTTACAATATCTCAATTTTCTATCTAACTACTCCATTCTCAATGTTTTAATTTCACTATTTATTTTCATTTCTTATATAACTTCATATTTCTTTTTTATGTTTTACATTTTATTCTAAGATTCCCATTGTAACACTTATGTCACCCTTTTTGATTATGCCTACTTCATCATTTCACACTCTGTAACGGTTATTATTATTTATCTCTTAGTTCTTAGTCATTATTCTAACAATTTCATTTTACTTTATATTTATTTTATTTTTTAAATTTTTATTTTTATTATTTTTTAATTTTTTTTTTCTCTTTTACCATCACTACTTATGTTTCTCATACTTTGTTATCTGGTTATTTTCTTAGCCCTGATGAAGGCCTGAACTACAGGTCGAAACGACGGCATATGTAAAAAATAAATATCATCATTTATTTTTTGCCTTCCTTTTTGACTGACCACCCCAACTATTCTTCTCTTCATTATCCACGACAGTCAACCAATTACCAATTATAAACCATAAATATTTCGAGTCAACATAGTGACGAAAAATAAAATACAAAAAAAATTAGTTCGTAAAGTAATGTTTTTTTTTATTATCCCAAGAGAGTTAAATAAAATTAAGTAATTAGTATTAGTTTTAATATTAAGTATTAGTTTATAATAAGTCTTAGTATTCATTTTATTTTGGGTTGGAATAACCAACAGATGATTGGAAAAAAAAAGACAGTTTGAGATGGCTGAACCTCGCGAAGGATTTTGTGTGTGAAATACATAAGTTTTACGGTGTACACCGGATTTTTCTTTTCTTCTACAAAGTTTTACAAGTCTGTGAGTAAACTTTTCCCAACTTGAAGAAATGGACTGGGGAGACCATGACGGCGCTAGCTCGAATAAGTTCCCGCTTCTTCAGATAACTCAATGTGCCAATTGGACAGAATTCACTATTGAGATTTTGTAAATATGTATATATAAGCTTTTTGTTCCTATCTATTTTTTTTCAAATATTAATAATTGGTTTATTGTATAGTTATTCTAAGTTAATGTTTAGTTCTATAATAATTTTTTATTCTTTTCTTTGATAATTAAAGTAAATAGTATTTTGAATACTTAATAGTTGACCGTTGCATTATAAAGGAAGGAGATGGTCCTGGCTGGCGGTCGAAAAATAGGCTAAATAGTGGCAAAACTCTCCTGTAGATCTGTAGAAGTATATTCCCATTTACATTTATTATATATTACACTACAACAATTGTTAGCATCTATTTACTTCAGTTTAGGATCTTGTTACTTAGCTTACTTTGTTCATATTGTAATGTACTTACTGTTTATAATTTTAATAAGCTTAGTCACATTGTTTATTAATTTTGTCTAAATATTATGTAACTGCCACAATTCTCTATCTTTTTGTATCTTGTCCGTTCTAGCTCTGAAGAAGAACTGCAAAGTCGGGTCGAAATGTCGGCTTTCAATAAAATAGTTTTACCACTATTTAGCCTATTTATGACCGCCACCCCGGACCATCTCCTTCCTTTAAAAAGTATTTTATTTGTTTTCTTATCAATCTAATTTCTTATTCATAATTTTCATTTTCTTAACTGTTATTTAAGTCAATAGGAATAAATAAATTCATCATTACTATTAATTATAGCCAGTTTTATTTTCTTATTTTTCACCGTTTGTTTTCAATTTTTATGTATATATTGTATTGTTTTTTTTAAAAGATTTAATCAGGAATTGTAAAATCCTATTCGAGGAATTAGGGAAAATCAATATTAACCCAGTAAGAAGGTTCGATAGGTTATGAGGTTAATTAACATATGTTTTCAAACCCATAACTTCCGAGTTTGTAGCTCACTCCGCGTCTAAATATTATATTTTCATATTTTAAATAATGAACATTGTGATAGACTAAAAGAATTCGAAAAGCGAATACAATTTTTTTTGTCCTCCGTTCGCTGTCCGCCGTACGCCGTACGGCGTCCACGCATTTTCTCCGAAACTAGTGGCCGATTTTTTTTTTTTTCGAATTTGTATATAAAATCAGTGGTCACTTGAGGATGATCCTCCTTCATCGACCTTATTATCCGCCTTTTACATTCAGAATGGCGGCCGAAAACCTACGTTGCTACAGACTGTAGCGCCTAAACGAATGTACCGATTTCAATGAAACTTCGCTTAAGTCATTTTCTCGACACCCTTTAAATTTTTCTATATAACATACTTCAACGAAAAGAAGCTGGAAAAAAAGTTACGAGTGATGGTAAAATTAAATTCCGAATAACTCAAAAAGTACAAACTTTTTTTGTTTATATTGTATTGGGTTTTTAAAAGTTTTCCTAAAAAATTTCCTAAAAAAACAAAAAAAAAATCGTTAAAATCGCAAAACTAGGAGCAAAGATATGATCTCAAGTTTTTTTTATATGACCTACTGCAAAGATTATATCCTTTGTTTTGATTTTTGGATTTTGAATGTGTTACTAAAGTGATGCTAATTTTTCTTAGCATATTACTAATGATTAAAAAAAGAAATGTTCAGTCCGATAATTGGAATCACCTTTTATTTATTTTTCTTTGTAACTAGGAAGGTAATGTTACATTAGATGGATAATTTTTTGGAAATAATAAACCATTGTGAAATAATTTTCAGCGTTTTTTTTTTTATTGTTTTCGCTATTTTCGAAATTCAATAAATTAAATACCGTGGCGCCTGTTAGTTAGTTATTCATATTTAATTGACTCTTTATTATTATTATTATTTTTTTTTTTTTTGCGAACCCTATCGTCTCCACTGAGCATCCGGCAAGTTTGTTGCGGAAACAATTCTTCTAAATTATTGACCGTAACAACATGAGAAAAAAAAATCGTTTCTTTCATCAATGCATATAAGAAAATAACTAAAATCCTCTTCCTATTCTTTAAATAATATATTAAAAATATTGATATGATTTATTGATATTAGGAAAAATAAAAAAATGAAAATAAATTATATTAACTGTGTATTAATAATAGTAACATTCGTTACGTTTTTATACAAAGTCGCTGTTACAGATATAACTAAATGTTGGATATATCTGAAACTTTAACCCTAAATAAATGCTTCTAAACTACTAATTTTGCAATTACCATCCATTATGTTAATTAAACAATGTTAAGTAAAATAATGGAAACATTCGTCATTCGGTATTTTTGTGACATGGCATGTTTTGGAAGAAACAGTGTAGAGTATCCAGTCAGCTTTTTTATACCTCAAGATTACTCATGGACTGATAGCTGGAAACACAAAGAGATTTTTTGAAACTAGTTTTCGTCATATTAAATGAAGAATATTGTAAGAAAAGCCAGTAACATTCGTTACAATATTTTTCTCCAAATTTTGGGAACGAAGCAATTTCCCAACTTTACAATCAAACTATTTGAGACGTCTAAAAAAGGTATATATAGTTCGAAATACCATCATATAATTTTAAAATTATCCAATGATTAAAAATTAATAAATTAAATTAAACAAATAAAATGTCGATTATTTGCACACTGACAGTTTGCGATATTAAAAAAACTACAGGTAAATCATTTTTTTATCCAGCACCTCTGGCACCAAAACTTGACACAGATTTATATTTATATTTGTGGTAGTTGCAGTGTTGAACTATGGAAATTCTATCATTTTAATCCCTAAAATATAAAATCTCCATTGTAGTTTATATTTTATTTATTTATTTATAAATATAATAATCCGTCACGTGGATAATAATTATAGTGAGATATGAACTCATTCACACCATATATACAGAAAACATAAAATAAATATACATAAGTAAATACATAAGTAAAATAATATCTAAATAATAATCAAAAACTTTGTACAGTAAAAAATAAAGTAACCTAAAGATAAGTAAATTAAAAACATAAAAACTCATATCTTACCTAAATAAAAAAGAAAATATAAGAAAAGCCGGTAACATTCGTTACAATATTTTTCTCCGAATTTTGGGAACGAAGCAATTTTCCAACTTTAGAATCAAACTATTTGAGACGACTAAAAAAGGTATATATAGTTCGAAATACCAAAAAAACTGCAGGTAAATCATTTTTTTATCCTGCATCTCTGCCACCAAAACTTGACTCAGATTTATATAATGTTCATGCTACATACTTAATGTAAAATTAAATAAAATGATTAAAAATTAAAACTTTACACCACTGTAACGATATTCCCAAATAATCGATATCTAATATTATTTAGTAGTCAACTGCACCAATTCCATTATTAATTTTCAGAACCATTCAAGAATCTTTTGATCACGGTTTTACAATAAATGATTGAAAATGTGAAAGAAGGAAATTAAACTTCTAAGTGGCATTATTTATATATAAGAGGGTATTTGTGGTAGTTGCATTGTAGAACTATGGAAATTCTATCATTTTAATCCCTAAAATATAAAATCTCCATTGTAGTTTATATTTTATTTATTTATTTAGAAATATAATAATCCGTCACGTGGACAATAATTATAGTGAGATATGAACACCATATATACAGAAATATAAAATTAACAAAAGTAAAATAATAACTAAATAATAATCAAAAACTAAGTACAGTAAAAAATAAAATAACGTAAAGATAAGTAAATTAAAAACATAAAAACTCATATCTTACCTATATAAAATATATACAATCAGGCAAGGTACCCAGGCTTGACCCTTCAACTATAAAGTGCGCTACTCTCTCAACCGCGTCACTGGTACTAATGCCAGAGGAGATTGAGCGAGAGCGCTATAGCCACAGACACTGATGTCTTGAGTGGAGAATCTGGCCATTGCCAGAACTCCAAGATATATACTACAAAAGATCTCTTAGCCACTGCCGCTTCGACCTTCGAGGAGGATTGTAGGGATGCGTGGAACTAGATAGGGATTGTGCAAGGGAATTTCGATGGAACATTTGGAAAATGTTTCAGGGATAAGATCTAGGACAAATAGATTGCCATAAAAACCAATTAAAGTTAAAGTCGTTAGTCCGCCATGTTTAAACGCCATTTTGGGGCAGTGTGTTAACTTTTTTTTGTTGAAACGTTTTTTTAATTTTTTATAAATAGTTACAAGGAACATAACGAAATGCAATTTATAGTGATGTGGGAGTGGAAGGGGTGAGGAGTGCACGGTAGGTGTTTCTCAGTTGATCTGAGTTCTTAATGGAGAAACTCTGGGGAGTGGTTCTATCCAAAATTTCCAACATAACACTTCATTTGCTTGCTGCATGGCCAAAAACTACATTATTTATTAAGAAGAATTTGCTCAAATAATATTTAAATATACTAAATATTTAATTTAATTATCTTGTTTAATATATTATAATAATTATAGTTTAGTATATAAAATGTAATTAAAATCTATGCCAACCGTTGTAAAGTAGACAAATAATACGGCCACAGTCCCGGTGCTGTTGCAATACCCATCTGCCTAAAGCATAACTCTATATTAGACTTTCTGAAAGACACTTTTATCATTAACCTTAGTAAATTAAGTTACTATTTCCTTAAAGAAAATGTAGTATACTTTACGATGCTGAGATTAGAATTTAATTACCTTGAATAGTTTTTGAGCAATTTCTTCTTATTAAATAAAAAATCGTGAGCATCTGAAGTAAGAAAGAAAATCGGTCTTAACTCTTTTTCCTTTAGGAATTTTCCCATGTTTCCCATCTATCAAATGAACTTTTTTGTAGGAAATTTTGTCTATAATAACTCTCCAGAGTTATTATAGACAAAACTGTATATATAATTTTTAAGAAGTGATTGAGTTTGAAAGCATAGAGTGGTAAGGATGTAATGATATATATTTATCATAATTATTTTATATTTTGTAATATTTTGATGTTATACAATTAAGTTAAGGATTATGTTTCGGTCTCTTTGGCTTCGCCTTCTTGAGAGGTACCACGTCGACGTAGTTGCGAACGCAGCCAAGCAAGGTACCGTTGATTCTCCCGTTGAGATCTGCTCTGTATTTCCCGTAGGGAAAGTTTGGTAAAGATGAAAGCACTTTGATGTTTTCCATGTCTATTACTATTTCATACGTTCCCTACAGGTACAGAAAATATGTTCAGCATGTGAATATATATATACAGATGTGCAACAGTATATATGAAGAACAATTCTACAAAAATGCAATTTTCATTACAAAAACTTGTAGATAATTTCAGAAAGTTCCATATAAGCACCGTAACAAGCAATATAATATAACGAAACAACAATAAAAAATAAATACTTAATTATAAAATCTAAAATTATAATAATAATTTTAAAAATGGTTAATGACATACACTTAACCAGTCGAATCACGGAATACGCCGAGGAAATTATCGGAGACTACCAATGCGGATTTAGACGGAATCGTTCAACTATTGATCAAATTTTTTCTTTACGGCAAATATTAGAGAAAAAGTTGGAGTATAACGGTATTGTTCACCAGCTGTATATAGATTTTAAAAAGGCTTACGATTCTATTGACCGCCAGAAACTGTATAATATTCTAATCGAGCAGGGGATTCCAAAAAAACTAGTAAATCTAGTCAGGATGTGCTTGACGGAGACACTCAATAAAGTTAGAATCGGTAATAATTTGTCCGAAAAATTTGAGGTTCGTTCGGGCTTAAAACAGGGGGATTCTCTTTCGCCTGTTCTGTTCAATTTGGCATTGGAACATGCCATTAGGGAGGTAATGCGAACCGAGAAAGGGTTGGACCTGGGCGGGACAACATCCGTGCTGGGCTATGCTGATGATCTGGTAATGTTAAGCGAAGACGTTGAAACTATAAAACTAAATACGACAACGTTAATGAAAGCCGGTAAAGAACTAGGACTCGAAATAAATGTGAATAAAACAAAATATATGGTTAGCTGCAAAAATGGCGATACTACTGGTGATATCGATATAGATGGTAATATGTTTGAACAGGTAGATAAATTTAGGTATCTAGGTTCTACGATAACTAGAAAAAACGAAATTGAAGAAGAGATTAAGGTTAGACTGAAGGCGGGGAATGCTTGTTATTTTTCTATGACAAAACTACTTAGTTCGCGCCTCTTGTCCCGAAACTTAAAAATTAGAATCTATAAAACAATTATCTTGCCTACAGTTCTTTATGGATGCGAAACTTGGCCGCTTACATTAAGGGATGAGCAGCGTCTTAGGGTTTTTGAAAATAAAGTATTGCGTAGAATATTCGGACCGAAGAAGGATGAGTTAACCGGAGAGTTCAGACGGTTACACAACGCCGAATTGCGTGAGCTGTATCCGGGTAATATAATTGAGGTGATTTCATCGCGGCGAATCAAATGGGCTTGTAAAGTTGTTGGGCTTAGTAACGAGAGAATTCCTAAAAGGTTAATATTTGCTGTGCCGAATGGTAAGCGTCCGAGGGGTAGACCGAAGCGAAGGTGGGAAGATTGCATTAAAGCCGATCTGAAGGGACTGGGTTTGGACGGCGAACGGTGGAGGGAGGTGTGTAACAAGCGATTGGTGGTGTCGGCATCGAACCTTCGGGTTCGCTAAGCCTTATTATTATTATTATTATTAATGACATACATGAATATTTTTATTGAAGAGGAGCTTATTTCTTAATTGCCGTAGGGCAATACGGGTATTTTACAGCAGTGGGTAGCAACACATGCGCTATAAATCACAGCCTGCATTCAGACCAATTACACTTTTTTTGTTTTTCCGCAATGCTTCTTCTTTTCAGTTGACGTCCTCTTCCACCCTCTCTGGCGATCTTCCAAGTCCATCTCTTGTTCCTACTTTTCAACTCCATTTAATAATTTCTATAAAAGATTCGTGCTGTCGACGGGAATAAAGTTCAGCCCAATTGAATTAAAACTGTACTGACTAATTTGAAATTATATTCAGTGGTCTAAACTGTGCTATTGCTTGAATTATTGTCACGAAAACGTGAACATTAGGATTGGGAACATTTATAATTCACTATAAATATTCATCGGCCTCTCGCTTTCCTGGGGCGGCACCCACGTTTCACATCCGCAGGTAACGACTGGCCTTATGATGGTTTTATAAGCTGTTATTTTGGCATCCCATGTCACTTCTTTTGATCGTAGTAATTTTGCCAGAGAATAAAAGAGATTCAGCTTTAACTATTGTTAATTTAAAACTTAGTTACAGCACTTTCATTACTTACAGCAGTCAACTTTCATTGTAAATATACAGTTCAATTGTAGCCACACAGACATATAATCTGTATTCATATTTTGTTCTTAAGGGACAACAGTCCCAGAATAATAAAACATTTTTTTCATTTCATTTCATTTCATTTCACTTTTCTAGAAGTTTCATTTTTCCATTAGTAAAATCTGACATTTTATTATTTATTTTATTTACACCCTACCCTGCCGGTAAGGCAATACGGGTGTTATGAAGCAGTGAGTAGCAACGCATGCGTTACAATTCACTGCTGCATTCAGACCAATTACATTTTTTACAGCTGTGCACACAGCCTGCTCTTTTTTTTCTTTTTATCCAGCATCCTGTTCCACCCTCTCTGGCGGTCTTCCGTATACATGTTCATTTCTTCTTCCCAATGAAAAGTGGTTTGACCCAACCAGTTCCTTCCACCCGTATACGAATGCCTTGTAATACGGGTATTTTTCCTTTGTCATAAGTTGAGGGAGATCGCTCTCCGTCAGAGCGTAGAGCCCCGTCTCCCTCAACAACTTAGCCCTCAGTGCCTCAAAGGCGGTACAGACTAGGATGATATGCTCGGCGGTCTCCGGCACTCTGCAACTTGGGCATAGGGGATCGATGTTCTTGCCATATTCAACGAGCTTTGCTCGGAAACCCCCATGCCCTGTGAGGAACTGTGAGACCCAGTAGTCCGGGAGGACCCATGTCTGTTCCATTCTTGAACCAACAGTGGGGAAGTATTTTCTTAGCGTAGCCCCTTTTGGCGTCGTCACCCACCGCTGGTTCCATTCCTTTAATGTGTTCTCCCGAAGAATCCTCTTCCATCCATTAGGGTCTTCACTGATCCTCACACGAAGATTCGCCGGTAGATCCACCAGGCCTTCTCTCTTCATCTTATGCCGGAAGTATTCTTCTCGTAGGAGAAGATCAATAGGAGTAGTTCCGGCTAAGACTTGTACCGCCTCATGAGACACTGAACGGTACGCTCTAGTGACCCGCAGCAGAGCCATCCGCTGGATTGTTGCCAACCTTTTCTTTTGTTGGTGCGAGAGATGATGACTCCACGCAGGGGACGCATATCTCAATATACCCATTATGACTCTTTTATAAATAATCAACGTGGCTGGGTACCTGAGACCTCAAAAGGTGCCCCCGATGTGGCGAAATCCCTTGGGAGCCAGGGCCAACATTCTTTTCATGTAGTCCAAGTGAGGCGCGATGTTGATCCCAATTGTTATGCCAAGGTAAGTAACAGCCTCAGTTGGACGTATTCTTTCCCCCTCTATACTGAGAGTAATAGGGTTGGTCCAGTCAGTCTTACCCCGTAAAAGAATGGACTGGGTCTTGGCAGCCGCCATCTTCATCTTCTTTTTCTCGCACCACCCTTCTAGTAGGTTGGCACAACGTTCAGCTTCTTCTTTTAAACTGGCTCTACATAATGACGTTTATATAAGCTGTGGAAGGGAACCGTTCTTGTTCTAGCATTCCTAGCAATTCATCGAAGACTAATTTCCATTGGGCTGGACCAAGATCCGAACCCTGCGGACAACCTCTTTCCTTCGACTCTTGGACTTCAAAAACCCTTTTTATGTTCAATTTTCGGTCCTGCAGGTAGCTTCTTACAATACCATATTGTAAGAAGTAGCTGGAAGCTTCATACTTGTGGAACTGCTGGAGTACGCTCGGCCACCAGAAGCTATCAAGATATGTCAAACAGGAGGAATATGACGTCATTCTCCGTCTTCTCTCCAACGTCTCGGTGCACTCCCAGCAGGACATCAGCGGTTCGTCTGCCTTAGTGGATCCGTACTGCCATGGATGGTCATTAGCAGGGCTCCAATAATTTACTCATGATAGGGAGGAGGCGTATAGTCCTATAAGACTTTGCTAATTTTGTCTTTGTCCCCTCCCTTGTACAGGAGCTTAAGATCAACAATTTTCAAACTTTTAGGAAAGTATCTCCTATCCAGACAATCATTGAACAGTGCCAACAGCCTCTGTTCAATGTAGAGGATACTGTTCCTGAGCATTGCTGGGTCTATGAGTCTTAACCAGATGCACGACCAGTCTTTTGCCTATCCACAGCAATATGTAGATCCTATATGTCCATGGTGGGCACACCGACCTGTTACGTAGTGCTTCTTATGAATATTTCCTCTCCATTATCTTGGGACGAATCATTTTTGGCGTAGGTCTCAGCTAAAAACATCTTTGCAATCTTCTCCAGAGTGGTTGCCTGGGAAAAACGTGCTTGAGCCGCTGCAATTACCGGCTGTGGAGCATAATTACCAAGGACCAGTCTGTAAGGTACACCAAAAGGATTCTTGGATGACTCCTGAACAATGAATTCGTCCCAAGACTTTTGCTCGGACTTGTACTCATCACTTAGTGAAATGCGCCTCTCTTCGCAAATACAATTCTGGTACAACCGTCGTCCACCATGGGGCAGGTTGAGCCCTCACCTTCCAGCGCTGAAGAGTTTCTTTAGCGGCTTCGTGGATGACATTAGTGATCCTGGACATTTGGTAATCCAGATCTTCGCATCCCTGTCTTTGTCGATCAGTTTTCCATCCATCAATAACCGAAAGCACTCCAATTTCCTTTTCGAGTTAGGTAACCTTTTTATATACCGAGGGAAACTTCTGTATCTTTCTTCAGCCTAAAGGATATCGCTTGGTGATCGGAACTCGTCTCAGATCGGAGGATCCAATCGATGATTGCAGTATGCTAGCAACGATGATGCCAATGTCACATCAATTCAGCTCTGCCCCCTAGCGCTAAAAAATGTCGGAGTAGCAGAGGGATCGTTCATAACCACTAGGCTAGAGGGATTGTTCATGACTTCGTGGAATAAATTCACCCAGCTTAGTCAGTTGGTTGAGTTAATTTCTAGGGACACTCCTTGAGTACATGTTCAGTACTACACCAGGTGCAGACCAGAACATCTGATAGACATGTGGCCTTAGTGTGTCCGTAATCCTGACACTTGGTACAACGCCGGGCGTCGAGATTATGTTGTAAGGTCATTGACCACCAACCTCCATTCAAGCTTGCCATGCCTATTAGATGGAATCTTAGCGTTAGGTGCACTTCCAGCAACCAGTTTTTAATTATTCCGTTCCTTGCTGTAGAAGTGCAAACAGGTTGAAGTCCATCATTTACGAGCGAAGCTGGAATCGGTTTTCAGTTAACTTTACCCGTGAGAGCGTTATTAATGACTCCGCAGTCCACGAATTGGATACACCTTAGATTTCAAGCCTAGGTCTTTTCTTCAGAGCAATCTTGGCCTCTAGACCTACTTCTCGTAGACTATGCCACCCAATAACTATCGCCGCATGGATAAATACCGCCGCATCTTCCATCTGAATAAAGACTGAGCCTCCCTTAGTAGCACGTACTACAAAGGCATTAACGCCTATTTCAGTGGAAGATGGCAGACCACTGATGATTTCCACTGGAATTTTACCATGCCAACTAATTGAGACTTAGGTAGGTTTAGAGTTGCATATCTCTGCCTGCTTCAATGGCACAGATTTTACGATATCCGCCTTGGCTTACTTCGCAATTGGGACCAAATCTTCAAGAGAGGCATCACTGGTCGGCTCAATCGGATTATTTAAATTATTAGATACCTTGCCGGCTGCTTTGACCTTCCTACGGCTTCTTTTACTGATTAAGACTTTGTAGGTTTAAGCAGCCACTGGGGGTCCAGCCGGACTTGCTTTCTCTGATATCTGCCTGCGCTTCTCTTGAATGACCAACTTTGGCGAAGATTAGTGCTTGTGGTTCCACACAAGCTACTTCAAGTCCCTCAATAATTTTTGGCACCGTGTTTTTCAATCACCAGTCGAGTAATCATCTCATGAATGCTGGGAGTCGTAAGTGATTCATGAACTGCTTTTTGGATGAGTTAGAAGGTCTTCATTTTTATTTACTTTCTTACTATTATCATCTAGTGCTTTAATAATATCCAGAAAGGTTAGAATTTTTTTATTTATATAATTTTGCACCTTGATATTCAATCGGTTATCTGCTCTTTGAACATAAACTCTGAGATTCTCCTAGATTTGAAAGCCGATTGAAGTTGACTTTTAGCTGCAGGCTCTGTCAAGTTTACCTAGAATTCAAGAGAACCTTTCCTTGCCAGTTTGGCATTTCGCTTAGAACCCTTTTTGGGAACTCTCCTCTTCCATATCAATTACAATTGGGTCAAACATACATACTGCCAAAAAAGTAATAAGCACTACATAATATTCTTCTATTTAGAGTACACTAGAGTATAAAGGTTAACTATGCACATATATTAAATGAAGGTTACCTTTCAATTATTGTCCATTGAAAATTGTATGAAAGTGATTTGTTTTAAATTCAAGATCTTGTAGGAACGATTAAAGTCCAGAAAGTCTTCACCCATGAGAAGATAACGAACTCCTGATTCCACTTAACTTTACTTAAAACTAAAAACTTATTTACAAACGGGGGGGGAGGGGGAGAACGAGAAAACATAATGAACATAATAATGAAAAACACTAGAACACGAACAATAACAAAATAAGTAAATATACACCAGTCACAAGACTAAACACAATACCGTTGGGGAACCAATACGTTATCACCAATCACTATCACAATCGATCTCTATTTGGTCACTTAAACTATTAGGATTTATAAGCAAATTTTAATTTGCATGCAAGTTTTCTGACAATGTCTATTGAAAAGGAGCTGGTTGAGGAGTGCAGTCACAAGTAACAAAGTGAAAATAAATATAATTGATTTAACAATAAGTTGATTCAACTTCAATGACCCAAGAACTGAACCATGGGGGACACCACCTGTGATCTTGCACCTTTTTAATTTAGCTTCTGTATCATAACATAGGATTCTATCGGTGAAATAACTCAATAATCTTTATGAGGCATTGTGAGACTTGCGTTCTTCGCACTCCGTCCAAGATACAATCCCGCCGAGCTCATTTAAAAACATCTTTAACGTCCAACGAGGTGCATCTTACCACCTCTTTCCCGTAATGACTTCCCGAGCAACTTTGATACCAAAAAAATACAGAAGATGATGGGTCTTGCGGGAGCCCATTACCCTTTGGACGTTGCTTCTTCCACTGTGTTGGAAAAACACCTTCCCTGAAACAGGAGTTGTACACCTCTAAGAAGATTTATGGCCTTGACCTAATAGCCATTTTCAAGGCAAGATTTGGAATATTATGTGGGCCTGGAGCTTTGAAGTCAATTATTTTCCTGCATGCTAGGTCTAGCTCATCCTCTGTGATTTCCGGCATGAGTTCCAGATCTCGCTATGTTGTCAATGAGTACTTCCGGACGTCTTGGAAATATCACTACCACTATTTTTCTAATAATTCTGGAGCGCACGGGGGTGACAAGTTTGAACTTTTTAGTTTGGCCATGAATGTTTTTTATGGCATACCCCATTTGTCTTCGTTTACCACCTCACACAGCTTCTTCCAGCAATTACATTTGCTTTTGCTACATTTTATTGCCTTGACTAGGTACCTTTTAGCTTGTTTATGCTTCTGCTTCCAAGCCTCTTATAGTAAGCGACCTCTAGCTCGCTCGGCTTATCATCTAGTGAGAAGATAAGCTCGTCGGAGAACAGCAATATACTCGGCCCACCAATATACTGTCATGTGCCGACTTCTCCTGAATGTTTTGGTCATTGATGCATCACATGCATCAGTATAAACTTCATTATTTTGTATTACCATTTCTTCTATTGTTCGTAGTAATTCGATTTTTTCCCTTATCAAAATAACAAATGAATCTCTGTTGATGGATCGATAATTCCGACCTGCTGCTGGCTGTGTTTTACTCTTATTCCTTTTGGAATATATGGCCACGATTTCGAAGCGGATGACCTGATGGCCACTATGAGTATATCGATCACTGACGTGCCAATAGTTGGCCCGACAAGTAAAGTTTGCGCTCACACAAGTCAAATCGAATATTGAGAAGTTGCCGTTTTTTGAGAACGTCGGAGTAGAGGCGGTGTTAAGGAGAAAAACATTAAGCGTAGCGAATCTGTCAAGAAGACATTCTCCTCATCCTTCTGTATATCTGCTGCCATCGCCGCATCTTCCATCTGAACAAAAACTGAACCTCCCTTAGCAGCACGTACTACAGAGGCATTAACGCCTATTGCAGTGGGAGATGGCAGACCACTGATGATTTCCACTGGAATTTTACCATGCCAACTAATTTAGACGTAGGTAGGTTTAGAGTTGCATATCTCTGCCTGCTTCAATGGCACAGATTTTACGATATCCGCCATGGCTTACTTCGTAATTGGAACCAAATCTTCAAGAGAGGCATCACTGGTCGGCTCGATCGGATTATTTAAATTATTAGATACCTTACCGGCTGCTTTGATCTTCCTACGGCTTCTTTTACTGACTAAGACTTTGTAGGTTTCAGCAGCCACTGAGGGTCCAGCCGAGATCGCTTCTCTGATATCTGCGTGCGCTTCTCTAGAATGACCTGTAGCCCATGCGATGAAGTCTCCTCTGATGATAAAGGGATGCCGGCCTCGACGTTTCTGCTCAATGCCGTCAAGTGGAACCTCAAATTCCTCTTGTGGTGCACTAGGTTATGTATAAACACTAAAGATGTAAATGTCTCTCACGATGATCCATACAAATTCTTTCCTTTGAATCAGTTGGCCTTCCTGTAACTTGATGGTGTCATTTCTGACCCAAAAAGTTGCTCTACTACTAAGATTGTTCATCCAGGGTCTGTCGATGTCTCTATACTGCTCGCATAGCACAGCAACGTCGCTGTTCTTCTCACTGATAGTTTGCCAGCAGAGGTCCTGGGCAGTTTTGCATTGGTTAAGGTTCAGCAGTAAGAATCTCATTTCCGGCGCTTAGTAACTGTTTCAATCACTAGCTGGTAATAAACTAAAGCTGCCCGCCGGGTTCCTGCTATTGCTTCCGTTGGGGGTATAGCAGGCAAAGCTATTCGACAGTACACTCTTTCGATGGATGTCCCACTTCACCAATTCGTAAACAGAGTTTTAGTCTATTGGTCCCTTGCAATATTTTGCCAAGTGACCATAGTCAAAGCATCGAAAGCAATTCTGGGGAGAAATTTGTCCCTTAACCGGCTGCTTATCCAACCAACTCGGACGTTCTCCCATTCTATGGTTTTTCGTGCTAGTTCCGAAAGCAATACAACTACTGCTGTCTGTGTGCCACGATAATCCTTGAAAAGTGACTTTATAAAGGAAATATAAACTTTTTCTGCACCTTCAATTGATTTTAAACGCTTTATGCACTTACTTATTCAGCTACGGTCAGTTCATCGAAATCCTTCAATTCAGAAACAACAGGGTCTCTCTTGCACGTGACCTCCGCTTTATCAGCCATTTTTGTGCTGTCGCAATACGAATTCGCTCCATCTTTTCTTGTGGTTTCCAATTCAACACTAGAAGGAGACTGGTGTTGTAGTAGGGTACACTTTCGTATTTTTTGCACATTATCGCCAATGTCTTGGAGATCAGGATAGCTTTTTATTGTTCGTAGAATATCCGCGTACGGCGAACCCTCCTTTGCCGTGACCATCAATGCATCTGGGCAAGCAGGTCCCTTAAGGACAATCAACAAAACAGGTATCTACTTGTTTCTTATTTTATGATAGTAGTGAAAATGTAAAAAATACTCACCGGTGGAATAGGGCACTCAGTCTTTATCGTCTCAGTGATAACGTCGTACAATACCGGCATCATTTGCTTCGTGGAGGTACAGGCCTTGGGGAATTCCATCTGCAAGAAGTGAGGCCTCCAACCTCCGTTACCGAAGACGGCAAAATCCACATCTATCTGCGAATAAAACACACACACAAAAAAAGTTACTTGTTCTCAAAAATTTTAACTGCTGCTAAGGTTAGTTCGTCTAAGTTGTGATTGCATAGATTGATACCTATATGGTCTCATATCAATATTAGCGAATCCCCTCCACTACTTTCGCTTAAGCTACGGATGGTGAACTTTGCTACATTTGCACGGACTGGTTGTTGGAACAACTCTTTTTCCTCGAAAGAATATCCACAAAGCAACATGGATCTCTCCAAATGGGCAAACAACATCACAAATAGACCATGTACTCATTAGTGCCCGTCACAAGTCCAACATGATAAATTCAAGATCTTATAGAGGTGTAAATATGGACACGGATCACTATTTCAGCATTGCCGAGGTCAGATCACGAATTTCGCTGATTAAAAACCACCACCAACGACCAAAGAACAATTGATGTAGCAAAACTTAAGGACTCAGACCACCAATATTCGTATCAACAAGCTATGGAGACGAAACTTAATGAAGAAGTAATTAATGACAGATCTATGGTCGATGAACAGTGGAAGAGATGCAGCAACGCAATGAAACAGGCAGCAGAAGAATCTCTTGGCTACGAGACTAAATCTAGAAGGCCCCCATGGTTTGATGCTGAGTGCCTTCAAGCAGTAAAAGTGAAAAATGAAGCCTACAGAAAGAAGATTCAGCGTCCCACAAGGCTCTCCCAAGAAACATATCGAAGAAAAAGACGCGAAGAGAAGAGGTTATTCCGCGGAAAGAGAAGAGCTTGGGAAAACAAGAACATGGAGGACACAGAGGCATTGCGCGGCCAAAATGAAAGTCGGCTGTTCTTTCAGAGAATAAACGAGGGTAGGGCAGCTTTCAAGCCCAGAGTGACGGCATGCAAAGACACGAATGGAACTCTTTTAAGCCACAAAGATGACGTACTAAGGAGATGGGTACAACATTTCAAAGACGCATTACACAGAGGAACGGTGTCCCTGAATTCTATTTAACCCCCGGATGAGGAGGAAATGGAAAACGCCCTGAGGAAATTGAAAAACGGAAAGGCGCCAGGCCCGGACGGAATCCAGTCAGAGCTGTTGAAATGTGGAGGCGAAGAACTCAAGAAAGCTCTGCATGATTTAATGCTGACCATCTGGGAGAGGGAAGCTATGCCTACGGAATGGGTAACAGCCATTATCTGCCAAATACATAAGAAAGGAGATCAAACAGAATGCGCTAACTATCGAGGAATCTCACTCCTTTCGTGTGCTTATAAGCTGCTCTCTAACATTCTTTTTGAGAGGATCCTCCCGTATTCTGAAAAGGAAGTGGGGAAATATCAGGCTGGATTTCGAAGAGGACGCTCAACCACTGATCAACTGTTCTCTCTGAGGATGATCCTAGAAAAGACTATGGAGCGTAAGGTAGTCACCCATCATTTATTCCTGGACTTTAAAGCAGCATACGACAACTATACTGTACCTTGGAAGAGCTAAGCATCCCTCAGAAGCTCGTACGCCTAATCAAGATGACCATGGACAGCTCGAGATGTAGAATACGCGTTGGTTCTGACGACTCCGAAGAGTTTAAAGTGAGCAGTGGGGTTAGGCAAGGGGACGCCCTCGCCTGTCTATTGTTCAACTTGGCAGAGGAGAAAGCTGTAAGAGACTCCGGTATTCAGACCAACGATATAATCTTCAATCGCCTGACACAGCTTCTTGGTTTTGCTGATGATATTGACATAATAGGTAGGTCTGAACGGGCTCTCAGAGAAGCGTTTATAGGCCTTGAAGCAGCTCCAAGACCACTTGGTCTAGAAGTCAACGAGAGGAAAACTAAGTATATGAGAGTTGGTGGTGAGGTGGATCTGAACTCTCCATTTGAGGTAGGTTCTTTTAAGTTTGAGAGAGTGAAAGGTTTTATATACCTTGGGTCTGAAATTAATAGCAAAAATGACATGGCTCAAGAAATACAAAGAAGGATCACGGCTGCCAATATATGTGTCTTTGGACTTGGCCGACACTTAAGAAGTAGGTACCAAAGAAGACCAAGCTGATCATATACAAGACCCTTGTTCGGCCTGTTTTGACATATGGCTCAGAGGCTTGGACGATGACTAAAAACGATGAGATGAAGCTGAGTGTGTTTGAGCGAGGAGTCCTCAGAAGGATTTATGGTCCAGTAAAGAAGGGTGATGTCTTGAGGAAGGGTGATGTCTTGAGGAAAAGAAAAAATAGGGAGCTCAGTTCTCTCTATACAGGACATTGACGTAGTCACGTATATTAAACTGGCCAGACTAAGGTGGGAAGGGCATGTGGCCAGAATGAGCACCGTTGAAATACCAAAGAAAATAATGATGGAGGAGCTGCATCTCGTGAGACGGGTAGGAAGGGCGAGGACGAGATGGTTGGACAACGTGGCCTATGATGCGAGAACCCTGCTTGGTGTACGGAACTGGAGAGCTGCAGCAGAAGACAGAGCCAACTGGCAGAGGCTCTTGGAGGAGGCCCAGTCTCGGTAACGGGATGTCGTGCCACATATGATGATGATGAATTTCGCTTAAGCATACGCTAATTGATTTTCTTTGATATGTATAAACTTAAAAAAACAGCAAAATCGAATTGATCTAATTTTTGAAAGGCATGGGACAGACATAAACGTATCTGTATTGGCTTTTCTAGGCCTTCAAGCGGCGTTCGATTTTGCGACTCGACATGAAATATATAATTCCCCCTAACATCAGGTTTATTTATTTTTAATGGGGAGAGAGGTTGTGAAGTATGGCCAGGCACTGGTGAAGGAGATTTACAACCTTATATATGACGTCGGGACGGAAATGAGGATGCCACAGGATTGGAATGTGGCAGTATTTTGCCCGATACATAAGAAGGGAGACAGGTTAAACTGCCAAAAATATCGAGGTATCGCCCAACAAGCTTTTCTCAGTTGCCATAAACGGAAGAATTATGGCATGAGCAGAGAGAAATATTTGCGAATATCTAAGACTATCTTGAGACCAATTATCCCTTACGCAGGTGAAACATGGGACCTGACACAGGAATATGCGAAATCTTGGCAAGGAAGGTCCTTCTGCAAATCTTTGGTTCGATACATATAAAGGGCCAATGGAAAATAAGAAACAACAGAGAACTCCAAGAATAAAGAACCACACATAGAGTGGGCTGGGAGGCCGAACGGGCTTAAGAGTGTGCACAGCACCGCTGTTTCCCGGCTACCTGATATATGAGAGAATTGGTATAAAACAGTCACGAGTTCGCTTCCCGGTGCCAGAGGGTCTTTTAAATCCTCACCCACACTCCCTGGTCAGAGGAAACTCCGTATAGCCTTAAAGGCGAGGAAGCGATGAAGAGAAAGAAATTAAAAAAAAAAAAAAAAAAAAAAAAAACGTACATAGTCACTTACGTTAAATCAAGCCGTATAAAACGACTTGGGCACGTAGAAAGGATCGGTGAAGATCGATACCCTAAAAGACTATTATATGGTATACCAGGACGCAAAAGAAGGATAGGAAGGCCCAGACTTAGATTGATTGATGATGTGAAGGACGATTTGCGGAAGATGGGAATCGGACAGTGGAGAACGATAGAGAGGATTGGAGATGCGTTCTTGTGGAGGCCAAGTTCCTACAAGGGCTATAGAGCCACGAAAAAAAATATCAACCAAGTAGAAAAAACAATTGACAGTTAATTGTTATAAACATAATTAACAAAAATAACCCTAGATCAAACTGTTTCTAATATGATTAGACACTTTTGCCGAAACATATTTAATTGATAACACAAAATTATCTGAATTATTTTATTATAAATCCTTATATTAAAATAACCAATAACAATTCAAGAAATATTAACTTACGTCAACATTGGGTCTGCAGCTAATTGTTTGCCAACGGTAGTATGAGCAACACCAAGGACTCTGTATATTATGTGAACAATGAAGTTAATCGCAGCCGTTCACATGACATGAACGAAAGAACAAGACAGTATGACACTTTATATAGAACAACCTTCATGTTCTCTCGTCCCGTCACTATTCCCTCTGAAAACCCTAGTTTTGATTCCTCCAATTTGTAACGGCGACTTCCCGACGTACGTAAGTGACGTTAAAGGGTAAAGGACTTTGATTTAATTCATTTTAGGATTAATGACGTCCTTTTTAAAGACATTTCTTACAACATAAATCTTCAGTTGCGCAGGTGAAAGTGAAGACATTATTTTTCCTAATTTAGACACCATGCTAACTTCTTCACCATGAAACAAGTGTAGATATAGCTTGTGGCCTTGGTTAATTTACTGTACACAATCTGTGCAATGAAACTTAATCTGCTACTACAATTATTATCCTTCATATTTACCGACACACCGTCATCGATAGTGATTTCTGTTGTCACGTTTGTCGTGTAGATGTATTTGTTACGGCTCACTTTGTTAATCCGCGTGCTGTTCGGGTAAATCTTAGTTCCTACTACATCGCATTGTTCGATCTGATGCAACACCAATCGGTAAGGCCCCTGTAAGAAAAAACAATTATTAATTATAATAATAAAGTCTATATATTGTATTTAATGGAATTGTATCATTGCGACGATTTGTTATAATAGAAAGAAAAATTTTAGTTGTAATGAAATGAAATGAAAAATAATAATATTCTGTGACTGAAGTCCCATTAGAATAATAACAGAGTTCAAAAAATATGAAGTCATTCCTAGCTATTATGAGACATGTTCAAATCAAAAAGAGTTCATTTGGGAAGATGGATACAATCTCAACGTTGTTATTTCTGATTTTAAAATCCCTGATGTGTCGGTATTTTCTTATATGTTTTATTCAGGATCATTTTAAATTTTATGCTTGTATACTACTGTGTTTATACCTTTCATTTAATTTCTGTTAGCCCAACATTAAATGAATTTATAATGTTATCTTAATGAAACCGGCAATTAAATTTAATTTAATCGCTAATTTCAGCTGTGCCGGATCAGTTGATGCGCAAGGTTGAGATTTTAACTCGGCACGAATTTACTCGACTTTTTTTATTTTTCGGAGGAATCTCTATAATTAATCATCTAAAAAATTGATCAATGGTCCTCAGGATGGGTCATTATATCGACTTACTTGCTTGCCCTACCTCTGGCCAACTCTGCTTTCGTTACACTTAATCCCTATCAGTTGCTTAACAGAATGATAGAGAGATAATGGAGTCCGCACAGATATCCGATCTCCTTCAGTATTACCATGTTCACAATCACAGGCTTTGGCAGTTCCTTAGGTCTAACTAAAGCAAAGGACACACTTAATACAGAAAAATAGAGCCAACAGAAGCCAAAGCGGATTTTCATAGCTATCAATTACGGTAAGAGCGAGCTTAACTCTGAAACCTTTAGAACTGAAAACTTTAGGTTTCAAATATAACAAATGTTCTAAAAGAAAATAAAGTAAAAGTTGCTCTATTCTTATTTTTCATATATTTGGAACCAACTAAAGAGATTGAAAAAATATAAGAATAATACGAATTTATCACACAAGCATGATAGTTGAAAAAACATCTTCAGATTGAAATCGTCCAGTGCCACAATTGCCAGGCACCAAGACTTTCTTTTATCATTTACCATGTTGTGTCAAATGTAGAGAACGACACAAATCTATTGAATGCACAAAACCGAAAGAAGATCCTACAGTTTTTTCTTATGACGGTCTATACCAAGAAGAAAAAGAAAATTCCGGATCAACAAGACTCTTCGAATTCAAATTTCTTGATACTCCTTTGATACCACTACTCCCCAATTGTGTACACTTTTATCACATTTTATTCCCCCTCCCTTAAGAAATTCTTAAACGACTTCGGAGAAATCTATATCTATTCTTCTTCGGAATGCGAATGATGCTAGAAATCATACCGACGAACTATCTGCATTATTACTTGACAAGAACGTTGGCTTGGCACTAATTATTGAAACTCGACTAATGCCAATAAACCAAATACTTGACATATGACATCTGACCACTCTGACGGAAGAGTACATGCCGATGCTGCTGTCATTGTACACCAATCCCTCCTCTATTATCTACTACTTTTACCTAGTAAAGATTTCTTACAATCCACCGCTATCATATCCAATGCCCAGTTCAGTTCTAACCTCAACTTCTTATGATATTAACTTTCTAATGATAACAAATTGCTCTCCTACAAGACAATCCTGCAACCTGTTAGATCTACGGACTTGAATTGTGAGAGATTTTTTAAATTTTTAACATCACACACATCCTTAGACTTTCAGTCTATAGTCCTTCAAACAACAGCCGACGCTACATTCTATGTAACCTACAACAATGAAAAATGACATTAATATCCCATTTTTCCATGACCCAGAAAAATTCCCAAAGTTTCACCAGAACTTTACACATCTACGATCCTCCTCGAAGTTTGGAGCGGCTGTAGCCGCAAGACCTGTTGTAAATTTGCATGCATTGAAGTTGAGGCAACGACCAGATTCTCCACTCATGCCATGTAAGTCTGTGGTTATAGTGCCTCTGCTCAATCTCCACTGATCCTTAATACCAGGGAAGCGGTTAAGTGAGAGACGTTGGGATCTCCTAGAATCAGGCTTTTCCTTTCACAAGTGGGTATTTCAAAAGGAGTTATTTGAAATTAGAGATCATTGATGCTGGCATAAGTATTGACTTGTGGTAAATGGGATACAGTTCTGGGGAGAGGCAGGTCGGGTTAGAAAGGGCCACGTTTCGGTAGGAGAAGGGTAGAATTCAGAAGGACGAGATCATGTTAGACGATATTAAATGGAAAATTTAAATCGCAGCCTCTGTAGTACTATGTGCGAGAGGCAATAATAACTTGATAATGGAAGGACGCAAAGAAATACTGACACCTAAGATAGATTGAGTCACACTAGTAAAACATAATACTAGGTTATATACATTTCTCTGGTAAAACTTATCTAACTGAGGTATTCATAAGCAATTAATATATTCTATTTACTGGTCTATATAGCTGCTAGAAGGACAGGATCGGCTCTGGAGCGTAACAGTAATGTATTAGGATTTTGGATTAGTTTACTATAATGCGCCATTTATGACACCAGTACTCAATCATGGAGGGGGCCTTTGTAGACTTTAGGATGCTTTTTTTGGGATCAGAGTTGGATGATAGGATTGCGGTTTCATCAGAAAATGTTGAGCAGAAGGTATTGGGATGAGCAGAGATGTTATCAGTTGAAATGGTGTAAAGTATGAGACCCAAGACGATGCCTACGGGCATCATATATATATATATATATATATATATATATATATATATATATATATATATATATATATATATATATATAATATATGATAAATTCTATTTGCCAACAGTACTCAACTGCCTAGCAGTCACCGCCGACCGCTGCGGTGGACAGTACCAAACAGTACCTTTAATTCACAAATACTCACCGCGAACTGCTCCTGTTGTGACTGACACAGATCAGGAATGCAGAAACAAAGGAAAAGGGAGACCAATACCTTCAGCCTCTTCATGGCAACTGAGCCTATCACCACTGAACATCAGCACCAAGCGGTCACGCAACCTTTTCCTGTATCCGATCATACCAAAATATTTATATTGATATAAACAATACATCCAAATAATACCTAAATATCATTTAAAAGCACTTAAAAAAAAAATAAACTTCTCGACTTTGGCTTTCTTATAAAGTTGCATAAAAGGACACAGATATACAACTTCTGGCTAGGGAAAAGGGTTCCATGATATCATTTTCACACGTCATGAACACTTCCGCGTAGGAAATACTAATTTTTCTCTCATTCGACCTCTAGATAAGTCGATATTATTTGCAACGTCAGCTGTTTTGATTATAAAGTGATAACTTCAACAGGATGTAATCTAATAGAAAAAAATATTAAAATTTTCATAGTTCGATATAGTTTTTACTTCTGTCCTCAGAATTTCGTTTGCATATATTTCATCGGATATTTTTAAATACAACATTTCAACAGCCACACTTTAAAAGCCTGTAAGAACAAAAACTAAACATTTTCAGGAGATGAAAAAAACTTCCTAATTTTTGTTTTATGAGCGTTTTATTTTCAATTCAACTTTTTTTTCATGTCTAAGACAAACATGAAATGCTCTATGCAATTTTAATGTATTTCTGTCAAATATTTTTGATACTGGAAATACTCGATACTAGATCACTTTTTTTGTCTCCCACTGTAGAGGCAGCTCGAACGAAGAGCAGGCGTCCCTATTTTGGACTAGTCTATGAAAAATTCTGTTTTTAACGTACTCGACTTCAAATGAACATGGCTTGATTCACGAATATAAAGTTCTGCGTAACATACTGATGTGTAGATAACTTTCTGAGATTCTAGCTATTTCGAAGAATCAATTGGTTTGAAAAGATGAAACTAGAGATACATTTTTTAATTAATACAATTAATTCTCTGTCTCTCACTATGTGGAGTACGGCGGTATCGTAGCTTTTTTTTCAGTCAAGCTCTTTTTTCATTGTCCAAGAGCTTTCGATTGTTCTGAAGGCAGTTTAATATACCCACTTACTACTCTCTTCTGTGCTTCATCTAGTTCCATATTATTTATATTTGAGACTCATGGCTTATTGTTCTAATTTTTCCATTTATAAACCACAATCACACACTGACACACAAATACACACAGACACACACACACACACACACACACACACATATATACATATATATATATATATATATATATATATATATATATATATATATATATATGTTTCATAAAATTAATTTTCAACTCACATTCAAATTCACTTGTAGTACACAAACATTTCGCTTCCTATGATATTGTACATTTATTTAGTTCGTAATCTTGATACATTGAAATGGGAATCGATTAATAGTTGTTTTAATATGTCTCTGCTATAATCAATCATTGACTAAATTGATATACTGTAAATAACCTACTGAAAGTTTATTGTAAATAATTGGTTTTGGCGGGAATAGGCGATAGCCTTCCGCTTTTATATCGGGGATTCAGGTTATTTACACTCGTGAATTATTAAAATAAAACCCCGGCACTGGATATAGACTTTTTGAGGGTGTTAAATTGTGATTGGGAATTAGGAGATCTAATACCTTTTGTGACACTGAGTGAGAAGAAACAATGAAATGACTCACCTGGTTTATTCTTCAATTGTGAGGCCTATAGGACAACTAAATAAAATGACTATTTATCTTGTCTAACAAAAAATATTTATTTTAACAACTGATAATGAATATATATATAAGTGAACGGTCGGCTTGATATTCTTGGTCTTCAATGTAGTAAGCCTCTCTTCCCAGATGACGTCTTCTTGTGTTGGTGTCCAGGCCTCAAGTGTTTGGCGTCCTCTTCACCATCTGTTGCCAGCTACCTGATCGCATCTTTTTTCTTCTTTTCGATTTTTTATCGGTATGAGATTTTCCAATGAGCAATTTGTCCACCGCACAATTGAGTACAATTCACAGTGCAACCTCACATTCCTATATATTATATATTCCTTCTCATTCCCTCACAAAATGTCAACTAAAGGAGTAAATACAGGGGGATGTCTACAACACTGCAGCAAATAGACAAGTTAAATCTATGTACTAATATACTCACTCAATAATTTTTCTTTGACAATAAAAGTAAAATATTTTTTTAATTCAAATATTAGAAATATTTTGAAAGATGATTAAAGGAGCTCACTTGCCCGCTCCGAACTGCCTTTGACTGACTTTAAAAAGTAACTTTGACTGAATAGGTAGCCAGCCCGCTCTTGTTCGCTCCGCGCTTTTTGAACCTATCCGAATTCGCATTTTTACTACAAATACGGACTGAAGCCGACGCCGTAAGGAATTCCCATTCTCGATATTTCTCCTTACAATCCCATAACTCCGTTATTTTTCATGAGGTTTTGTTATTTCTTCTATCACTTCTATTGCTTTGTACTATCACCATTAAATAAACTGATGATCAAGCCATCAGAAAAAAAATATTAATATCATTATCTATGTAACGAATGTCTATTTATCCATCAAACAAAAATATAATTCGATCATAAAATTAAATTATCGACCTGTTAATTGCTTTGCAATGGGCAAATTTCGTTGAAGTCTTTTTAGCGTCCCATCGCGGGATATAAATCTCATCAGCATATGCATCTCGTGGCCACCTCCTTGAATTTATGTCAGTGGATTCATGTTGTAAGTACCTATGCGTTTGATGAAGGTTATTGTAATTTTCTTTTGCAGCGTTTTGAATTGATGGGGTGTTAAAGTCTTACGTATTATTTAAATTGCGACATAAATCGGTGTCAACTATCCTTCGCAACACTTAGGACTGAAAAGCCTGAATTTTCTTAATATTTGAGGGTATAAAAATAATCGCACAGTTCTATATCGTATGTTCAAATTAAGGAGTAACCAAATTAAGATTGGTTTTTGCTGCCTGGAAGAACCATCAAATACGCTTTTTTATAGCAAGCAAAAAAAAAAAAAAAGAGAATTTCAAAATTTTACCAAATGAGTAAAGTGTGTCTAAATATTTAATTTGGCCTGAAGATCAACACTAGAAAGCGTTGAATCGTCAGAGTCTGAAAATATTTCTGTTTTGGGACTAGAAACGGTACCTCGGTTGGGTAACTTGTGCCTTATGTCGGTTAACATATTTTTTGTAAACTGTGTGGCAAGTTTTTTAATGTTAAAGGCTTTTTCATTATGAGCTATCTCAAGACAGAGACATAATTTTGAGTAAGCTAAGGAATATTTGTGGTCATTCGTGATTAAAATGCTATTTGGTTCTAACATTTCCTTCATTGTTTGGTTGTTGTTTTTTCGTTTTACCATAGAAACTAATGTTTTCGTTATTTTACTACTTTTATGTAGTATTTTTATTGTTTTATACTCTCGGTTTGTATTTTTTTTTAGTTTGCCTGTATTTAATGAGGTTATACTAAAAGGAATCTCAGTTGGTGTAACATACATATGTTCTATTTTTACTGTACCTAGGTTAGTTTTATTTTTTGTGGTTCTTTGTTGTGTGTTTTGAGTTGTTGAATTGCGTTGTGAATTTTCTAATTTACCAGTGCATGCGCTTGCTACAAGGCCATCTTTACTCAGGATTGTAAAATCGTGATGCTGAGGGTTATTTGTATCATTGTCATTTGGGATAAATGAAGTGTTTTCTCCCCTGTCCTCCATTAGCTCTTCATGGATTTCAACCAAACTGAAGTTATTGGTTTCATTACGATTTTTACCTTCGTTGACTGGACAATTTTTACTTATATGACCCTCTTCGTGGCAAGAGAAGCATCTAACTTCATCAACATCTAGAAACAACCTGTAAGTGTCTCCTTCAAATTCTACTGGAAAGTTCGCAGGTAAAATAGGTAGTGTATCCGATTGGGCAAATGTGTGTCTTCTGGAGCTGATGATATGCACATTGTAGTATAAGACTGTAACCTCTATTTATAAATTATAATATAATCGATTACACATGTTAGTTAGATAAAGACAAGACAGATGGTATATTTTGTAATAAATAATAAAGCACACCTACGTTTGTTCTAAAGGTATTTTTATTAATTAATTACACATATTACACACATACCCGGGTATTTTGATCCCTGCGCGAAGGTAATTTACTGCTGAGTATAGCTTGATACCTATCTCTTTTAATTTATTTTCTATTAGAATACTGGGGAGATATGGATGGACATTAGATTTAACAATTATTTTTGAATTTACGATCTAGAGGTGCGCTGGAATGAAATTACCATCGACTGTAATACCCTTGTGTATTTCAAGGAAGTCTAATATATTTGATGGAAATAAAACGATTCGGTTATTAGGGATTTTAGAAGAAAATGTTATTTTACCTGGGCCTATCAGTTCCTCAGTATATCAGGCCTACGATATATTTCAAGATGGAAGTTTTTTTCAATTCCAGTGAATACAATACCCTGGTCTTTCTTTGAAGTCAATGTTGATTTTGCAATTGAGGTAAAAGACTTTCTTGTTGTGGCTTCGTTGGATTTCGAGTTGTTTTCTATGTTCATGGTTAGGATTCGTTCTTCAGTTGCCATTCCTCAGAATAGATATACCCACAAAGTAAACAGACTTTGGAGGTCTGTATATCCAAATTTCTCGAGTTTTAATGAGTTGAAGCAGATAAAATTAAGTGAATAATTACTTAAATTTTTTTTATTTTAATGAGATTTACAACTGTATTACATGAGAAATACAACAAGTAAATGTGACTTTGGTAATATGACATGTACGACATGAAGAGAAACTACTCATTGGTAGAACTCAAATTAAAGTTCTATATTAGAAGGTCCCGAGGCCATCTTCTTTTCAGACGCCTCGGAGGGTTATCAGATATCGAGGAGGAAGCAAGGTTTGAAACGAGAGGATTCGGATGGTTCTGCAGTTTGTTATGGAAAGATAGGTATCTGGATTGGGCCAAATCGGAAACATATGGAACATTAAGGTCTTTATGGATGATTTTATTTGTGACAAACTAAGGAGCGTTGAGGATTTTACGAAGGATTTTCGATTGTAAGGATACGAGAGGAAATCGATGGACTTAAAAATTAAAGTATAAATTTCCTTACCATTCAACCCAGTGCTATTTATATCAGGTATTTTATGTTTAATAATAAGTGTTTCATGGAAGATAATTAATTCACGCAAATAAGAGGATTTCGCTTAAAATAAATATTGTAAAAATATTTGACGTAGATACCAATAGATTATTTGAAATACATATCTTGTAGTTTTTATTGTTGATATTACATTTTTCAGGTATCGTATAATTTATATACAGATATTCTAAACGAAATATTAGAATAAAATATAAATATATAAAGTTACATGTATGCAATAATAAAAAGTATGTTATTATTTTTTAAAACTTAGCCATTAAACTCGTAATATGTTTATGATTTGTCTAGTATAGACAACTTTATGTTATTTAGTCAAAAACTGGTTCGATAGTAACTCGAATACGCTAATATCAAAAAATTAAATAAATTAAAAATGATAGTAGTCACTCTAAATTTAATGTTAAAATACTCAGTAACCTCCGGGGTAGCCAGTTGCGAAAAGATCTGAAAACTGTTTTTAAAATTTGTAACTTTTGTTAACAAAAGGGTCTATATATTTTTTTCAGGTGATTTGCAAGTACCTGTTCTAAATATGAAAAAGATGGTTTTCATACGTCCTATTACACTGGGCAACAATGAAAGTGTAATATAATCAATTTATTTGTATTTCCATCTGCTGGATTAAAAAATCACCATAAGAATGACAGATTAGCTCCTGCCTTGGATATAAAGTGACATTTCATTTTTAGAGTCAACATTTTCAATTAGGGAGAATTCTTTTTTTTTTTGGAGTTTGTAAACCTGTCAAATAACAAAACACAAATGCTTCTTCAGCTGTTTCTAAGTCATATAGTCATAGTTAATGTGGCTGTGACTGTGAGTTTCATATAGTTTCTGCTGTAATTAATGCAGAATTTCTGGTTTGAGAGTGGTTTTTAGTGTAAATTTGGTGAATAATTTTTGTTATATTTGTGTTGCGATAAAATTTTCCTCACAAAAACGCGATCTGATGCCTCTTCTATAGATGCATATCAGCATTATTTCTGTATGAATGTAGGGGACCAGGATAAGTCTTGGCCTCCAGATATATGTTGCAACGCATGTTCAGTTACACTGCGAGAATGGATGAGAAAGAAGAAATGGTCTATGGCTTTCGCTGTGCCTATGGTTTGCGGGAGCTTACAAACCATACTGATTGCTGCTATTTCTCCTTGACTCCACCTATAAAGGCAGGATTCAATATGAAGAAAAGAAGAACAGTTCAGTCCCAAATCTTATTGCTGGAGGAGACTACAATGCTAAACACCAAGGATGGGGTTGTCGATCATCCAACTCCCGTGGTAATACCCTTTCACAAGTTTCTTCTTCCAACAATTATTCCATCCTCTCGCCCACGAATCCTACTTATTTTCCAACATCCCTCAAAAAACGTCCCGATATCCTGGACATATTTATCACCTCCCAGATTTCCTCCTCCCAAACTATAATCAAATCCATAGATGACCTTTCTTCAGACCATAGTCCAGTTCTGCTTTCACTACATTCTGACTTTGCTCCTAAACCATCACTTCCTAAACTGATCACTGGACGAGTAAACTGGGACAAATTTCGTGATGATTTGGAAAACAAACTAGACCTCAAAATCCCGCTAAAGACAAAAGAAGACATTAATGGTGCCACAGATAAACTGACATCATCAATAACAGACAGTATAAATAATAACACCTTTATCAATAAGATTACCTTCCCACAAAATACTAACTTGCCACAGCATATTCGTATCTTATTACAGGAAAAACGCAGAGCAAGATCGAAGTGGCATAGGACTAGATACAGAACAGATAAATCGCATTACACACAACTGACTAACAAACTGATATCAGAAATTAGAAAATACAAAATTCAAAATTTACTAAATTTTACTGAAAAACTTACAACCACTGACAAATCATTACGGATGACCACCGAAAAGACTTTAATCACCCATTACTTACTGATTCCCAAACCTAGTCCAAATCCGATGAAGAAAAAGCCCAACTATTTGGTCAACATCTCTTCCAAACTTTTAATCTACATCCCGATATCCTTAATTCAACTCGCATCAATTGTAATGAAGCAGAACCGAATATTCTTCTCCAAATGTCTCTGCCACCCAAAGCATTTCATCCCATAGAAATATCCAACATCATTCAAAAATTACCTTCCCGTAAAGCTCCTGGACATGGCCTAATTACATCCCAGATCCTAAAACTTCTTCCTCGAAAAGCCATCCTATTCCTTACTTACATATATAATGCTGTACTCCGTTCTACATATTTTCCTGATCTTTGGAAACGATCTATTGTTAAAATGATCCACAAACCCAAAAAGCCACCAGAATACCCATCCTCTTACCGTCCTATCTCTCTTTTACCCATCATGGGCAAAATCCTAGAAAAACTCATCTTAAAACGCCTGTACCCTATCCTAAATTCTAAACACACAATCCCAGATCACCAATTTGGTTTCCGAACTTCCCATTCCACTATACAGCAATGTTATCGTGTGGTAGACGTAGTCTCCTCTGCATTAGAGCGCGGAATGTACTGTACGGGAGTCTTTCTCGACGTTGAACAGGCGTTTGATAGAGTTTGGCACCCGGGACTGCTGTACAAACTCCGAAAATTCCTACCACCTACATACTTCCTCATTATCCGTTCCTACCTTACTGATAGATACTTTAAAGTAAATCACAATAACGCCTATTCATCCCTTTTTTCCCAGTCCGCAGGTGTTCCTCAAGGTAGTATCCTAGGTCCTATCCTCTATACAGTTTATACAGCTGACATCCCTACCTGTCATAACACTGTCATCACCACATATACCGATGACACATGTATCCTATCAGTAAATAATGATCCATCAATTGCATCCCAAATGCTTCAATCACACATCATAAATCTAGAAGAATGGTGTCAAAACTGGAGAATTAAAATAAACTCCAATAAATCCCACCAAATTACCTTTACCCTTCGTCGTAAACCAACGACTTCCTGTCCTACAGTTTCCTTTAACAATACTCCACGTATCCCTGTTGAGCGAATCCGATACCTAGGACTCCACCTGGATAAACGACTAACTTGGAATCCTCATACTAGACTGAAATGACAAGAAACCGCTCGACGTTTCCGATTACTTCAGCACTTACTAGACAAACGCTCTAAACTTCCCATTAATTACAAAAGACTCATATACTTGACTATAATAAGACCTATTTGGACTTACGGAGTTGAGCTATGGGGCTCCGCTAAACCATCGAATTCCTCTCGCATCCAATCCTTACAATCCAAAATGCTTCGTAAAATCCTCAATGTTCCTTACTTTGTCACTAATAAAATTATCCATAAAGATTTTAATGTTTCTTATGTTTCAGATGTGGCCCAATCCAGATACCTATCCTTCCATAATAAACTTCAGAATCATCCCAACCCTCTCGTTTCTAACCTTGCTTCCTCTTCAATTCCTGATAACCCTCCGAGGCGTCTGAAAAGAAGATGGCCCCGTGATCTCCTAATGTATTCATATCATTAGAGTGCTACTATTGGGTAGTTACTCAGCAAGTGTATTCATGTCATTATATCAATTATGTCCAAATTTACTTGATGTATTTATGTAATACAGTTGTAAATGTCATAAAGAAATAAAAAAAAAAAAAAAGTCCCAAATCTTCGATCTGCTGTTCGGCCCATTCTACATTCAGATAGTTCACCAGTTCCTACTACACCCGAAAATTGTATGTTTGAATTATATGAGATAATTATCTCACTTCAGGGCATTATTAATGCTAAAATTAAGTTAAAATATTTGGTGCGGACAACATACAACTTTGACATACCGCTCAATTTTAATTAGAAATTATTTTCTATCCATGTTGGGCTATTATAAAATTTTTGAATTGCATTTTTAATTGAGCTAAAGCTAAAAGATTACAGATTTAATATTATAAATACTATTAAAATAACAAAAGCCCTATTTATTTATCACCGGTTGATTATGGATTGTACGACTATTAAAACTGTTATTTTCCATTGCAAAGTTTATTAAAACGGAAGTAAGAGATTTGCATTGCCTGTCATAGACAGGTCAAAAGTTTTCACGCTAATTGTAAATGGATTCTGTTGGAATATCACAAAGGGAAAATTTATCAAATTATTCACTAATTTAATTTTATAAAACGTTACATAATGATTTTGCGGATTAAACGGACGATAGATACCTAATTATTTAAATATAATATCAGATTTAGATTAAACTACAATAAATATATTTAAGGTTATAAACGTATCTATGAAATATTTTTATATTTCACTCAAGTACAATGAAATATCTTAAACAATGCCATTGTCTTGAATCCGTGGGTTTTGAATAGTTTTTCTAATTTAAACAAAATTTTAAATGTTTACGTTTAGTATAAAAAATTAATTTAATTTCCTTGAAAACACCTGATTTCAACGATATATTATACGTATACCTTCTTTATTATTTCTGAAGATTCATTTTCAACCTGGATAAGTATTTTTCTTCTTTATCTAATTATCAAATTCTTCCAAAAGTTATATTTAGTTTTTTCCATAACTCCTTATAATGATAAATAGTTATTATTTCTAATAAAACAAATTAAAGGTACTTTAAAAGAAGATATGATAATGTTGAGATTTCACAAAACGAAAATTTATCAATTTATTTACTAATTTAATTTTCATAAAAGTTACATAACAAATTTTCGGAATAAACGTTGATACTTAATTATTTAAATATAATATGAGACCTATAATCACTAAACCACAGTAAATGTATTTAAGGGCATGACCATTTATTCTTCCAATGGCCGTTAGCACGGACACTGCGTATTTATTCAATGTGAATTGGATGTAAGTACATTTTTGCTTCCTCACTACGGAAGGCAAAAATTTTTTTATGCTCAGAATCGAAAATTTTCACTCGCGTTTTACGTTTCAGACATCAAGGATCAAATTTGGTTCGGTGTCTGTCTGTCTGTCTGTAGTCAAATCGATGTGACGGGCATATCACCTAGTACCGCTCATCCAATCTTCATGAAATTTTCAGGGATTATGCTGATTGGTGCCTAGATGGTCCCATATCAATTTTATCAAATTCCATCCAGCACTTCCGCTTACGCACGCGCAAACGTATATTTTTAGATATGCCAATATTTCAGAAAGGGCTCGTTCGATTTGGCTCAAAGTTAGATAAAAGGTAGACTTTGGTGAAAAAATAATGTAGTGTCAATTTCAAGTTACGAGGGATGGTAAAATTAAATTCCGAATAACTCAAGAGGTATACACATTTATGTCAATATTGTATTTATTTGTATTGTATGTATATGGTTTTTTAGAAGTTTACGGAATTTCCTAAAAAACAAAAAAAAAATTCGTCAAAATCGGACAATTAGGAGCAAAGATATGGTCTCTAGTTTTTTTAGATGTGCTATTGCAAAAGGTTTATTTTTTTTTTTGGATTTCTGAATGTTTTACTGAAGTAATGCTATTTTTTTTTAGCATATTACTAATGATTAAAAAAAAATTTAGTCCAATAATTAGAATCACCTTTATTTATTTTTCTTTATAACTAGGAATTTAATGTTACTTTATATGTATAATTGTTTGGAAATAATATACCAAAGAGAAATAATTTGCAGTGGTTTTTTTCAAATTAATTATCGTTTTATATATATATATATATATATATATATATATATAAATCTTTCGTGCTGAAGCCCCTCCTCCAAAATTAAATCTTGATTCGGTAATGTATATACTATTATTAGAGCATAAGTTCGTATGTAATAATTTTCAACTTTAATTCTATGTGTATTAAAGGTGATATTTTGTAGTCTGCAACTGATATAAGTAGTCTGCTACTACGGAAAATAGCAGATGAAAATAAAATATGAAATTATTCTAATAAAGCATAAAGAAATATTGAGTTTTTATGCACTCTTGTAAAACAATAAATAAATTTATACATAAGACCTTTTGAACTAACATTATTGAAATTCATGTTCAGTATGCATGTTTATTTATTTTTTTATTAAGCATAATCAAGTATGGAATATTCAAATACGACCCTCTGTTGTTGAATGTTGAAGGGTAACTGTAATCGGCTATTCCGATTCTGCTTCTCTCAGAGATTTTATTCTCATACGAAAAATTGTATACCTTGTAATATACAACGGAAACGGTGAGGAAGCTATACTGACCTTACTTGGCAGACGTTTTCATGATATTTAAAGAGAAAATGTAAAGTGTTTCAATCAAAAGAAATATATACATATAGTAAAAAACATCTTTATTATTTGTAAAACTAATGAAATATACTACAATGAGAAAAGGCGAAGAAAAGACATTTCAATGAATTATATTTTATGAATTTTACGCATTTTTGAAATTTAATTAAAAACTAATTAGAACCTATATGGATTATAACTTGGTATAAAATAAATTTAATATAGTTTTTTATTTATTTTTTTACAACCAAGAAAAGAAATTAAACAAATCAACAGTGAGGATAATATATAAATAAATGAACTGTTATTTTCAAATAATTCATTTTTACTTTTGAATTTTATATTTATAAAATTGTCTTACATTTTAATATACATATATTTAAGAAAAAAAAATTGTAAACATATAAACTGAAAACTAGTTATCTGCAGCATGCCATGTGATAATTGAATAATGATGATTGAACAAATATACAAAATAATTAACTTATTTTCAAAGAAATTGCTCATACTTATAATTAATTATTAAAATAAATATTCAATATTTTATTAAAAGCTTGTTTAAAAAAATCTGGTGAGGGCAACACACAACTTTCACTTATCGCTCAACTTTGAATAGAGATTATTTTTGGCCATATCGGGCTATTATAAAATTTTTGAATTGCATTTTTAACTGAGCTGAAGCTAAAAAATTACAGCTAACAAATCATAAATACCATTAAAATAACCAAAGTCCTATTTATTATATCACCGGTTCATTATGGATCGTACGATCAATTGATTATGGATTCTAATAAAATTATTAAACTACAGTAAATATATTTAAGGTTATAAACATATGCATGAAATGATTTTATATTTTACTTCTTCTTTCACACAAGTACAATGAAATAGTTATTTAAACAATGTCATTGCCTTTATTAGGTGGATTTTAAATATTTCTTTCAATCTTAAAAATATTTTAAAAGGTTGCATTTAGTTAGTAAATTTCATTTAATTTCCTTGAAAACATGTGATTTACGTTAAATATTATTAGTTTTCAAAAAATATTATTTATAATTTTTTTTGCCAATCTCCGTTTCCTTTTACAACAATCTATATTAGATATAGTTTTTTCTAAAATTCTCCGCTTTCCAACGATATATTATACGTATATCTTCGGACTAGTATTTCCAGAGATTCATTTTCGACCTGGATAAGCATTTTTATTTTTTTCTCCTTTATTCAATCATCAAATTCATTCAAAAGTTATATTTAGCATTTTTTCACAACTTTTAATAATGAGAGATAATTGATTATTTAAAATAAACCATATTAAAGGTACTTTAGAGGAAGACGCATATGAACATTGGGCATTTAAGCCCTGTAAAGTGACATAAACGGGGATAAGGACTAAATTATATTATGGACCACTTAATTATACGATGATACACCGAGTTTAATCAACATCGTTAGAGCCGTTTTTGAGAAAATTGTAAAAATGTGTTTCAGCGTTAATATAAAATGGCACTTCCGGTTAGCCGATTTTAACGAAAAAGTTGCTGTCACATCCGGCCAGCTCGTATATCAGTTTCGTACCACTTTTCGTTTATGAGCTGGACTGTTAACACACACACAGACCATTTTGCGACACTTGGTTATTTGGACTCAGGGGACCTCAAAACACGTATTTCCGTTGAAAACTGAGATTCGAAAATTTTCACGATCGTAATACTTACACTTACTATGTATTTCATATATATGTAAGTGAAAGTAAAAACTATAAATTTAAAAAAAATTATAAATAATTCGCGATTTTTTTATAATCATCTAAATATACTGCAGATACCCCACTTTTAGAAAAATCTTATTTAATAAGCTTTAAGTCGATAATAATTTAGTACAGATTTATAAGGAAAAAACTTAAGATTCAGATCTAGTTGTGTAAAAAATTACGTGATTTTAAATCATGTCATCTAGATGTACCCGCTTATTAAAAAAAAAAATGACTGTACTAAATTTTTGTAAAGCTTTTATTTCTTGTTTTTCCAAGATCTAGGATGCATTATAATATAGATAATTGGTTTGATACACCTTCTATTCATAAAACAAAAAATATTTAAAATTATTATTTTTCATGTAAAGTGATTATGAAACTGTGTTTGTTTATCACCCAGGTTTCTATAATAGGAATCGATCCTTGTTTATTAAATCCGTTAAAGTGACAAACTAAATGTTCCTGATCCTAATATTTACGTTTTAATGAAAATGATTGAAGCGATCAGCAGATTTTTTAAAAAAATTAATTAGTAAATTTTGGGATTAGGTACATTTATTTCGTCACTTATAAATAGGAATCAATTCTTGTAATATAAATTTTAGTAAAAGAGACATTTCCGTTCTCACTATAAAAGACAAATAATTAATAAATCCTTATTTTTTAAAAATGTTTATGCATTTATATTAGTTATACATCCAAGATCATCGAAAAAAAAAAAGAAATTAAAGCTTTGCAAAAAGTTATTGTAGTCGTTTTCGCTGAAGATACGGGTACTTTTAGTTGGGGTATCTGAAGTAGTTAGAGGATGATAAAAAAAAAAAAATGCGGATAATTTAAGATTTTTTATAAAAACAAATCTTTGCTTAGTTTTTAGCTGCTTAAAAGTATCCTTAAAATGTTTTTAACAATGACAAAGTTTAGTTACATTCCTCGCATTTATCCTAAAGGGTCATTGGCGTTTTCTATAATTTATATTCTATTATAGTAATTTATAATCGTTGAAAATTCAAACACAATAGAGACTCGCTCTTCATTATCTTGTAGAAGATCTTTTGGTGTTTTTCCTAAATCTATTTTTTTTCTGTGTTTCGAATTGGGACATTTACCAGAAGTGTTTCAGTTGATGTATATTGCATTTTTAGCAAATAGCAGCTTCTAGACCTCTTAAAAGATCTATGTGTGAACTGGCAGTGCCCAATCCTAAGGCGGCACAATATAATTTCTTCACGCCTTGAACTTCTGTTGCTAGTGAGCCATTTATCGCAATTAGATTTCACTTCTTTCAGCTTACACTTTTTGATTTCCCAATCTTTTTCTCACTCTGCCAGTTGTTTTTCCTTTGTTTGGTATACCCAGTCTTCTAAAGAGATATATGAGAAGGAGTTAGTGGAGGATGCGTTTAAATAAATAAAAAATTAAAATATATTAATTATTTTAATTTTTACCGACGTTTCGACCCACTTTTCAGGTCGTCTTCAGGGCTACAAAAGATACAAAACATGTTGAAAATAAAAAATAAATATAAGTATATATAAAATAAGAAGAAGTTGTCAGATACAGAAATAAAAGATGGTATCAGAGATATAGTGGGTGACAATGTAGTTAAATATTAAGAATTATATATGTAGAAGATACAAATAAATGGAAAATAAGTAGGAATAAAAATAAAAATAAAGGAGAATATAGCATGTAATTTAAAATTAAATATTTCATTTTGTATTCATACTTAGTTTCCATTTATGTTGTATCTTCTAACATATATGAATTCTTAATATTTAAATACATTGTCACCCACTATATCTCTGATACCATCTTTTATTTCTGTATCTGACAACTTCTTCTTATTTTATATATACTTATATTTATTTTTTATTTTCAACATGTTTTGTATCTTTTGTAGCCCTGAAGACGACCTGCAAAGTCTAAAGCGATATATTTCACTCAAGTCACTTCCTCTTCTTCTCCTCCACTTCTTGCTAAATGGGCTGCATGGTCAGCTTTTTCATTCCCTAATATTCCACAATGAGCTGGCACCCATACCAAGATAACTGTTATGCCTTTATTTTTTACCTCCCACCAAATGTTGAGTATTTCTCTAATTATTGAGTTTCTAGCATATGGGTTAAAACACTGTATGAGTCCGTCACAACTACTCAGTAGTTCTTTTTAGCTTCGCTTATAAAGCATTCATGATGGCCTCTACTGTGAATACGGAGCATTCTGCAGGTAATTTAAACAGTAAGTGGTTCTCTTTACTCGCTAAAGCGCATCCTACGATATCTCCTTCCTTGGATGGATCCGTATATATAAAATATAAAATTTTATATTGTTCTATCAGTTTTAAAGATTTTTGTATTTCAATTGGATATGTTTTTGCAATTTTAGTCATGGATTTATTAATCACGGCTCTGTATATTTTTATTCTGGGACGGTTCTTACAATGCTCGTATTTATGTTTATTTTATTTATTACCTTGTAAATTACATGTTTAGTAAATTTAATCTAGTTTACACTGAAGCAATAGATAATTACTAAATAAAATATTTTATTTTTAGTAATCGCTTGCTATTCAACAAAAAAAACATAACGGAGAGAAGAAAACGAGTGTGGCGTTCAGTTGGGACACCCATTTATGCATTGGGACACACACCAGAATCGATGGGGGGTGCACTTGTTTAGTAGTTTTTTTCAGGCATGGTGTTTATTAATTATCAGATAAATGGGAAAATGTATAGCTAGGTGATAGACAATGTTTTGATTAATCTATTTTTATACACTTTTATGTAATAATCCTATATTTTCTACACGAAAATCCCTTTTTCATATTTCTACACTAGGTTTCGAAGTGATCATATCAACCATAAAAGATAATGTCCATTAATCGTAGAGTACTTGTATACGTTTATGTTTTAAATGAATGAGCAATTCTTGGCTAGATCGTGCCATGGTAATTTTTCCCGTTGTTCATCACTTGGTACATTCCATTTTTCACAGTTTAGTTTTATGATGTTGTTTGTCGTTATTGTTGGCAGAATTCTATAACAATTAAAAAACAATTAGTAATAAATGCCCTTTTCAATAATAATAATTCATTACTTTCATTTTAAAAAAAAAGTACGTCAAATACAACAACCATTAAAGTAGTAGTTGATCGAAAAAAGTAGTACTTGAAAAATATATGTATATATCTAATATAGAAAGTTGTATAAGGTTGTATAGAAAGTTCTTATATACATTCGGCATATTGCTTATATTTTAGGATGGTATTAAGGCTGATATCGTAAGACTCCGGTCTATATCTTATATATAAATGATATATATATCTTATATAAATATATATAAAAATATAAAATTATACAAAAATATAAAAATAATATAAAATCTTATATAGATATTATTTATTAGCCTCGATGGAAGACGCACTCATTCACCATCGCTTATCTTCCTTCATAGTTTTTCTGACATGGAGCTCATTAATTACCAGATAGATGGGGAAATGTATAGCTAAGTGATAGACAATCTTATTAATAAAATATGTGTAACACTTTTATATAATAATCCTATATTTTCTTCTACGTAAATCCCTGTTTCATATTTTTACACTAGGTATTGGAGTTAGAAATTTGTTCCGTTTGTTTTTGTAAGCTGTTTAGTTGAGATTTGATATCGCTTCATTTTTGTGATTTTATCTGTTTGAAGTAATGAAGACTCCTTAATTGGTGAAAGGTGTTCTGCTTTTTGTGAGAGTCGAAGTTTTGTTTTGGAATCTTACAAAATTGGTTTGATAATATTATTTTTCCTTCGTAATCGTATCGGCCACAAAATATATTGTCCATTAATCGCAGAGTATGCGTTAATGTTTTAAGTGAAAGAGCATTTCTTGGCTAGATCGTGCCATGGTAGATTTTCTCGTTGTTCATCACTTGGTACATTCCAATTTTCAGCGAGTAGTTTTAAGATATTGGTTCTCATTTTTATTGGCAAAATTCTATAACAATAAAAAAAAAATTAGGAATAAATGCCCTTTTCAGCCTTAATAATAATTCATTACTTTCATTTTATATATATATATATATATATATATATATATATATATATATATATATATATATATATATATATATATATATATATGTATATATATACAGGATGTCCCGTAAGTAGAGGGGAATATTTAAAAGGTTGATAGTAGACATTACGACATACAAAAAAGTTCTTATAAACTATTGCCTAATTTCGAGCAGAAAATAGAAAATTTTAGATTTATGTTTTTTTAAGCGAGTCACGTTTTTTGTTGAATTGGAAGCGATAACATAAAAAATATCTGATTAAAGTAATCAAACATCGCTCCATATTAAATTATACAAAATTTAATTAAAATTAAAGTAGAGTTTGCCTTTGTTAAAACTATTTAAAGAGGACTTAAAGAGGAGGCAGACAAACATAGCTAAGTTCCCTTTAAAAAAAATCATAAATTATTTGTAATTTGTTTTAATCACCCATCAAACGTTTACCTCACTTTTAGAAAAACTTCCTCATTTATTAAGCTTAACGTATATATCAATTAATTTGAGGTTTATTAGAAAATGTTTGAGATTCACCTCTAGTTGTGTAAAGAAATTATGTTATTTTCTTTCAAGTCACCTAAAATTACCTTTGTTTTCTGTAAAAATAACTACAATTAACTGTTGCAAAGCTTTTATATCTTGTTTTTCTGTGATATAGTATCCTAAAAACATATTTTATTTATAAAAATAAAAAAATTGAATAAAATGATGATTTTACAAATATTTTTCTTGTAAGGTGATTATGTAATTGTGTTTTTTCTCCGTCATAGGAATCGATAAGTATTTATCAGTGACAAACTTAATGTTTCTAACTAAAATTTAAGTATAAAATAAAGAAATCTACTGATTGATTAAAATATTTTCATGATAAAGTAAATATTAGAGCTAGAAACATTAACTTGACACTTATAAATAAGCATGAATTCTTATGAATTGAGTATATAAGTGAACATTATAGTAAAATAAAGTAGATAGAATAATAACAATAACAAGAAATACATAATAATAACGGCTAAAAAGTACAGACTAATGAAGTAAACACAATGAAAATGAGGTAATATAAGAACTAAAAATGGTAATCTTAGAATAACATGTAAAATAGAGAAAAGGAATATGAAGTTATAAAAGAAATAATTATAAATTGAATCAAGGTGGCTTACTTGAAAAATAATTATTTTTAAATGTTTTATTTATACAAATAAAATGTGTTTTTAGACAATTAAGTTTATTACAATACAAACCATAACAGGCAAAAGCCAGACATAAAAGCTTGCCAATAGTTAATTGTAGCCATTTTTCCTTAAAATACGCGTACTTTAAGGTGACTTGATAGGATATAACATCATTTATTTACACAACTTGAAGTAATTCTTAAAAAATTTTCTTATAAACCTCAACCTAATTGATATAGACTTAAAGATTATTAAACAAGGAAATTTTTCTGAAAGTGAGGTAAATGCAGTCAAAGACTGATTAAAAAAATCTCAGATAATTATGACTTTTTTTAAACGCAACTTAGCTGTATTTGTCCGCCTAATATTAGTGTTAACAATGACAAACTCTACTTTCGTTTAAAGTTAATTTTGTCTAGTTTACTATGGAGCAATGTTTAGTTACTTAAATAAAATATTCTTTTAAGTTATCGCTTCCTATTCGACAGGAAACGGGACTCGCTTAAAAATACACAAATCTTAAATTTCCTACATTTCTGCTGGAGATTGGGCAATACTTTATATAAACTTGTTTTGTAGATCTTGACGTCTATTATAAAACTTTTGAATATTTCCTGATACTTACAACCTTAGAAAATTTATACATTAGTCAAAATTTATACTTAATATGAAAATTTACATAAAAACATCTTATATCAAATGTTCCACGAGCCATGGATTTACATACACTTGCGAATTAGCATATTATATTTATGAATGTACGATTTACATTTACATTATTTTTGCTATTGATATGTATGAAATTGTAATTAAATGTTTGAAAGTATTAAAGTTAACGATTAAATTATTGTATTACACTTAAATTTCTAAATTAAAAGAAATACCCATATCTAAAATATAATAATACAAAACATATTAAATTAAATTAAAAGTATAACCTTGAAGTTGTATATAATATCTATTCTCAACAAATGTTAGAATAAAAGCACCAATAGTTGACAATGTACTAATACCTGACACCCTCCTCGATAAACGGAATTATAAAATGTCAGTACCTCCTAGACCCCTATTGCATATATTTTTAGTTTCTATATTTTCTCCTTGTATTTTTGTCAGCTTTTCTTTAGTCTTTTCGGAAATCACAACCGAAATAATAAGTGGAAAATTAGGAAGGTTCCTTACTGCCAACTTAGTGTCCCATTCGTCAGTAAGAGGAGCATACCTTAGCATACCTTATCAATAAAATCCCGTTAATCCCGTATAGCCTAAAAGGCAAGGTAGGGATGAAAAAAAAAACCCAAAAAAAAAACGTTTTTTTTTTTAAATTCCTGATGTCAAATATAACTAATTTAGATAGATAGACAGATAGATAGAAAATAACTTTATTGTGGGTCACAGCCCCTTGAGAATAAATAGAATAAATTAAAAGATTACATCTGACCAAAATAAAATCAATAGAAAAAAAAGAAAGAAATAATGTAAAGAAAATATAAGGTAAACATTCTATATACAAAACATACGAAACTATTTACAAAACAATTAACACTATGACAAAACACTTAAAGCTATTTGCACTGATAGACCAGTATACACTTTTAAGAAAACAATAAAGAATTAAAAAATAAAAATATATTAAATTATTCATTAAAATAAGCTTTGTAGTTCTGTTGAGAAAACAGAAAGCTGAAGCTGACAATGTAAAGTCCCTGATTAATATATAAATAAATTGTCATTTAAATGTTGATTAATGTATAAATACATCATCATCATTACTTAACGTAACAATATGCAAGAATATAGTAGTGTATAAAAGATAATAGTTATAAACTACCAATAGATGCGTTCAGTGACATCAAGTGTAGGAAACCTTTTAGCCTATAAGAAAATTAATATCCCTAGCAAAGAATAGTATTGATATTTGACAATGAATGACATGAAGTAAATGTATGTTGTCAAATGGTTAGCAACTATCTGAATGTTTTTGGGATATGCATTGGAATAGGAGGGTTTTGAATGTGGATATGGAGGGGGAATGTCGAATTTTGATAGGGATGGAATTCCAGAGATTGACAGAGCGAGCAATAAAGGAGTTTTGGAATGAGGCTATGTGTGAGAAGGCATGAAAGGTTAGAAGGTCTTGTACACAGGGAATGGACTGAGGATTTGAACTAGAGAAGGTTGTAGGCGTAAGAAGGACGATGGTTGTTGATGATTTGGTAGAGGGACGTACCTAGGAAATATTTTCTTTGGAAGGAGGGGAAAAGCCACTTTAACTCAGCGTAGTGGTGAGAGACATGGGAGTGTCTTGGGGCCCCGATCACAAATCTTACGCTGCTGTTCATTAGTCTTTTCAATCTATCACGGAGCCCCACAGAGAGGCCATCATACACCGCACAGCTGTATTCAAAGTGGATGAAAATGAGAGAGGAAACTAGGAGTCTACGCGATGGAATAGTTTGAGCATGTAAATTGTCCGTCGAGAGATATGAAAAATATGGTGATTCCAGAAAAGGTTTTTATCAATGAAAAATCCTAAATTTCTAACAGAGGAGTTGAAGGAGATTGGCTGTCCATTAAGGCGAAGGAGCAATGGCAATGGCCTGAGTTTTGGCAGCATTTAACCTTAATCCGTTTACATTTGCCCAGGCACTGATTCGATCTAGGTCTTCTTGGATCTTCTGCAAATACTCCCAATAACTCGGGAGGGGAAAATGAAATTCTAATGCGAATCATAATAATAATAATAAAAGGCTTAGCGAACCCGAAGGTTCGATGCCGACACCACCAATCGCTTATTTCATACCTCCCTCCACCGTTCGCCCTCCAAACCCAGTCCCTTCAGATCGGCTTTAATACAATCTTCCCACCTTCGCTTCGGTCTACTTCTCGGACGCTTACCATTCGGCACAGCAAATATTAATCTTTTAGGAATTCTCTCGTTACTGAGCCCAACAACTTTACAAGCCCATTTGATTCGCCGCGATGAAATTACCTAAATTATATTACCCGGATACAGCTCACGCAATTCGGCGTTGTGTAACCGTCTGAACTCTCCGGTTAACTCATCCTTCTTTGGTCCGAATATTCTACGCAATACTTTATTTTCAAAAACATTAAGACGCTGCTCATCCCTTAGTGTTAGCGGCCAAGTTTCGCATCCATAAAGAACTGTAGGCAAGATAATTGTTTTATAGATTCTAATTTTTAAGTTCCGGGACAAGAGGCACGAACTAAATAGTTTTGTCACAGAAAAATAATAAGCATTTCCCGCCTTCAGTCTAACCTTAATCTCTTCTTCAATTTCGTTTCTTCTAGTTATCGTAGAACCTAGGTACCTAAATTTCTCTATCTGTTCAAACATATTGCCCTCTATATCGATATCACCAGTAGTATCGCCATTTTTGCAGCTAACCATATATTTTGTTTTATCCATGTTTATTTCGAGTCCTAGTTCTTTACCGGCTTTCATTAACGTTATCGTATTTAGTTTTATAGTTTCAACGTATTCGCTTAACAGTACCAGATCATCAGCATAGCCCATCACGGATGTTGTCCCGCCCAGATCCAACCCTTTCTCGGTTCGCATTACCTCTCTAATGGCATGTTCTAATGCCAAATTAAACAGGACAGGCGAAAGAGAATCCCCCTGTTTTAAACCCGAACGAACCTCAAATTTTTCGGACAAATTATTACCGATTCTAACTTTATTGAGTGTCTCCGTCAAGCACATCCTGACTAGATTTACTAGTTTTTTTGGAATCCCCAGCTCGATTAGAATATTATACAGTTTCTGGCGGTCAATAGAATCGTCAGCCTTTTTAAAATCTATATACAGCTGGTGAACAATACCGTTATACTCCAATTGTTTCTGTAATATTTGCCGTAAAGAAAATATTTGATCAATAGTCGAACGATTCCGTCTAAATCCGCATTGGTAGTCTCCGATAATTTCCTCGGTGTATTCCGTGATTCGACTGGTTAAGATTAAAGTGAATATTTTATAACATACCGGAAGGAGTGAAATTCCTCGATAGTTATTACAATCCGTCCTCGGACCTTTTTTATGAATCGGAATAAGATTAGATTTTTCCATTCTTCAGGTAATTTCTCGTTCACCCAGATCTTTTTAATCAACCGATGTATTTTAGAAACTCCAGCTTCCCCGCATGCCTTAATTAGTTCAGTAGGAATATTATCGGTTCCCACTGATTTATATGATTTTAATTTTCTGATAGCTACTTCAACTTCCTCTTTACTCGGTCCTTCTATCAACGGTTCAGCACTCTGGTACTCAGAAGGAGGACACAGATTATAATTTCCCGTATTTAAAATATTGTCAAAGTGGTCCTTAAACTTATTCAATATGTCAACCGGATCGGTCAGAATATTGTTATTATCATCCCTGATTCCAGACGTTACGGGTCCTACACATTTACGTGATCTGTTTATACCTTTGTACATGTTTCTTACGTTATTTTCGATTCTATTCTATAAGTTTTTGTCGAAGTTTCGCGATTACTAATTCATGATCCGACCCACATTCTGCTCCGCGATAAGACCGTACATTAATTATACTGCTTTGCCAGCTGTGTTGTATCAAGACATGATCGATTTGATTTCGTGTTTGCGAATCCGGTGATGTCCAAGTATATTTATGAATATCCTTATGTTTAAACGTCGTACTTTTAATTATCAGGTTTTTCGAGATGGCAAAGATTATCAGACGGATCCCATTATCATTACTATATTCGTGCAAACTTTCTTTACCAATCGTCGGAATATAAACTTCTTCCCTTCCTACCTTTGCGTTCGCGTCACCTACAATTATTTTCATGTAGTTTCGCGGTAGTTTATCATAAACCCATTCGAGTTTATCGTAAAATTCATTTTGACTTCATCGTCACTGTCTTCGGCCGGACAATGTATGTTTATTTATGCGATTTTAAACCAACGTCCCTGAAATATAGCTACCGAAATTCTATCACTAAAGAATTGTACGTCCCTCAAAGCGGATAGTAATCTACTCCTAATTAGAAACCCGGTACCTAAACAATGATTCCCGCTTCCTCCGTACCAAATAGTGTACTTTCCTTCCCTCATCGAGGCCTCCCCTGGCCAGCGAACCTCTTGCAGAGCCACGACATCCAAATTGTTCCCATTTACCTCATTCGCGACCGATTTTAGCCCCCCTGCTGTGTTTTAACTCCTTACGTTCCACGTACCAATATTTAAATCCCTATATTTCAACTTGCGCCATGAATTCCCTAAAGCAGTCCCCACCCGGAGACCCGAACGGGGGACTAGTTTACCTCCGGATAATGAGCGTTTTACCTTAGGGAGATCCATGACTATTTGTAGTGTTTGGTGAACTAAAGATATGAGAGTAGGGCGTTCAATCCTACGTCACACACTCCAGCAAGTCTGGTGGACCCTACCTCCAGCAAGTCTGGAGGACTTGTTGGTCAGCGAGTCCATCGGACTTAGCCGGGAGGAACAATTTCCACCGACCATCCCCACATCCGCCACCCGTGGGACGCTCTCCATACGCGGTAATGGGCCCGCGTGAGGCTAATGCAAATCATACTTAAGTAAAAATATCTCTCTATTAATTTTTGAGCAGTTTATATATTCCATTTATAGTGAATAAAAAAAAAGTTATACTTACAGTACAGTTGTATATTTGTATTTACTTACCGAGATAATATAATGGCTGGATACTTAAATGAGGAAGGTACGGTCACTTCATCATTGTTGTAATGGATAGCGTTCAGCGTTGCTTCCACTACTTCTTCCATTTCTACGACCGTATTTATCCTGGAAATTGTATTATTTTTCAAAATTTTTATAACTGTTTGAAAAAAATATATATTGTGAATATAATATATAAATTTATACAATTTAATTTATATAGGATGTTATAGTTGCCAAACTGAAAATATGAATTAAGGACCTCAAAAAAAAAAAAAAAAAAAAAATCCTATGAAGGTCCAAACGCTTTGGACAAACGCTTTGTTTAGAAGATATTCACACCTGAAGATTTTCATTGTTATGAATTATTTACGTTATACACTGACAGCCAAAAAATTCCACCCACTTGATTTTTTCATGTTTTCATCTAAAAATATTTCAGCTTTGGATTGGTAATCTTTTTGTTTGTTTTCAATTAGGAATTTTAATATAGAGAACAATAACCCTTAATCCTTAATTCAATGAAATGATTCTAGATTCCAATGTTTACTTTCTATGGAATCAAAATGTTTATTCAGTATTATTAGTTCAGAGCCGTTTCTTGCAGCACATTTCTTAGTCTCCTGCTTTTAATTTTTTCAATATTAAGTTTAAAAATGCCTCTTAGTGCTGAGGATGTTGCGCGTGGTGTGGCACTTATTGATGATGGACGTTCCATTAGATATGCAGCTAATGCCATCGGAGTTCCATATGAAACTTTACGAGACGCCGTCAGGCGTTTTCGGGAAACTGGTTCTTACAATAGAAGGCCCGCTTCTGGACGGCCTAGGGTAACAGAACCACGGGATGACCAGTTTTTGACTTTGAGAATTTTACGAAACCGGCTCCTTACCGTTGTTCAAGTGATTCATCAGCTCGAAGAAGTTCGAGGTGTGCAAATTTCTGAACGTACCCCGCTCGAAGAAGATTAAATGAGTATGGATTAATGGCTTTTCGTCCAGTAAGAGGACCAAAAATATTACCTATTTATTCATTAAAATCAATAGATCAATCAAAAGCAGAAATATTTTTAGATGGAAACATGAAAAAATCAAAGGGTAGAATTTTTTGCCTGTCAGTGTATTAAGTAAATAAAACTTATTTATTTGTTCCAACTACTTCATTTATTAAACGTGAACATTAAGACAGGCTCGTCATCTTTCTTCAGCTGTGGCATAACGGCACTGGATATGTGTTATTGTTTCACAAGATTCAATTATCCTTCTTCGTAAGGAGTTAAGGTCACTGAACGGATTTGCATAGACTTTTTGTTTAATGTAACCCAGACAAAAAAATCCAGTGGTGTCAGGTCTGGAGAGCGTATAGGCCAAGCATAATAGGCATTTAATTAATAAAGTAGTCAGAACAAATAAATAGGCTTTATTTATTTCATGTAACGTAAATAATTCATAGCAACTAAAACCTTTAGGTGTGAATATCTCCTAAACAAAGCGTTTGCGGACATACTTTCAGAGGATTTTTTTTTCTTTTTTTGAGGTCCTTAGTTCATTTTTGGAATTTCGCCACTTAGATATTTATGCTTCGCATTATCTTTACGCATTGAGTAGCGTTTCACGGGTGGCGGACGTGTGGAAATTCCTTTGATGTTCCTCCTGGCTAAGTCCGATTGACTTGCTGACCATTAATGAGAAACTCTCTAGACTTGTTGGAGGTGACGTAAGATTGAACTCTCTGCTCACTTATCTTTAGTTCACCAAATATCAAATAGTCATGGATCTTCCTAATATTGCTATCCACTTTGAGGGGTATACAACTCTTTGAGGGGTTTTAAATATACATTTTGATGGCCAAGTTATGATAAAGTTCGAGTGGGTTTATGACAATATTCTGTTAATCTGCGTGAAAATAATTCTATTAGCAATTTATTTTAGTTTGTTTTCTGATGACTGGTAAAGAAAGTTTACATGAAAATAGTAATGCTAATGGAATCCGGCTGGTAAAATTTACCATTTCAAAACAAAAACATAATGATTAAAAGTACTACGTTTAAACATAAGGATATTCATAAATATACTTGGATATCATCGGATTCACATGTAGGAAATAAAATCTAATATGTAGAGAAACTGGACTCTATGTCCTCTTTGAGAACGATTTCCCTCAGTTGGTGACCGAAGAGAACTTCCCTTTCTGCAAGAACTTTATTTACGGGTGGAAAACCGCAGTTGGCTCTGCTCATTTTCATATTCCAGAAAGAGGACCATTTACTGGACGGCCGCCGGAGAGAGGAGGTGAAGAAGAAGAAGATGGGAGCCACCTGGAAGATGGAAGATGATGACGCCGATTTAACATGACCGCTGGAAATTAATTGGTAACATCCCGCAAAGTTGCTGATACCCGTTTTGCTCAAGGGCAAGGGAGGGAGAATAAATAAATAAATGTAGGAAATAAAATCGATCATATTGAAAAAATAATGGTTTCGTGTAATTACTTTATATGAATATCAAAAAGGCCTATGATTCTATTGCCCGCCAGAAGCTTTAAGGTGTTATTTTATTTTCTTTAAAAACTTCAAATAAATATTTTGTAATTCCTTATACTACATTAAAGTAAAGGTTTCATAAGTGTAAGTAAACGTTTTCGGAGAAATTAGAACCACATAAGACAAAAAGGCCATATTTATAATTTTATTCGTAAAATTTAAATCCTTACGTTCAAGTGAGTTTGTTAAGTGGTCATTTTTCAATCGATTGAAAGCATAGGCATCTTATTTATAACCTTAGCCTGATCAGAGCCTCTGAGCAGTTTCTTTTAATTTTAATAATAACCATTCCATTTCGGTCGCTCAAGGTTCCGTGGAATAAATTATGTGTTATTGAATGGAACTGTTACTTAGCATAACCGTTGTAACCGTTAGTTTACAACGAGCATTGTCATATTAATACAATAGTATTATAGAGAGTATGATAATTAGTGAAGGATATGACAATGAGTGACGTTTTGAATCATGAACTGAAGGTCGCCTAAAACACATCTTCATCCATTAATATATGAACTTTAGCATATACTCCATGGTAGAGGCCCTTTTTACTTTCACTTACCTATATACGTAATATATAGTATGGGTAAGTATTGCGATCATGTAAATTTTCGAATCTGAGTTTTCAACGGAAATACACGTTTTGAGGTAACCTGAGTCCAAATAACCAATTCCCTCAAAATGGTGTGTGTGTGTGTGCGCTGCGTGTGCATGTGAACAACTTAACTCAAAAACGAAAAGTCGTACGAAATCGAAATTGCGTATTTGGTGTTTTTATAAGCCTGGATTGTTAAAGCAGCATTTTCAAAATCATCAAAATCGGTAAATCGGAAGTGATACTTTATATCTTCGATTTAACACATTTTTACGATTTTCTCAAAAACAGCTGTAACCATTTTGATTAAACTCAGTATATCATTTTATTATTAAGGAGTTTTTAATATAATGTAGGTTTTTTTCTCTTTATGTTCCCTAACGGGGCTTAAATGGATAATTTTCAATATTAGCTTTCTCTAAAGTACCTTTATTTTGTTTAATTTGAAATAATTAACCATTTCACACTATTCTTTGATATAAAGCTCGTGAATAGTGTCATTTCACCGTGATCTACAAATATTTTATTTTCGAATGAATATTCTCGGAATTGGGGCGTTTTCAGTCTGGAGATCAGAAAATTTTGTCTATTTAACAGGTACTAAAAACTAATGAATAATCATTTGCTTTCCACTTGAATCTTGAGGTATGATCACAAAATAAATAAAAAGGGCGGCCTTAAAATATATTGCACCGTTTGGCCTATTGAACCTCATTATTTTGGCATTTTGCGAGTGGAGGCCACGCAAAACGGACCAATATTTTCATAATTAATATTATGAGTTACCTAGATCAATAAACGTTGATGAATGGAGGTAAAGAATCGGGACTCAGAAATGGTCAGCTGTTAAAAAGGGCTATAATTTCCGTGACATATGTATATACGTATGTTTGAACAGGTAGAGAGGTTTATATATTTACGGATTATGATTAGCAAAAAAAGTAAAATATTATAAAAGTAAAACGGGAGTTAAGACCAGGTCGAACGAGGAAAATGCATGTTATTGTTCTGCAGCAAAACTACGTTCTGCCGTTCTTTATAAATGCAAAACCAGAGTATTTAGAGGACAGTATAAGCTACTTGAAAGCTCTTTGAAACGTTGCTTTAAAAGTAATAACTGGTTGTTGGGATAAGTAAAATTTTAAAGTAAACTCTAATAAAAGAATATTTTAAGACATTATTTTATTTTAAAATTAAGCGAAAATCCAAACAAAGAAGGGACACCCCAATTTTTTTAATTTTTATTATTTTTCTAGTCTCTTATCTTCCTCTAGTATTGTTTGACAATGTTAAGATTTTTAAATTATAATTATGCCTTCAAGTAAACCTTTGAGTACATAAAATCCAACTTGCGAGGTAGGTTACAGAATAGGTTAATACACAACCTCTTGGTATACGTAACTTATTTTCGTTCAGTTATCTATTATACTTATCATTTTGATGAAGAATTTACATTTTTTTATAAATGTTGTCTATACTATAAATCTGACCATTTACCTCCAATATTTTACAATGTGAGAAGATTTCTAATGACAAGTTTTATTTCCAAGTCAACTTTTTCGAAATATTTTCATCTTCATTTTATTCAAGGTTGTATGAAGCAATGTGGTATATTCTAATGAATTTTTAAACCATATTTGAAAATCTTAGATTTAGAATCTTACTTTTCAAAGACTTATCCTCAGCTTATAAAAGCATGCACCTTTTAAATTAATTAGTATTCTTCCTTAAAACTTTATTAAAATTTTTTCCCTTGGTGTAAAATCATTGTTTAACTGTCACTTGTTTCTGAAAAAAAAATCCAAAGAAATGCCCTCCCATAAATACTTTATCACTATATTTCTGTAACTTATTTAACAAAATTTGCAAGTCTGTAGTTTTTAAAAATAAGTAATTTAACTCATTGACTATTGCAATTATAACGAAACTGATTCTGGTCTTGACTTTGATAAATATCAAAATCTTAGGTGATAAAATCCTGATTCTTTATCTAAGTTCTAAGT